>MEHQ01003804.1:297157-730724 GCA_008828725.1 Saccharina japonica | reverse complement strand
TGCGTGCTTGGCGCGGGCTTCGGGCATCTCGCCAGGCCTTCGGAATGGCGTTTGAGGCCTGTTTGGGCCCGCGGGAGCCCTTTCCGCGGGCGCAAGTTGACCCTACCCTCAAATGGCCGTAAAACCAGGGGGTATACCCCCAAATGACCATTGCCCTATAATTTAACTTTTTTTGCAGTTTACACTGTTTAAACTTTAAAAATTAAAAATATTAATCACAATATGAAATACCATAATATCAACCAAGCTAGCAGGAGCACTTTTGACACAAAACCGAGCAGAAACCGCCATAAACCGTGCGAAAGCGTGACCCTATAGCACCGTTCCGAGGTCGATGGAACCGCGGTTTGTATACGGTTTCAAGTTAACCGCACCGTTAAATAACCGATCTAACGGTTTTTGGCACCACATCTTGATGCACACGGTGCGGTGCGGTTTCTATGACATTTCTACGGTTCGGTTCGGTGCGGTTTTCAGAAATCGGGAATCTTACGGTGCGGTTCGGTGCGGTTTCTAGATATTGGAAACCGTACGGTGCGGTTCGGTTCTGTGATATTTCCTAAGGTGCGGTTCTGTGCGGTTTTCAAAAATCGGGAATGCTACGGTGCGTTTCGGTGCGGTTTTCAGATCTCGTGAACCCTACGGTGCGGGTCGGTTATATTGTTTTCTCTACGGTGCGGTTCGGTGCGGTTTTACGATATCGCAAAACCTACGGTGCGGTGCGGTGCGGTGCGGTTTTCAAGGGGGCAACAATCGGTGCGGTTAACCGCACCGAACCGCACCGAACCGATCCGAAAAACCGCACCGTAAAGAACCCTGGTAATGTTCAGTTGGCGATAGCTATGTTGGCATGGTACAAAGCGATTACCAACCACTTTATCAACACATGTTTGAGAGCATCGTTGGCGGAAACTGAGTACGTGACGAAACAGGACTCGCGCTTAACACTGGTGTATTATATTTCGGCCGGGGATAGATTTGTTCGTATGGCAAACAGCGTCTGTCAACCACCATACCGAATGCGTGTGTAGGCACCTATTATTTTCCGAGCAAGGAGTTCCTGCGCACATGGTACACACCCAGTGCTGAACACGTACAGGGTGATGCCCAGGGATCGACAGTATTGTCGTACGCGCTTCGACGACAATCGCTCTTTGAGTTGGATATCGTAAACCCACCCGCCAAGAGTACGCCAGCGTTTGGAGTAAACATCCAGCTGCCGCATTCTGCTCTATCTATGTCGACACACACGAGTAATTGGCGATTGTATGCTCGACCAAGATACAATATACCGTCACTATGTACTGCATGCTCACCGCTTACCAAATGCGCGTGTTGCAAACTTCAGAAACGGGTGCATACTCTCTCGTATGGACTGGGTGACCACGTGCAGACTTTCACGCACCCGACGAACCAGTTGTTGTCTGTTTGGTCATCAACATATTTTGGGGCAGATACATGCATGACCATCTCGATCAAGATAATATTTTCAGGGCGGGATGATTATCACACGGGTATGCCGGCAACGTTTTCATATATGATACCTCAACTGCATAATACATCAAATAACTGTAAACAAAACCGTCTTGATGATCGAAATTATTAATGTATAGTCCGTCAAGTGCGTGCGTTCGTAGTCCTATTGCTTTCAGACGCATGACATGGTAGAGGTGCAACTAAATATTATCAGGCTCATCAGTTGGAGATCTCGGCATCCAACCAAAAACACTGATTTATACACAAAAAGCCAAAAGTGCAACCGATCGAACAATCGTATAATGTAGGTGCGTCATCCAACCTTTTGGACAGTGCTCTTCGTCTTTCGACGATGATGGATTAAATAACCCCGTCAGTCCGAATCATTGAGACCACTAAATGCTACGCCTATCGTACCATGCCTCTTTGCTGTATCTAAAGCATCCCGTCGCTTGCGGGTGACACTGTAATATATATATATACGAGTATCGAACAGGTAAACATATTTATGCTGTGTCTAGCTTGTAAGAATTTCGCCAGCGCCGAGTATTTTATCACTCTTCTAACAACGCCAGTGGCAGCTTGGGTGTATCTACGCATTGTTTGATTCCGAGCATAAACAGCTCCCGCATTCCCCACTTACACAGTGAATGTCCGAAACTAGTTGACAGGATACTCGATGCCCAATACCCCACAGGATGTATACACTGTACATGCATCCAAACATGATGTTTCCTGTATTGAAGACGATGATATTGGTGTCGACGGGAGCTGTGCTACGTTTGTCGTTGCACTTCTGAGCCCTATTTTTTTATCAGAACACTCGTTACCTTAGAAGGTAATATACGTACTAGATTGGCGTCCGCTTTGAATCATGCATGATACCGAGTTCATGTTGGAACGGTTTCAACGACCGATCGTGGATTTTTGGGTGTAAAGATCGTCAAGCGATCGGTCTTTGAGTGTTTTAAATGAGTCAACGTCTCAGGCGAAAATCGAAGATTCTTGTGGTTTACTTGTATTGTTGTACGAGTACCCAATTTCATCGTTAGGCATACGATATGTGAGTATGAAAAATTACACCAAAGGAATAGTTATTTGTCGCTACTTGTCTGAACATATTGGTCAAAAACATAGATTGTTCTCAAACGAATGTTTCACACACTTATCCAAGGAACACTAACCTACTGTAGTGTACGAATATATATATGGGCCCATAGGTCACATGAATAGGTATCGGTGGAAAATCCCACCCTATTCTATCAGGGCATAATAGATACTCGTACCGATACGGTGTATGCCAATCTATTGACAAAGGTTGAATTTTCAATGAGGTGTTGTCCGGAATACCGAGATAACTCTGGCGTGGTATCGTCTATATGATCGTGTACAAGACAACATAATTTCGCGAGGAACTTCATTGTCCATAAGATTGGAGTAGCATTTCAAAACACATATCGTTGTTGTGACTTGCTACGCCTTACTGTGATGGTCTCCGTCTCCGGAACAAGGCGGTGTGAGCCTCGAGCCTGCGGTGGTTTTTGTAGAGAAATATGTCTGTGTGACTTTCAGTTTATTAGTATATATCCTATCTAATAGGTTATTGGCTCACCAGTATGCCGGAAACTATATTGAACGTTACCTATTGCGGGTCCCAATGGGCTGACTTTGGATATTATCGGTAGGTATTTAAAATACCAACAGTGTCAAAACACCAACAGTGTTAGGGCAGCGGCCACGGTAGCCAATAGTGCGACCGGTATGATTGTAAACGTGTCTACAGATAGTTGTCGTGGGGATGAACTTGATTTGATTATAATCTCCAATAGCCTGTTGTACAAGCAATACGCTGTGATCCACCTCGATCGATACCTGTTGAGTAGACCTATATTTTTGCAAGTTATATCGATCGATGTCCATGGGTCAACTTAAAAGGGCTGTCAAGTTGCCAATCGATACCTAACACTAACCCTGTTGCTCCATTAAATAGGTTTGCGAGCGTGTCGATTGACACCTATGACTCGACAGTATATATTTCGTACGATGGCAAAGGTGTCGATCGATACCTACTGTAAATTAAAAAATACTTCTCCAACTCAAAACTAGTCTATAACACACCTTGGACATGTAGCTCTGACTCTGCTGCAATGCGCTATCACGTGCTGGTCACAACTACGCTCTGAACCAGGTGTGTACCGAGGGCTACGATTCATACTACGATGTATCGCTGCATTCATCTGACTGGCTTAACTTCTTACGTACGTACCAAACTCACATTCTCTCATTCTTCCAAGAATATTCTGCTTTTCACTTGGGTCGATTGCCCTAAAAATTCGCGCAATTTAGTTGCATCCAACGCTGTCGATCGCTACGTATACATGCTCAATTTCGCTGGTATGCAAGGGTATTGATCGCTACCTATTGACGAATCACCAGTTCCGTGAGGGTGCCGATACTTTGATTCTCCTCGTGACAAAAACAAACACTGAAAGCGACACAAACGGGACTACTTACGTTGGAAATAGAAGATGTTCGGTTTGCGTCGGCAGACTGGGGTATGTATGATACAGTGTAAGATACCAAGCACGAAGCTAGCATACGCCTGATTTACCCCACCGTGATGTTATTAATTTATCACGTAACACACCAGATGCCCTATACCCTATGGTTCACTTATTGATAGAGCGTGTAGGTATCGATCGACAAATTCACACCATATTTATCTGACGGTGTTGATGAGGTACACTGGCATCGACCGCTAGTTTGGTATCACTATATAAGTATTCCAAGACCGACGACCTATTGTACCTCTCGCTCTGAACGAAATGGTAAAATATTTATGTTTCAATTCATAAAGCCACAGTCCTATTGCACGAGGAGATTTCTTATCCATAAGACACCCCCCGTCCTATGGGCATACCGATAGGCATATTCATATGCAGGGGGTGGTACCCGAACTACAAGTGTTGGGACGTGGATCCAGCCCGTCCTCTGAAGCACATTTACTTATGAAGGGGCGTCGCCCGACTGATACAGCCATCATTGACCACCGCTTGCGTGAAAGTGTACATAAACAATTGACAGGGGCTTTCACTGTGTAAACGGGCCCGACGATCAATCGTCGGTAATAAGGGTAACTCCATTGTCAGTACCAGATATTGGCCGCTGCGGAACACATGCATTAGGATACACGCCGCGCCATATAAGTGCGCATCCAATAACGTAAGGCTTGCAAATACCTACATTATGCACCTATGCAGACACATTTTGGGCACAAGCGATGTGGGGGGTTTGATTTCGCGTGCATCTTTGCACTCTGTATGCCAGTGTGATCGAGTTATCTTCTCGGCCGATTTATTCATAGCAAGCATACCCCACAACATTCCCATTGTTCACTGCGTAATTTCCTTAATGTTCTTCAAGTATGTCGTGATCTACACCCAAGCGACTCTCGCCCACAACAATCGGCTGTGATGCATCTTGCTACGTTTGTGACTTGTCTCTACTATGCTTAGAGAGGCCGTGCGACCAAGCGGGGAGTGAAGTGGGGCTCGGCGTGGAGCAGTTACAGCGACCTGTCTATTACAGTAACGACTGGCTACAGATACGCGTTCACTCCGAGCATCTACAGACCTTGTTGCTAGATGCCCCACCCCTACTTACCTAACGTCCCATTATTGCCGAGAAACATGCTGGCACCGTACAGGTTGATCCGAGTCTGCAAGCAACCCATTGTACCAGCTGCGCAGAGGTAAGGGGGAACGCGTGATCGCTCAAGACAGTATGTGACGCGCTAACGTTCTGTCGCTTAGGTCTGTGTTTTGTCTTGGGAAGAGGCCATTCACCCATCTTTGGAATTCCACTCGATTGCTTTTCCTGAAGTATGTTTTTATCTCGTCCAAGAGACAGGTGGTTGACCTCGCCACAGAGTTGCGATAAGTTATTGAAACGCAATAGCGCACATATACCCAACCGCTGCACTAATCCCTGCCTACCGTGAGGTGTGGCGCAAGATCAACGGTGGACATACCCAAAACCCGTATAATGAGTTAAATCACGCAGGTCAAAAGCCTCCCTCCCGGCATCTACAGGTAGACGATGCAAAATACTTTTATGGGGCATATCTCTGCCGTGATTTGTGGTCCACAATCGTTTTTATACCGACTGAGATTTGACTCGCGAGCTCGCCTGCAGGTACGACGAACGTTGTATAGCTTTTCAAGTGATGTTCGAACGTGAATATCACATATAACTCGTACCCGCCTGTTTCGTTAAGCATCACTCCATGTTCGTGCGCGCTCCAACCCTTGCCCTCCGGTGGTAGTGGTTGTTCGACTCACACCCGCTTAATGTACACGCAGGGAAATGAATATCCTCAAACACTAACAACTATCAGTATATCGCTCTTATGACGTACGACGGACCGTGTACTCTTGACGAAATCGTGAGTGTATTTTGTTTTACAATTTATCAGATTCCCCCACCTCCCCCGGAAGCATTTGTTGACGCCTGCAATATTTTGAGTAGCATGCTTCGGCTATACAATTGATGACTGGCGAAGTCGCTCGAAAATAACAATATCGTTAGGGTTAGTGTTCCTCTGTCCGACGCGTTACTGGATACGTAGCTCCTTGGGCACAGTAATTCTCCGGCCCCTTTATGGTATAGCGAGTTTCCAGTCTAAGACCGATGGGTATGGTCAAAATGCGAAAATCGGATCTCATCCAACAAATGCCACCTACACAGGCCCATACCTCGCCCAAAACTGAAAACTGAACGTACCGACCTCAGGAAGAGCCAACTCTTCTTCCGAGAGGTATCCAGAACATGTTATGGCTGGTAGAGGGCTCTCGATATTCAATTCAAGAAAACCCCGAAACAGCAGGGGCATTTGGTACTTGCATTTGAAATCGACGAAAAGGGTCTTTTATTCGAATGCATTCATCTTTTGGGGCGTTTTGGCGCGCTTTTTCAAAATGCCAGCCCGCATTCGACAGATTGCTCATTTTGCAAACGATTCAAACATAGGCGCGTAACGAACTGTAACATGTTCTAGGTACCCCTCGGAAAAAGAGTGGGCTCTCCCTGAGGTGTGCACCTTCAGTTTCGACTTTCAAACGAGATATTGGCCTTCAAAGTGGCATTTTTGGAAATCCGCATTTTGTAACCACACCCATTGGCCTAAAGCCTAAGAACGATCCCTGCATCTCCGAATGAAGAATGTTTCTCCCACCTATATGAACGCCATGGTTGTCGATGAATTATGTTGTTCCGTACATGTTGACGACGGAATTATTGGCCATAATCGCACCTGAGATCCAGTGGAGCGGGCCATCAAAAACAAATGTATAAAAGAATCAGGCAATACAGAGCGCGGCAGGCGTATTCCCATACTTGTATCGTGCCGAGATAAATGCATACCAGGTACAGGTACCGTTTCAGATTACTGATAATTGGCTCATGGGCGGTGATGAACGGTGTTGAAAACACAGTTTATTGTTTCAATGGTGGTCGTCACAAGCTTTAACGAATGATCTTTGTTTGGGTGCCCGTGAAAGTATCTGTATGGTGGTCGTCGCAACCTTTAACGAATGATCTTTGTTTGGGTGCCCGTGAAAGTATGTGTAAACGACAGTGTTCTGTTGGAAATCAACACCCTCTGTCAAACGTACTGTTACTCTAGTAGCTATCGTATCGTGCCGGACACCAGACAAATATAGCGTCACATCATATTCATAAACTACCGCCATCGACATGCTACACCCCGATCGCCCTGCGATCTAACTCCAGGGCGCCGAAATCCTGCGTGTATGTAATCTCGTAGGCCCTTCAAAAACATGTATTTGATACGAGAGCCAGAATGCGCTCCGGATGCGCTCTTCGGTTGTGGTAGCATACATTGCTAATGAGGCGCCCACGTAAAGTAACTATAACATGTACCTACCTCACCCAACATAGTTTACTTCGGTGAACCTAAGAAGCTGAATCCGACACCCTGCACCATGAAATAGGTAGCTATCAAGATATTTTTCAAATCGCATCCTCGGTTCAGCGCAGCACGGAGTGATGCTAAGCCTAAAAGCTCGTCAGATGCGAGTCACGATATGGGTAGGAACGATGTATTGCTTCCGAGGCTCCCTTATATCTCACCCAAAACAAACGTTTGAGAAACAATACAAGCTACACCCGGCATACTGTCGCATGAGCCAATCATCTGACTAATGGTGTTGTAATGTGGCATCCAGGGACCTTGGATATAGTACAACTTGATGACGCCAGTACTGTCTTTAATGTACAAGATACAAGGGCTCCGCTTCGCGGGCGGCTGACGCCGCCCGCTACGCTCGCGCAAGGAAAGGGGTACAGAAGAGGCCCCCATGATGTAGTGCAGGCACCGCGACTTGAAAATGCCAAGAGGTTCATGGTGCAGTAAAGAAACGGCGGACTTGACCTGCATGCAAAACATGCTCGGGGTGCACAATAGCTCCATGCTCCAGGACGACAAAGCTGTACGTTCGAAAGAGAAAGCACAGCAACACGGCTCACGGCACGGCGCTGCGCTGTCTGCTGTGGGTGTGTGAGTTGTACATGTTTCGTGAGTATGTGTGGTAGTGCAACAACACTATTAATATTACGAGTACGAAGTACTTCGTACTTTGTACGAGTATACCTGGGATACTTTATTGTATGAAAGAGAAAACGCACAACACCAGCACGGTCGCTAAGTTGTGAAGAATGCAAAACAAAAAAATCCACAAAACTGAGAAAGACGTACGTATGATACATACATACGTGCTCGTACTCGACTCGTACTCGACTCGTACTCGTACTCGACTAGTTATCGTACTCGACTCGTACTCGTACTCGTATTATACTCGAACTCGTATTCGTACTCGAACAAAAACCGCAAAATACAACAGCAGTAACAGTAGTAGCACTTCGAATGACACACGAACTCGTACGTACTCGTATCGTGATCGCGCCGCTCAAAAAACAAAAAAGTTAAAACGACTGCTGTCGCGTTCTGCCACCCTCGACGCTTCCAGCCACCCCGCGATCACCTCGCCATCGATTCGGCCCGGGTCGAGCTTTACTACCTCTCTGCCCCAATGAGCCCCGTGGCCCGCATCGCGTGAAGCCCGGTGCTCACCGTGGCCCTCGTTCGCCCGCTCGAGCATGATGGTGTTCAAACCGCCTTGCTGTCACTCTCTGATAAAAAAAAATGGTGTGTGTTCCGAAAAATAAGCACCGCTTGAATGTTCTTTTACAATGATAAACGACCTTTATAATTATGACATACTGGATTAATACAGCAAGCAGCAACGCAGACAAAGACCCTTCATGCTTCCCTCGTGTCTCGATGGACACGCCACGCCTAGCCACGAGAAAGGCGACCGCGCTCCTTCCGCCCCCCCCTCTACTGGCCAGCGCCCTCCCATAGCGGCGATGGTGCCGGGTTCGCCCGCGCTGCCGCACTCTCTGGGCACCCGCACGAACCCAATTAAAACTGAAAGAGGAAGAAGCCTCTCGCAACTAAAGTATACCGGTATACCGGAACAAAGAGAGGAGCAAGTAATGAAATAAGGAGGCGGTGTTCGAAGTGGGAGCTCTGAGAGGCGAGGGATGAGGGATCCCTGCGGGAGATATTAGTAAGTATGTCTATGTCGCAAACGAGCGTGTATACAGCTACAGTTATAACATATATACTCCGGCTGAAGACCTCAAAACCGTGAGGTGGAGTTCGATTTGATTAGTAAATGTAGGTTACATTATTAGCAATTAAGTTTCGATTTTGTGAAGCACGCAATCCACATAATATTGCAGCATGGCATGCAACAAACAATGGTGTTGGGGTGTATTGTGGCGTTCTAACGACCAAATACAATACGAAATGAAACTATCGGATGTACGGTAGCAACGATATCAACGTGCGTGGAGCTTGAAGCCTCTGCCTGGGAAGCACGGAGGTTAAGGGGCAAGATTCATCCCACAGTGGGGGTTGCACGTTTTTCCTCATTTAATTTGGATCGTTTGTGTTGCTCAAGCAAGTATCTAATAGTTCGAAGTTTACTCTGGCTCGTACCTTGGTGTTAGGATTAGCTCCTACATTGGTTGGTCTGCTTGCACGAGCGAAAACATGAAAAGTCGTGATTCGGGTGTGATATTGAGCTCTTGGTCCAATGAGTGAAACAACACGCCCACCTCTACCGAGGCACTGGTCAGAGGGGGCTGGCAGCCACACGAGCCACACTATACTAATCGCATACCACATTATGGTATGGTATGGCAAATAAAACACACACCTGTTGAAATTCCGGTATTATTCGTAAAAAGGCAGTCGATCAAGTTGACCGTTGGGTTCGCGTCAGCAGAACCTTGGGCTTCGACGGCTCCAGCCCCATCCTCTATTGTCGAATTACCTCCTTGAAGCACCAAGTTCCTCAGGGTCAGCGTAGAGTTACCAGATACGTAGAATATGCCAGTTTTAGAAGTGATGCCATCTCCGACGATAGTTCCTCTGCCTTCATCGCCGTCGAGTGACAAGATGAAATAATTTTTCCCAGTCACATTCAGCGAGATTCCATCCAAAACGTTGAATGTCTGGGTAATTGCCACATTCCCATACCAAATGACATTGAACTCCCCCTCACCAGTGCAGTTCAAGTCGTCTGCAAGAATTTGGGCGTCAGCAGTGGAGGTCACGTCCCTCGCTGTGTCGACGCATGGCGCTGAAGCTGTTCCTGAGAGGAAAAGCCATGCCGCCACGACGGTCGTTTGGGCCAACCGTCCAAGCGGCATGGGGGGCTCGTTTCTGCCTTAGATGTTGTCGTAGGAAGCCGTCTTGTCCCAGCCTTGCGCTCAAGGAGAGGGTTCCCTGTGACAGCATGTTGAACGGTACGGATACGGACATTGAGAAGCTCTCACGACGAGCTTGGGTTTCACCCAGTCTCTATCGCCTGCGTAAAATATTATGCAACAGTGGTGTCGGGAAAGTGTAAGTAACGGTGGCACGTGGTCTCCAGCAGGTGGGCGCGATTCAACAACAAATCCGTCGTAAACCTACAGCCGATAGGATGCGATAAAAACGTGTTGTGATGGCAGTGAAAGTCCGTGAACTTGACGATACCGCCAGGTCCCGCCTTGATATCGACGATGGGCGTTTCTCAGAAAGCTTAGCTTCGGAGAGTATGGCGTTTAGCTGCAGATATCGCATATCTCAAGGACGCATTTGATTCACGTTCGGGGATGCCTTCAAAGCCGTACGAGCGAGCTGCACGAGCAGGTATTTACATGGTATGTATTTCCACCAGGTCAGGATTTTCTACGTGAATAACAGATGGCACGATGCAACAATACCCATAAGCATGAAGAGATCATACGCTATCGTGACCATGACAGGCTTGTTATGGTTTTTGACGTGGTGCAGTGTTGATTCTGCAATGCCTAATATTATGTGCTGGAAAAATACTTGATTTTACAGCGCTTTATATACAATGTGGAGAAATTACTGCTAATTTTGCTCCCATGCATGATCAATGTGTTGAAGAATTACTGCTGATTTAAGCTTGATTCTACAGCAGTACCTGGTACATGATATTGGTGTGGAAATCAATGCTCATTTCCTCATCAGGCCCTTGCACACGGAATGTTTTGTCACTACTGTTGTACTGGGAAGAATCACGAGGGGGGGGTTGATGGCATGATTCTACCCACAGACATAGTGCGTAATGATATGGTTCGTTATCTAACGATTTGACTCGGTTCCTGGCGCTGAAAGTAACCACCCGATGCACCCTTTGCTCAACGAGTCAAAATGCACCCTAACTCTGCGGATTTATGAGATGTAGTCCATGCCGCGGTGACGTTGAGCCGCGGCGGAAGACAAGCGTCGAGTCCGTGGGGTAGGGAGCAGGAGACACGGGTTGAGCGCGTGGGGTTGGGGTAGTTTAGTAGCAATGGCCTACAGTAGATTAAAAGTTTTTGGATCGTTTGTTACAGTGGGAATTGACGAGACGAAATGTTTATGACGCTTGGATTGTAATATGTTTGCATTGGAAGAAGCAATGGGAAATACCTGTTAAAAAGTTGATTTTTCGGGGTGTTTACGTAGCGTCAAGAGTTGAGTTACGATTAAAGAGGGAGAGAGAAAAGAAGGGCGAAGATAACGAATGGGGGAAAAAACCAAATGGTTGTTCGTGGTATGGGGGGGTATAATAAAAATTATTTTGCGAATGAGGGAGAAGAAATAGTAAGTGTGTGTATGTGTGTAATAATAACTATTTAATTTCACGAAAGAGGGAGAAGAATATACGACGAGTAGAGTCATATGCACCTGTTATACTGGTATCTGATATTTGGCATTCTGAATTGCGTACTACGACCTCTGAAGTACGATGTCAGAATACTATTAAATAACAGCATCAACAGCTGTACGTTGTCACATATCTCGGTTATGGCAGTCCATTTATCATGACCTGGGGTATGATTGAGAGACGATGCTTTACCTGGCATATCGAGGGCCTAAATGCTTGTTTTTGGTAGGAGGATAGTTGAGTTATAACGCTGGACCGAGCGGTCAATATTAGCCATGCGATGGATGTTTTGTCGTCTTCCGAGCAGGGGGGAGATAGTAGTTGTACTCGGTAACACGACGAAGTCTTTCCATCGCAGATTGTCGAGTCCAGTTGGGGTTTTATCGTACGTGGATGCGGACTATGCACGCAAGGCTACTGACCGGACGTCTGTCTCTGGTGGAGCAGTTATGCGCGCTGGTGTCTGTGTATGGTTTGATTCTAAAACGTAGATGTCTGGAGCATGTGTATAACGGGTAGTTTGAGATTAACACGTACGGTCGGCAGAGCAGCATGCCGGCTTTCTCATCAAATCGTTGCATGCTGAGACGTTTCGCTTGACCGTGACTCTGTGATGAAGTTGTTGTGATTTCATCCATTCGTTTGTTTGTTTGTTTTTCCGGGGGTTTTGGGGCATTTGGTTTTGGGGGATATACGATGCGTACGACGAGTGTTTCTTTTTGTTTGTTCCTCTGGAGCAACAATAACTGTTTTGATCCAATGATCCAGTGCCGTCTCTTCCCGCCGTGAAGAAAAATATTTACCGTCCCGTCTCGTCGTGAAAAATTATTTTTACCGTCCCGTCCCGTCGTGAAAAAAAAATATACCGTCCCGTCCCGTCGTGAAAAAAAATATATACCGTCCCGTCCCGTCGTGAAAAAAAAATATACCGTCCCGTCCCGTCGTGAAAAATATATTTACCGTCCCGTCCCGTCGTGGAAAAAAAATCCGTTGAATTTTACCGTCCCGTCCCGTCGTCAAAATCTGCCCCGTTGAAATTACCGTCCCGTCCCGTTGAGAAATTGTACACCAACCGTCCCGTCCCGTCCCGCCTTAAAAACCTGTTTGGTCGTCATTTTACCGTCCCGTCCCGTCCCGTCTTAATTTGTTTTCCCGCCAAACAAGTAAAAACAGTACCGTCCCGTCCCGTCTCGATTATCGACTACCGTGATAAGCCTTGGATAATAGTACGGGTTTTCGATGTGCATGGGATGTTTTTGGAAGTACTTGAAGACTTACCGACCAACTTCAGGAGTTCTTAAGGAAATGGAGAAAGTGTTGGGAGGTACCCATACGTTGAATAAGGTTAATACGCCAATAGAGTATGCCGATGGTCTTGATGAATCGTGCCGTACGCTTTGGCTATTGATTTACTGCGCACAACGTACAGGGGCAATTACTGATACCTATGGTACTTTTGGATTCAGATGCGGATTGTTGTCTCCTTGTATACTTCCGAGGGGAGTGTCAAGCAGGGGGGCTGCTATGATTTGATTTGAGGTGGTATATATCAGAGATGTTCTGTTGTTGTCAGAGTACACAACAGGGGTAAAACGGCAATCCCGATGCCAAATCTCTCAATCTCGATTCCAGTATATATCTCCTAAACTATAGCGAGACAGTAACTACGGGAAGGGGAAAATCCAACAAACGTGAGTATGCTGGTAAAACCTTCAAACAAGATCAATAACACCGTCTTCACATAAATACCGTACCGCCCGAGAACATCGGCCCGTTGACAATTCTTGAGGATGGAATTTGGGGTTGCCGTTTTACCTTGGCAATGATGAAGGATCGAATTTGGGGTTGCCGTTTTACGTTGGCGATGTTTTATTATGGAATTTGGGACTTGCCGTTTTACCTGGCAATTGGTGATAATTATTCGGGACCTATCGTATCGCGCACCGAATAGGGGGGCTGTTTGTGGTATGCGGTTGCTCGATACTTGGTTTCCCGATATGTGGCGGTTTCATACTGGTCTACGGAGATTGGGGTTTATATGGTGTGGCGAGGCATTATGATCTGAGATGATGCCTCGCGTGGGTTGCTGTCTCCCTCCTGGGAGCAGTCTGCGATAACGATGATGCGACCCGGGCTTTGATGATAAGATACTGCCCGCATACCTGTGAGGGTGGAGCGTGACAGAGAGGTGCGGCTCACTCCTGTGTGGTGTTCATGATGGGCCTTTGACGACAGGTACAGGCTCTACTTGTGTGTGCATATTTGGTAACGTGGTGGTACAAGTGCACATTCTCTTCCACCTCCTCCTTGACGACCCACGGTATAGGCACGTGGCTACACAGAGCACGTTTGACAGCAGCGTTCACAAACACAGTGCTTCTTCTTACACCATGCACATGTCATGTGTATACGTGTGAGTCTTCTCCCGGAAACGTCCCATCCGCACAATGGGGGGAAGGGGGGCAAATGGCTGGTGTATCTGAGGAGACACAACATCGCCTGTGAGACGGTATTCTGTATATATACCAAGGAATCTCTAAACTTGCTGCGAATACTGCAATTTGTGAGGAAAGAGTGAATATGTGTCAGTTCTTTCAGCTTCTGGCCATTTCATTTCATTTTACAGAGCCAACTTAACGCCGATGCGTGTAGTAAGTACTCTATTGAGTTCGTTCATTTGTTTGAGAACCCGTTTCTGCTGTAGTATTGCAAAGAACGACGTTGCGGTTACTCGATTCTTCCTGCAAGCTATTACAATGTTTTTATTAATTTTCAAGTGTACATGGATTGGAATTAATTTGTATGTTAAACTGTAAACATCTCGTGTACTGTACGATTTATGCAGTAAGTCCGATGTGTACACCCCACGGCACAAAATTACGCCCTTCTAATAGCAAGGGTGGGTGTTTGTTGAAGCGAAAACAACCGCAGACAGAGTGTCTTCGTCGGGCATATTCACGTAAATAGAACAGTCGAGTACGATTGCATGACATTACATCGTCTACTATCCTCAATGCATAAAACTTTTGTATCTCTCCCTCAATATTCCGCGCTAACGAAGGGCGTGCCAAGGTATCTCAACAACAGTAGGCCCGATTGCCTCGCGATCTTGTTACCGAACATTGACTTCTTGGACATAGGATACTCTGCAAATACCGTGGAGAAACGCCTCATGAAACAAAGGAAAACTACAGTACCAATACCCCACAATTTACGAGGGTACGTTTAGTAAAATTTGCCTTTTTAGATGTAGCAGCATATTAGCGGCCTATATCACAATCATAACAATAACAATGCTAACACCTCCCGAACCAGACCAAATATCCGTCTGTGGTATTATATATCTGATAGTATAACTTCCTTTCATTTATATTGTTTTCGTACTTCGATAAGCGCCTTCGTATGTGCTACTGCCGATAAGGTATTGCATACTTTCGTCAATCGACCGCGCGTAACCCAGAGAACTATGTTGCAGCGGTCGCTCAATACGAGGCAAGGTGCTCGTTTGCAGGCTCTACTGCTTGGGACTATGAGTAGATAGCATTGCCGCCCAAGTTCAATGACAAACACCATCGGTGGCGCGAAACCTTTTTGGTTTTTAAATTTGGCTTAATGGGTTTATTGGCGAGAAGTTTATTGAGGGTGAATATTCGATAAATGAGATCTCGCTGTGGTACAAAAATCATGGGGGTGAATGTTATCCTTCTTATGGAATAGACTGCAAATAAATATCGAAGCCGACCATCGATTCGGGAAGAATAGTATTTTGCTTCCCGAATTATCACATTAACACGCAAAGCCGAAAAGCCGGCGTGGTCGTTCGCTGTAGCCCGGTCACTGTTAGTCTGTTAGGGTGTTGATAGCGCATTCCCGATCTGAAATTGGTGTTTCAGCTCTACAATGGGTCACCGTCTTTGTTACAATAAAGGTGGTTGGATTAATTGGGAGGTATAGGGTTCATATTTCGCCTTCTGTCGGTCTTCGATAGCCGTACCTTGGACTCACCTTACTGACCTGTGGATGGTATTGGTCGACAGTCTTTGCCCGTCGGGTGATCAGCATCTAAGATTGCTATAGGTCGGAAAATATGATGGAGTCCATACGTATTCGTAGAGACGGGAACGTTTGTGTGGATACGTTAATTGGAAGAGATAGTGTCACACTTCTGAAAGGAGGTCGTACGTATCACAATGCAGGACAGAGTGACTGTCACAAATTAACGTGAGGTTATCATCTGATCACTACTGTATGCGACGTAGGTGAGCCTCCAATTGAGTTTCTGAAAAGATTCCTCGCATGGAGACATCGATATAATTCAAATGGACTACGTGTACTTGTATGTATGATTATCGACTTACAAACCAGAACTGACATACATGCAACCCTTAGGTAACCCCATGACATCCTTGACAGAGGCGTTGTCGTCCTTTACCATAACTCTTGTTAGTCGCGGTACTCACTAAACTGTTGTGCCCAACCCAAACGCCGCATACCTCTGCAACGGTCGTAGAACATAGAATAACTCAAGGGTATGTTCGGCTCGCGTATGTGCGAATCTGCTCAGGGGGGATTTTAGCGGATATTGCTGGTGCCCGACAGGTTTGTAAGTTCGCTATTCTTCGAAATATATACCCAACAGAAAGGAACGTGTGGACATGAGTCAATAACGGTACACGACACTTCGGCAAGTTCATGGCGTCTACTTTAATATTTCCCGAGTACCAATGCACCAGTGACCACAATACCCCGGGTACCGGTGTTTGTTCTGTGCGACCTTGACACAGCGTTGTCGGGTTTTTAGTATCGGAATACACCGCTAATCTGTAACTTAGCTGGCACCCCTCCCACAGCAGAAGCAGAAGCACCCGTGTCACATAACGCTATCATATATAATACATTTATGATCCAACATTGTTGTACCAGCAGCAGCAACGCGAGGTCACCGCAGACCTAGGCTCAATGCGGGAGTTTGAATTTGCCGTACGTATAACAAACCTAAACTGGAGCCCTCGGTTTCTATGACACGCGGAGACTGTGCGGTAGAGCCCATGGCAGCAGCACATTGTCTAATTTTGAGCTGCAGTTTTCTGCCTCTTTACATTTCACGTTGTGTTATGTTGTTTGTTTAATTGTTGTTATTGCCGGTGCTGCCAGCATTGGCTTCTGCTATCCGTGCTGTCGTTTGCAAAATGGTTGGGATGGCGCGGGACTTCTTTACTTGCCGTTGACGTTGTCAATTGTGTGTTCTTGCTACAGACATATATATCGAAGGCTCGTGGTGCTGCGGGTGTATGTAATTTGTACATTTGTAGTAGTTAGCATTGACATTGTACGTTACGGACTTAAAATTACCAGTACCGGAATCATCGGCATGCCTCTGTACCAACACCACACCAATACTCGAGCACGACGGAAACTTCGGTACCCCCACCCGAACAATACGGGTCTATAGTTTTTATAAACACCGGGGCTAGCGGTATTTGTTCGATACGGCAACGATACCCGAACCCGAAGACGGTGAGATCAGGATTGGTTTGATATCGGTACCCGATACACTCGCACGAAGGAGTCTTTTCGACACCGGAACCCGACACAACTGTACGTTTAGTAGTGTTTTACTGACACTCCGGGAAGTTCGACCCGCCCGCCCAAGAACTGCAGGTACTGGTGTGCATTATACCACAAATAGAAGGGTACCGTTATTTGTTCGATATCGTCTCGATGCTGGTACTCGACCGTTCGCGAAGTTCGGTATTGGTTTGAGTTCGTTCGGATTTGTTTCGATGCCGGTGCGTGACACAACGTCGGTATCTTCCGTAAATGAACGATATTTGGTATTTGCAACATCGGTACGTTCGGCAATCCCATTATACGTTCCTCCTGGTTGCCATATATTTTACCGAAGATACCCTTGGAGCCAAACTTGTTTTTCACGGTGCTGAATTTTCTTCAGAGCTAAGCACCAGTAGGCGAGTATGCACGGGCCTCAAGTTGGACCGTTGTTATTAATAGCGCTCTACGCGGGCCCAGGAGTCCTTAGATATAATAAGCAGGAGATCCGGAAAATTCCAATTGACTGTGGTTGAACATTTCGCTTCGTTAACGGATAGGTGACGTCCCTTGCATATCCAAGAATCTCAACACTTTTGGCAGAGACGCCTTCACCAACAGTTAACTCGTTTCTACGCCGACACTCTGAGGGTAAATAATGCATCTATACCATTTGCGTTAGGCAAGCATCGGATGTGCTCGTTAGGTCATGAGTGGGTCTCAGATGTCCTCATTTGGTCAGAAGTGGCGGAGTAGTTATGTCATGATTACCGAAGTCGCCATATATCTCTAAGCTTACTGTACATACAACCCAACACTTGATGCTTATCTTGAAATTCCTCTGTGGGACCGACGGTTTCGGCGAAACGCTTGGTGGGATACATACCTACGGCGTATGATACTCGAACGTGCGTTGTACCGGTCGTGTATCCTGCGTTAAGTAAATATGAGGGAGTATTGATATGTGCTTGATAATCACCGTACACCGGCTGCGACATCAAGAGTATCCTCGAAAATTGTATTTGTGCACCTATATATCATTACCACAAGTATTATTTTCTTTGTTTTTAATCATCCCATTCAATATATTTGCCCTCCTCTTCTCTCTCCTTCCTAGTCGTCACTCAGATCCGAGGTCACAAAGTACGCTGTTGTCACTCGTCCTGACTACGGTTTAAGCCTTGCCATTTTATCGCGAGAAGACTCCAACCCTTTCTTTTCTCGTCAACTGTATTCGAATCGCGCCTACGCATACTACTCCCAAAGTCGTTGATTCCATGTTTTATTCATTTTTGCAAGTAAACTAAAATTTCCGACCCATGCTTGACCCATGTGATGTTTTAACCCAAGAAACAACAAATATTGGCATACGAGGGTACCATTATATTATCGGGTCGACTGATGTGTTTATGCATGTTTTTAGAGTTCATTTTATTTGAACAATATGCCAACGCTTGCAAGTAACGGGTCCTATTTTAAAGGGAAATAAATCACAGATATGTTGGCCACTATAACTTACGCCTTCAAGTATTTTCATCTCTTGACTAAAGCTATACTCTTGGGTTTTGATAGTTCAAGCCCACACACCTACACAGCTGCAGATCACAACGTCGCGGTGATTGTTCCTGGCGGCACGCACCGCCTGTTCGAAGCTTGTACCGGTCGTTATGTACATGGCTGGCATTGCTACCGATGTTTGACGTTCAAAACTCTAGGCGGCGCGGAAACATATACTTTGTTCAATCTAACCACTAGAGGGCCACTCGAGCAAATAAGGCTGAGCCTCACTCAAAATAAGATATAAACAAAGTTGTTGGTGTAACGCATCAAACGCACCCAGGGTAAGCATGACCAAATATACAATCATGAAACCAATACGTAAGATATCTACTCCGGCGAGGGATTCTGCATCATTTCGAAGCGACGAACCGAAGTGACTCGCCTATGTGTAGCACCGGTTATCACAGGCCATAACTGTAATTCATGATAGTATACACCTAGAAAAAGCAGTAAAGTCAAGTGGACCTTAAAGGACCCAAACTCCACATAAGGGGATGCAGTTTTTGGCATTAACATGGCTGACTGGTTGAGCTCCTGAGGTGAGCAACTCCTGGCTCGTATGACAATTTTGCTTGTATTTTTGATTTTAGACTCGCAGAAACAAACACTGACCGAGGTGCTTGGATACACGTTTTCGGGGTCAAACTGCCGGCGAGGTACTGATATCTTCGTGTGGGGAGGTAGACAGGTAAGGCACCACCTCTAGCGTGTCGTTGCTCAAGAGTGTTTTGCAGGGCAAACACCTTACGCACGTCATGTTCGGAAACCGTGAGGGCGATACTGACGCTTTGAACGCAGTCTACACCTACCATTGTCCGGCTTTATTGGGTATATGCAAGGCAGATTGGACACGGGCGCAGTGCGATGGTGAATCAAGTTAGTTCCATAAATAGTAAGCAGCATAGTTCATGGAATATATGTTCGAAGCTGCTCTTGATCGCAGATTCTCCCGACTTAACGCTGTTGAGCTGGGCGTTCAGCTCGCGATATAAACATTGGCCTGGAAACACGATAGAACATACCGGTACGCTCTTCCGCAGCTCCGAACACAAAGGTCTTCAATTTACATGCTTCTGCGTTCACAACATCGTCGAAAAGTACACATATAAGGCGAAAGGACTTTTATTTCGAATCGTATATTAGTGAGTGCGTACTGTCGAGGTGCCGCCGTAAGTGGGGCTTACACCGTGACTCAATGGCCTTTTATGGTCGCCGCATGCATGACCGTGCACAGGGTTCAGGGGGTAGGGTTCGAACGAGTAGCACTGTGGATACCGCTTAGAGGGTTCTTCGCGCAGGGACAAGGATACACCGCAGTGTCGAGAGCGCAGAGCCTAAAGGGGCTATTCCTCGTACTCCCCGATAGTGTCGTCGACGATAGAGACGAGGCTAAAACATTCCTTAAGGACGCCTTCCAGCCGCCGCTGGATGCAATCAAGGCTCCGGACGACATGCGAAACAGAGCCCCGGCGACGGTCGAAGTAGAGACGGGGGGGGGAGTTGTGAAATATGCCACGTTGTGGGATTCAAGCAAGGCCTACTTGAGTCCTACACTTTGGGGGGGAGTGTGGCCGACTATTACACATCCTGAGGGAACGTATGCACTTAACTCATGACGCGATTACTAACAAAACTGTGTTATAGGTAAGCGACAACTGCGGCTTCATGCGTGTTACGACAACACTGGGACTTCGCTCCTACCTGCGCACGTCTCGGGCGCGGGCCGCCTGAGCCAAGTCATCGCCAAAGCGAGCCACCAAAACACTGTGACTGCGCTCCCACCAACACACGCCTCTCGCAAACCAATTTCTCGCCAAACCGAGCCAACAAAACACTGTGCCTTCGCTCGCACCAACACACGACTCCCGCAAACCAATGTATCGCCAAAGCGAGCCACCAAAACACTGTGACTTCGCTCCCACCAACACACGACTCCCGCAAACCAATTTCTCGCCAAAGCGAGCCACCAAAACACTGTGACTTCGCTCCCACCAACACACGACTCCCGCAAACCAATTTCTCGCCAAAGCGAGCCACCAAAACACTGTGACTTCGCTCCCACCAACACACGACTCCCGCAAACCAATTTCTCGCCAAAGCGAGCCACCAAAACACTGTGACTTCGCTCCCACCAACACACGACTCCCGCAAACCAATTTCTCGCCAAAGCGAGCCACCAAAACACTGTGACTTCGCTCCCACCAACACACGACTCCCGCAAACCAATTTCTCGCCAAAGCGAGCCACCAAAACACTGTGACTTCGCTCCCACCAACACACGACTCCCGCAAACCAATTTCTCGCCAAAGCGAGCCACCAAAACACTGTGACTTCGCTCCCACCAACACACGACTCCCGCAAACCAATTTCTCGCCAAAGCGAGCCACCAAAACACTGTGACTTCGCTCCCACCAACACACGACTCCCGCAAACCAATTTCTCGCCAAAGCGAGCCACCAAAACACTGTGACTTCGCTCCCACCAACACACGACTCCCGCAAACCAATTTCTCGCCAAAGCGAGCCACCAAAACACTGTGACTTCGCTCCCACCAACACACGACTCCCGCAAACCAATTTCTCGCCAAAGCGAGCCACCAAAACACTGTGACTTCGCTCCCACCAACACACGACTCCCGCAAACCAATTTCTCGCCAAAGCGAGCCACCAAAACACTGTGACTTCGCTCCCACCAACACACGACTCCCGCAAACCAATTTCTCGCCAAAGCGAGCCACCAAAACACTGTGACTTCGCTCCCACCAACACACGACTCCCGCAAACCAATTTCTCGCCAAAGCGAGCCACCAAAACACTGTGACTTCGCTCCCACCAACACACGACTCCCGCAAACCAACTTCTCGCCAAAGCGAGCCACCAAAACACTGTGACTTCGCTCCAACAATCACACGACTCCCGCAAACCAATTTCTCGCCAAAGCGAGCCACCAAAACACTGTGACATGACACTAACAGTTCACCCTTCTCGGCCTATGTATTTTTCCCTCCTCTGCTAAGATTTCTGATTTCGACCCAAATATATATTTTCCCTTTTCCGTCTTTGCTCGTGGTTTTCTTTTCAAGAATAAGTCTTAAGAGGAGAACATCACCACAGGGAAAAATTCTTCTATAATTCTGGCCAAGTCACAGAGCTATAATCATACCTCCTTCACGGGGGGAGGTAGTAAATCATACACCAGGCATATACTATAATACGACAGGTGAGCGGAGACAGAGCGTCAGCGTATATACCGAATCTCGTGGGGAAGGAGTGAGTGTTGTTGTGTCCTTATCATTCGACCCTCGCCCTTGCCTGGCATGTCACAGCAAAACCCCCAATTTATGTTCGTACTCTACAGCAGTATGTTCCAGTCCGTGTTTGTTACGTTTTTCTTTCGTTTTTCGTTTTCCGTTTTTTTCGGGTTTTTTTTCACTGCTTGTGTTGAACATTTTTTCTGGTATGATTTGCGTCTCAAAAAATGTAGTATAGGTACCTGCTCGTAAAACCTTACCTGGTGGTTGTATACTTTACCTGGTATGGTTTTCTACTTGGCCTATTATTTTACCTATTTTTCCATGCTTCCCTTGTGTGCATTCTATCACACCTTGTATAATATTTCTTGTTTGACGTTCATGGTATATTATCTCCCTTTTTTTCTTGATGTACGAAGATATTGATTTACTTCCCTGGATATGTTGAGCCAATTTTTGGTACTGAAGCACATGCGTTCGAAAATATTATACCAGGATGTACCTGGAATTACAGTAACAGAGAAGGCCTTTTTGCCACGATTTCTTGCAATTATGATGCTTTCTTGTTGCCACCCGGTAGGTGCGGTATTTGTTTATTACCGGTCACCCATCAGGAACCCTCAGTATGATGTATATTTTCGCTCAAGGGCTGGGAATGCAGCACAGCCCCATTGTTTTTTATATTAACACCAGACATTGCACAGCATAAGTTATACCCTCGACCACTCATAAGCAGCCGAAAAAATCGAATGAAAGCCCTATCAAGGGTTGGGCAACTCTAGTTTCTACTTCAGGCTTAACATCTACCTGGTACGAACTACAGCTGTTGTCCTTTTGCTCCACCCTTTTATCTTGTGACACGCTCGTTCACAGTCGAAGCCCCATCCCCACACCATGCCCTCGCCCGCCCCCCCGCCGCCTCCTGTTGGTAATAGTTACACTTTGCGCCAAGTTTATATATATCAGAACGGCAACCCGCGACCATGGTACCGTACCGGGTTATTAAAGCTGACCCTTCTCTGCACCGGCAGGTGCTTTCCTATAGAGGCTTCCCTGCACACCCAAATATCTCCCAAAACAAATAATCAATTCCTCAGCCTCTTCTTCACCGCCTCTTTAAGCTTATCCTGAGTCCAGGCGCTGTTAAATCGTTCCATCAAAACCCGCCCTCCAAATTACGCAGAACCCGCTTAAGCGCATTAGAATCGAGGCCGTCGATAGCGTCATCTGTCACGAAGCCCCCCCCCTGTGCCCCCTGCGATGCATGCCACATTGGCCGAGGACAGTTATCCCTCGCCGCATAGCTACCCCTCCCAATAAGGCGTTTTCCCCCCTGCAGCCCAAGCTGGGAAAGTCGGTCGTGTAATCTTCGTCGACGCACCCTCCCGCTCCGAGTTGAACGCACCACTAGACTGCTGCTGGTGTGCCCTGCTGCCCGCACTCCCCGCACCCCCCTTATTCACTCGCTCCTCGACGGGTCTGCCCTCCGGAAACACGGCGTATAAGTTGACGTTGCAGCTGGCGCACTGGTGGAAGATGCCTTCCTATCCACGCCGGTGCCGGCGCACTCATCTACGGGAAATAATCCGACGGGTGGGTACAACAACGAGGATAGAAAGCAAGTTGCCGAATAATCAGTTAACCATAGTATCGAGGAGGTTACCAGCGAGGCTGTCAGCAACAAGTATCAATGCAGATACAAAAACGTCAGCATCGAACTTCGTGGCGCCATTACAATAACTTGGAATAGTATGCATTCACGTCAGAACTGAGTTGCATGCACTTGCGCATGACTTGCGTCTGCTCGTGAGCATATCGCTGGGCTGCCACGCTCGATGAGGGAGATAAGCGGTACGGAACCCGGGGCAGCAGGCGACCTTCGTAAGAATTAGCCGGGCCACAAGCACGCAATGAAAAAAAGTACGTGGTTCTAAAATATGTATGCCGTTCCTGCATGGTACAACAGCCGAAGGCGCGCGCGCACTCAGCATAGCGACATGATTAGGAGTTCGCGTAGAGCTTCAGCGCCTCCGACCAAGATCAGCACCGGCGTCAGTACGGCAGCATTACAAATACAAAACGCCGTATGTCCTCATGGCGTTACAGCAGTGACAGCTCTACATCGTAAATACGTTCCTGGTGTACTCTCCCGACACCACACCTGCAACAGTTCGCGCGCCAGGGCTGAAAGTGATTGCCCGCGGCTAATCGTCGCGCCGAACCCACCGGTCCCTCCTCTTCGCGGGTAGATGTTTGAACGGGAAACGTGCCGGGTTGCGGGCGGCAGGAATCCAATGTATCTGTGACGGTGACGGCGGAAGGGATGTAGCACACGCACGAAACATATTACGATGCCAAGTCCTGCGCGTTGGCGACAGGAGGTGTACTACAGGGTTTCTGTCTTCTACGCGCGCACAAATATCTATGAGCCGAAACTGGTGCGGGGCAAGTCTTGAATCGTCTGGGGGTGGGTGATTATAACTTGGAAAAAGAGTTGCCAAAATTGTCAAAACAAGTTTGGGAACGAAGACCGACTACTTGGCGTTAGTGTGAATCCCCCGACTAACAGATCACAGCTTATTTCCCCCAGCCATCTATGAATTCTAGAACGTGCAAGAGGGCTACCGCCGGAGGGCGCCTGGAGGTGCTTCAGTGGGTAAGAGTTAAGGGCTGCCCCTAGCCCCATGACCCGTGTGAAGGCGCCCTTCGAAACGGGTTCTTGAACACGCAGCAATGGCTGTTGTCGCACGGCTGCTCCCTACCCACGAATGCCGGCATAGTTGCAGCTAGCAATGGGCTCTTTCATATACTCGAATGGATGCAGGCCAGCGACCGCATCTCGAACATGGCAGGGTTATGCGACTTGGCTGTTAGAGAAGGGCTAATTGACGCACTGAAATGGGCTCGAGCTAACGGCATAAGCTGGGGTGTAGCGAGGCAGTTGGCAGAAGTCACTGGGAAGTGGTTTAATGGGCACGGTGTAACGGGTGCCCCTGGGGCGGCCACATTACCATCCATGCAGCCGCGGCAGGTCGCCTGGACATATTGGAGTGCGTTTTAGCGCCTGGCTGTCCATTGGATACTCGCACATGCATTCAGGCAGCGGGACTAGGCAATTTTGAGGTGTTGAAATGGGCACGATCTAACGGCTGCCCCTGAAACAAAGAAACGTGCACGCGTGCAGCCGCCGCAGGGCATCTGCACCTATTGCGGAGGCTGCCGGCAAAATACTGTCCATGGGAAGCTGGTGTCTGCGGCGAAGCTGCGAGGCGCGGTAATTCCGAGGTTCTTCAATGGGCGCGGCGCCATGGCTGCCCCTGAGACCATCGCACGTGCACAGCTGCCTTCCTGACAATGCGTCCGGATATATTGCAGTAGGCGCGGGCACAAGGCCTTCCATGGAATGAGCTCACGTATTACGCGGCCGAACGATGCGGGGATGAGGATATTCTTGAGTGGGTGAAGCAAAACGGCTGTCCGCGAGCGGCGCCCGTCTTTTTCCGTTTCTGGGTTTTTTCCTTGCGTACTGAGCAACTTGTTTGGGTGGAAAATCTTCATTTTTGATGGCGCTGAGAAAGTTCCCGTTTCTGGGTTTTTCCCTTACTGGTAGTAAGGAAAAAACCCAGAAACGGAAAATAATTTCAGCGTCATCAAAAATGAAAACAAAACACCAAAACAAGTTCCATGATAATCGTATAGCCTATCATCACACTTTTTCGTGATCACATTTTGAATATCTTGTCTAGAATGTGATTTTTATAGGCTTCGGGAAATAGGTGCATTGAAAATTGGCCATATGGAATTCCATACAAAAACTGCCTTCGAAGGTGAATACTAAACAAAAAATATACGAAAAAAAAGACCTTGCGCAGACGCGAATTTTCATTTTCACTCACGGCACCGTTGGACACAAACGACGTGTGATTTATTGCCTTCATTCTTTCAGAAAACGTATCCGCAGAATTAGAAAGAAAACAGGTCTATCTCAGATGCGGACCTCGGTACATATCCTTCAAGTGTGTTAGCCCTTGTAATGATACGTATACATGATGTATACGTTCATGCAGGCAGGCAGTAGTATTCATCTGTTCGTCATTCGAACACTACCGGGTATCAGCTGCAGGATACCGTTAAGAGAGTTGGAGCTCGCACAGGGGCACGATCGTTTTTCAAATGCGCGATTTTTCCAGAACAGAAAGGTTTCCATTACCGAACGAGCTGAGTACTCCACATTGTAGAGGAAGATTGTCCTGTGAAGATCACTTGGTTCTATGTATACTTGTACGCACACGTACTGCGACTATAAATCTATTTAACCCATATAGGACTGGAGTCCTGTTTTGGGGACAAATTACGTAGAATTTGAGGGGTTTGTCCCCAAAACGGGACTGCAGTCCTAAAAGGGTTAACACAGAGTTGATGAAGTGAGGGGGGGATGTATTCGAAATAGGTCCGCGTTCTAGGATGCCCAGCTCCGTAACTTAGGGTGCTGGTTTGATCCCAGGGTGGTTGCGACGACCGTTTTTTTTCAATCGACGATTGTTGACCGTTTGACCGTTCGACGAAGTTTGGCCGTGAACAGTTCGCGGTTCGAGCTCAGCATAGTTGTTGCACCCTTGACAGATGGTCGCACAGGCGGGCACAGGCAGCAGCATGCTGCAATGCTGGTGTTGGCCAGATGATAATCCACCGATGATAAAACCCAAGAAGATTTATGTTTTGTAGAAGGGCCGCTTATTGGGCAATCAAACTTGCAGAACAATAGACATCTGAGTCTAGAGGTGGTGGTGAGAGGAGTGACGGTGTGGGGCAGGTCCGTGTTATCTCTCCAGCTACCCAGGCTATGGTCCGTTCGCTACAGTCAGTAGGACCTCGTGAGAGGAAAAACCAACCCAGTGGGTTATGCCGCATACTGGTCGAAACGGTAAGTATCTACTCGTAGGACCTCGTGAAGATAATAAAACAACCCGGCAGGTTTTTGCCGCATATTGGTTGAAACGGTATCATAACACGCCGCGTTGATATAACTATCGTCGCTGGTGCTACGTGCTGTTGTGCTCGGCTACTGCAACATGCTACTGGTGGTGGAACCAGTACAACCAATTGCTTCCCCCGGCTACAGCAGTACCAATGCTATATGTTACTGTCCCCGTCTACAGCAGTAGTATGGTGACACCTACTGCTGTACCCGGCTACAACAGTGGCGATGAACATTAATCAGAGATGTAGGTGTTCACGCCCTAATATCTTTAATACTCCCCCTTAATGGATATCGCGCTGTTGTACTGATATGTAGTAGAGCAACACCATATTTACGGCTAGATGGCTACTGAGTACTTACTGCCATTGTGGTTTGCATCAGAACCTAGCCTACACGTATACGTAACTTGAATAACGATGATGGCTATCATAACGATCGACAGCACTCGTTGAAAGCAAATAGAAACTTGACTAAAGTGCCGATCATGGCTAACGATCATCAGCACTCGTTGGAAGCAAAACAAAATGGACTAAAGTACCGATCATGACTAACGATCATCAGCACTCGTTGGAAGCGATAAAACTTGACTAAAGTGCCGGTCATGGCTAACGATCATCAGCAATCGTTGAAACGATACTCCAGTGATCAGCGTATTCAGCGAAGCCCGCGAAAAATTGTGGAAACCCCGTGCTGTACGTAAAAAAATGATAAAAGACAACATATACGTCTTTGTGATGCGATGATACGTCCGCTCTGCGGTTCCATGTGACGATCGGTGCCGACTACGAGTGTTGAACATTATCACTGCTAGCGGCATGCCGTGTACGGCCGTGGTAGCAGCCTGTGCAGTAAGCGCACTTGCTGCTCAAAAGTGCTACTCGTATGTTCTTGCAATATCTTTACGGTTGATGTTTTCAACAATAGCTCGTACTTCGTATGTCCCGGAACCACTACTGTACAGAGTAGCCTACGAAACAGCGCATCGCGTATGATCGCGAGCACAGGGAGTACCAAATTGTAAGGACATCGCGCTCTTCGTTTTTCTTCGATTCGCGACGGACACCATAGTTTGCCACTGGGAAGGAGATCTTCTATGTAAATACGCACAGCAGCACATGCAGCAAGTTATACTGCATGCATGCACAATAATACGTGGCGGCGGTACCCTCCTGGAGCTAACACAGCACGTGGTATATAAGTTCACGAATTCATGCAGAAGTGTAGACCAAGTGTAAATACTTAAAGTCTGGTAGCTTGTTGTTGGTTGTAACGCGTGTACACACGTGACACGTATATTGAGAGCATTCAGTTGTTTGCTATTGTAATGACGCCACTCATGACACCCGAGCCTTGTTCCACCGTAAACGAACGCGATGGCGAATGCGCGCCACATGTATGCTTATGCAAGGCTTACACCGGTCCTATCGCAACCCGAACGAACTTTCTCTCTACGCTCCCTGTTTGCCACTAAAAGGCAAACTTTGCTAGGCACTGATCCGCTGCTTCAAGTCCGTACTAACAGCGACGAAGCGGCTTTCATAGTGTAGAGACACTGTCTTGTTTACTCAAAGGGTTCCAGGCCCACTGCTGATCAGCTGTGAACGGAATCGGCGTTCTACTTCCCATCGGGAAAAGCCCCGCCAACAGTCCCCCCTCTCGCACTAATACTGCCAGCGTCACAGCCTTTTCTACCCACCCCGACCGTCGAATCACACACGCCCCCGCCTGCATCAACAAGCCATGGCCTCGTCCGCCTCTGCTCTGTGCCCAGCACAAGCAGAAACACACGGGACTGTGGAAAAAAATTATCTTCTTGTGACGCGCTGACTCTCAGGATTATAGTATCTGCACTGAAGGCCAACCCGACACTGGCCGGTCAGCATTCACCATTTGCTTGGCCATCTTTTTGCAGCATCGGGTCAACGCGCTCTTCCGCCTCGGTTGGACAAGTGATCCTTGGGGTTGCTCCGTTGTCCGTACTGACGCTCGTCTTCGACCCCTTTGGACGAGGTTGTACACGTCGCTTTGAACCTCTGGCCGGCCGGTCAACAAATCTTGTTCAGGTCTTGCAGAAGCTTCATACGAACTCTCCGCAAACTCAAGCTTATTATTCTCCGCAGGAGCAGGACGGTTGGAAAGGGATGGTTTCCCGACCGATCACCTGCAAACGGCGCGAACAAACCAGCCGGCAAGGATGACGCATGGAATTATGATACGAGTTTTTCGTACTCGCTCACAACTCAGCACGACTGCTGCAATTGAAAGTGACACATAATGCGCGTACGTACAGGCTCGCAGTGCCTAGATACATTCAAAACTGGTGCAGACGTGACGTCACGATTCGAAGTATCATACCAAGAGAATGGGGTGTCTGCCTGTTGGACAGGCATGAAAGCAGCACCTTATCGATAAACTGCTGTGCAACCGTCCATAGTTCACATTCCGCGCCGCGGTCTTATCGAGGAACTACTGTGCGGCCATCCTCAGCCCTCACATTCGGTGCCGCGGTCTATTTGCAACGTTTGCTGCGTCGGCGTGCTCGTCCCAGCCACCGCACTCTTACAATAGCATAAAACACGGTTGCACTAGCATACCAGGTATATGTTTTACGTTGCCGAACCCATGCCACTGTGGCCTAGACATTCCGCGGGGCCCCTATGACTAGTCCGGCCAAAATCACGGTATTTGATCTCGTGTTATAACCCAACGAGGGAAAACAAGGTGGAATCACCAGGTCGTACCTTCTTACAAATCGTCTTTCAGTAAAAAACAAATTACTTGCATGGAAGTGTGGAAATTGTTTTTCTTTAGTGGTTTTGTGTTGAATTCCATGAACGTTTTTACTTCCAGGTGATTGGATTGGAAGTAAATGAAAACATACTTCCAGAGAAGAATAACATGAAAGCGAGGGCAATAATTCACCCCCTGCTTCCAGTTGGTACACCGTCCCACCCAAACTGGGCCCACCCCGATTACAACAGTGTGTACAAATAATGAACCGGATATTATTAACTGTGTAGCGAGCAGCGCGAAACCACACTGTACCTGCCTAGTGGCCGCTGGCCCTCTTTAAACGGGAACTTGCACAGAACCATGGAAGTGTTTTTACTTCAATCGAGGTAAATACGGTTTACTTCCATGAAAGTTTCCACACAAGTCAATTTACTTCCATGGAAGTAAAACCAAAATCATGGAAGTAAATTTACGTCCATAACTTTTCCCACATAAAGGTCGATTTACTTCCATGAAAGTAAAAAACAAATCATGGATTTAAGCTACTTTCATGAAGTGAAAAAAACGCCCATGGAAGTAATTATATACGTTCGTGGAAGTAAATGAAAAACACAAAAAATGTGGTAAGACCCGGAATACAGCTTACAAACCAGTTTGAACAAATGCAAAGAACAACACCGCACACAGGCTTTCGACAATGGTGAATGCGCCCAGAGGAGGTTAAGATTTGTAAAAATAATGTGATCATCTCCAACGGACCCAACCGATAATACAGGTCGTGCATGTGTACTGGAGTATGCTTGCACCCATTGATAATTGCGCATTGCGGTCGTGAGAGGGAGCCTTTGATAGTCATATCGATCAAGCTTTGTGTGGTGCCATAGGCACATACAACAACTAACTTCGAAGCAATAGGGACAAGCTGTCTAAAATGCTTCCTCGCTAGCGACACCTCCAGCCCCCCGTCCCGTGTTTGAAAGTGACCACACAGGAGAACATATAGAGTAAATCGATGGTATACCCATCTGCATGAAATTATGCACAATGTGCCGAAAGCCGCCTCACAAGCGGTTCTTAAAAGGGTCCTGCTCACTCCTCATGCGACTCGCCGAACACTTCACGGCGATTCGTTCTTGGTGCAAGGAATGTCTGCTTGGTCAGTGAAAACTTTACTTTGTTGGGATGCAAGGCTGTATGGTCATGTGACTACGGCCAAGCGTGACCATGAGTACGTTTCGGAGGGAAATGCGTACAATCTCACCTTGATGTGGCAAAATTCAGCACCGGGTGCAGCTGGCTAAGGTCTCTCATATTCGGCTTGAACTCGTCGAGGGCTCCACCTGAGATATGTCGCTCTGGTGCAATCGTAATTGAGACGGTGCACAAGATATGCGGAGAAAACGAAAAGCGGCAAGACGGTTTTGTTGACAACTGGCCACAGTGGTTCAGGCCGACAATCGCCTGTATCTCAATATGTACGCATGGAAAAATGTTCCGGGTCCAGCGCGCCTGAGGCCCGACCTGAGGGTACTCGCTCACACGTTGTGTATTCTAAAGACATGTTGTCTGCTGTAATTCAGGTAGGTTCTATTATCTTGTGCAACTTATCTTCAGCAAAACGTGCCACCAGCTGGAGAGAAGTATCTTGCCTCAAGACTTGCCAGTACAACCCAACTTATCGCCGTGGTTGCTATGAGAGAACGCGTGCGCAATTTCTCGTACTCGCCCGCTCAGGCCAAGGTCGTGTTGTGGCGTGCTCAGGTGTGCTACTGGTTGTCGAAGCAGGAGGTCGCCGTCACCACAAAAACGAGCTATTGGGAGCCCAACGGTACGCGTAGATTGAGCCCCAGCTTATGAGAGTCTAGGGGTGCGTGTAGAGGGAGATCAAGGTGTTTGAAATGCCGGGTGTTTGCGTGCGAAGAGCGATGCAATGGTCTTGCGGCGCGATGCAAAGCAAGTGCGGCGCGATGCAAAGCAAAATAACCTCTCCTGATTGGCCAGTGCAAAGCAAAAATGGGTTTCCATTTATTGGGTGCATTACGATGCAAAGCAAATGGAGCGATATGATTGGTCAATGCATAGCAGATCTAGCCCGGTGGCGAGTAACCAAACTAAACATCAAGACCTTATCCGACCCCTATCCCCCAAAACATCGGCCCAAAAATATATTATAAAACTTAGGAATGTATGTACAAAAATTAAAAATAGCAGACACGCCCGTAGGACACACTGGCGGAGTCGTGGCCACGTTGGTTACCAGCAAGATCTGCGTGTCTGGCGCATGCGTGACTATTTTATCCAGATGTGAGTTGAGGTGCTAACTGTGTCCTGCGTGGGCTGGAACTTTGTTTTGTACTGTACACGTAAAAGTTGGAGGCTGTGAGTGCACGTGGCACCGGGGGAAAAGAGTCACCCTCTGCCATATTTTTGCAGAGTAAGGCTACGGCGTCGTTAGCCCCTACTGGAACGGCACTTTACGGTACTGTCGTCTTCTGACATAGCCCACACATTGTATATCCACGCTGAATGAGCCTACGTCATCTGCGTGCTACTTGCCACAACGAAACATATGTGTGCACATGGTAGGTCTTGGAGCAGGTCGCTCGCACGTCGCGCCGGGCTCCCTGCTGCTGCTGCTGCTGCTGCTGCGCGGTCATACTCGTAGTAACTACGAGTAAGAGGTTCTCTGCACGCGAGGGTTGCATGTGGGCGAGTACTGCTGCTGTATGGGTTAACCAGAGTTGGACTGTGTGGGTGGTCATGATTTGCGTACATGTGCGGTGTCATGGGCTGTAGGCACGCAGTCGCCGACCGCCAGGTCTGGTGGCGAAAGGCTTCTTGCTACTTGTGAGGTATTAATATGGAAACATCTGCGTATACTCATATATTACCTGTACTGCTGTATCATAGGTACGTACCAGCATGCGCAAAGGTCGGCGCAAGAGCATATTGTCATTGCCATTGATACTGGTAGCAGTCATGGCATCACGTGTCTGCAGAAAGGGTTTATATCGTTACATAGTTTGCATAGTTTACAGTGTTATACAGCAGTGACTACAGTAGTAGCGCAGCGACCATGCCAACCTCCCTGGCTACTGTATAGGCACGACTACAAGGTTTTTGCAGCTTACGCGTCCCCGCTCAACAATAAATTGCAAGACTTAACGACACACGAAAGTACCCTCCGCGATAGCCATTTAAGAGCACTGCAATCTAACAATTTGTGATTTGTTTTTTTTAAGTTGGAATACTTTTTATTGCAGATTTTCTACTTTTCATGACTCGATACCGTAAACGACAGTTCTAATGCTCAGACCTACTCCCTAATGGCCGTTTTCAAAAGCGTACCTGGTATATATTATGGATAAAATATTTGGTGTCGGGCGCCGGATCGATTCGACCCATGTTTCATCACGAAAATCGCCTCTTACTCGAAAAGGACTTCCAATTCACTTGGTACCTATAGACGGATTAGCAAAATGAGAGAGTCGAGGGCTGCTGATACAGTTTCAACTTAGATGTTCGACAAAAACGCCGAGCACTATCAGGCGAATCTACCTGGGCCTCTAGGTCGGCCGTCTGAAGCGTCCCAAGAACCCACAGCAGAGTGTAGATAACAAACAGTAAGACCGGAGTCCTACAAGTTTCCTGCTGCTGAGCATTTTTGTTCCATGATGCCAACACAGCAATGCTTGCCCGCCTTTGTGGATCCAAGGGCCCCAACACTTCCTGGAGACCATCACGAGCTAGCTATACTTTGGTCGAGAGCAGTTCTGAGCATTAGAATTGCAGCTATACCGTGTTCGTCCATGATATGGTATTATTGTACCAGAAGTTGTATTGCTGTTGTGAAAAAGATGAAACATTCTTTTGTTTTACAACACTCAAGTACGTACGTACTTTTTATTATTTTTCGGCGGAAAGCACCCTTCAAATATTATTCCAGGTACTGCTGTATATTATATATAAGATAGTATAGCTGTCGCTAAGAACTCGCGCAGCAGGATATTAGTAACTGTTGTCAACTTGTGTGCATTGGTGGGGAAAACTACAGGAGAAAACGTCGACGACGTGCCCCGAGAACCCCCGCTGCCCTCCCTTAAGGCGGTACACGCGCATGATGGCGCAGGCTATGGCTATAAGGTTCTGCTCCACTTGCGTGAGGACCGTAGGAAAAAAAAAAGTCGTCTACTATAGAAGTACAGAGAAAATGGAGGTAATCGCAAAGAGTACGTGTAGAGTAACAGGTGGCACAGCATCTTCCCAACACAAAAGTCAGGGGTTCGAGACCCGTGTATCACTCCGAACTTATTTTTATGTAGGAAAAAAAAAAAAAACGTACGTTTAGTAGACAGATACAATTATGAGAAACTGATGAAAAGTGCAAAAACAAAAGTAGTAGACAAAATAGTTTTTTGAGAATTTGATGAAAAGTGCACACAAAATCAATAGTTTACTCGAGTAAAAAACCGGCCATGGCCATTTTCCCATGGGTCCCTATCACGAGAGCCTTGGTCGAAATTAAAAACCCGCATTCGCTCGTAACAAGGGGCTACGCCGAGGGTCGTTATATCTGAGGTAGTAGGAAGCAGGCTTATGGCCATGGATGGGTTTGGATCTACGCGCTGCTCACGCAGAGTGCGAATGATATAGGGCTGTTTTAGTCGACACCTATTTGTTATTTTGTTTGGGAAATGGGAAAGATTATTGGAGTTTGGACTTGGCGAAATAGCAAGTTTTTTTTCCATACTTCAGGTTGGATATTTCCGTAGTACTTAGTTGGCAATTTTTTTGAATTTATTATTTTCCGTTGCGAGTTTTTTTATGGAGATTCGAAAAGAGCTTAAATAAAAAATGTCGACAAAAGTATTGGCAACTGCTTTCGTCTCGTTCCAAACGGCCCTTGCAGGTATGGCAGTCACATAAATACTCGTCATATACATTCAACGCACACATATACGACCCAAGCACAGGTGCTGCTGTTGTAGCCTCTCGTACACGATTGTTGGGCACTACATAGCTGGGCATATAGGTGGGTCCGAACAAAAAGTATCTACGAATAATTTGAGAATAAACGGAATACACCTCCAAGGAGACCTACGTAGGCGTTTTGTTGGTATGGGTGGCTGTAGCTCGTTGGTCACGATCCGCACATCCGTTAAGACTAAAGTTAGCTTTTTTTAATACACAAGTCTGCTCAACTCGCTGCTAGTACGCGAGATGCCAGCGAAGAAAGGCCCTCAGAACAGCTCTTATCTTTGACGTTTACATTTATATTTGAAGCAACTTCCGTATCCACCTGGCTGTACAATAGGCAGTCGCGCGAGTACTTTCGCCGCGTGAGTTCTCTCTTTGTTACATCGCGCGTAGGGTTAAGAGTTCGCTCCTCTCATCGATTAGCATCGAACGCTGCCAACGCGCACACTCGCTCGCGTTGATGGAAATTCCGCCGACGGAAAAATATTCGTGAAACGCGTTGCCCATTGGAAGTACAATTATCGAGACGATAGTCCTCGTCGGCATAGGAAGGTGCAATGTGGTATGGGGTCTGGAATAGGGACGTATAGGGGCACTGACCAGCTAGCTAGACCTAAACATTCACGTGTACAGATGGAGACAACACCGCATTGCACATACTTTTAAATCATATGAGATGGACTGATGAAATATTAAAACTGTTTCAAAAAGTGAACCTATTAAATAATATGGATTGAAATACAGCACAGCGAGAAACGCCTTTGCACCTGCATCGGCCGTGTGGGTCGAGGGTGACTGTCACAAAACATTTACTTTGTTGATTTTGAAGGGAAAACAACGCTTGCATACAACCCCATACGTACTACCAGTATATAATATGCATTGGTAGCAAAATTTTACATGATCGTTGCGTACACTGCGGTGTGTTTTATATTCGAGAAGTCTCTCCCGGTTTGCTTTCGTGGTCGAGTCACTGTTTTCTGGAATGGGTATTTTCTTTACGCTCTCTTACACCCACAGGAACGGAGGAATCGCACAGCTTTGAACACCTCTTGTAATGCCTCGTGGATGTCTAAAACATAGTCACGTGTACCTGAAAATTATCGTCGACATGTTGCCGGAGTGATCCATGGAGCTCCCTTCAAATTCGATCCATCACAGCATCACACGAACTACCGCACGCCTGAAGATCAATTCGGTGTTTTTTGCTTGCCGAAAGTAGATGCTTGTTTGCTACAGTAAGTGTATCACCGCTGTGAGTGTATTTGGGCGTGTGTTTGTACAGCGTGTGAACGAGGGTTCTGTTGTTCCTGTTGGTGATTTTGGTAACCTACTGACGGTCTATGCTAAATAGGTGTGTGTTTTGATATCTGTACCCGATCACGAGTTGAGACGCTCTATGAGGACGATGAACAACGGAGTTACCTGTCCTTACCATGTAGCATGGAAGAATACCCCCCCCCCCCTCTGATGTATACTGATGAATGTGATTGTACCAAAGCTAGGATATGCAGGAGAAGTATGGGAAGGGAACGCGAAGCTCGTAAAACAGCTGGAAACAGTACAGATGACAGCAGCTAAAAAAGTACTAGCATGCTCAAGTACGACGAGTAATACAGTATTGAGAGCAGAACTGGGAATGTACCCACTTAAGACAAATAGAGACGTGCGTAAGTTGAAATGGCAATATAAAGTAAAGAACATGCCAAATAAGAGGTTGCCAGCCATAGCTGATAAAGCTGTATGGGATAAAGTAACCAAAGGGCGAGCTGGAATAAGGTGGGATAGCGTAGTCGAGAAAGTATGGAAGGATATAGGAAACCAAAAAGAGACGCTGGCCATAGAGAAAGAAGAAGGGAAAGGCTAGCACTGAGAAAGAAGGTGGAAGGGGAAGAACACTTAGAGATATACGGGGGGTTGAGAGAAGGAATAGGAATGAAAAGATATCTGCACGGCCCAATGGACTTCGCGAAAAAGCTGAAACTGCGATTTCGTGTAGGGGACCTGGACCTGCCAGAAAGAAGAAGGAGGTATACCAGTAGCCGGGAGGAGGAGGAAGTAGATGCACAGATGTGCCCATGTGGCAAAGCCATAGAGAGTAGAGTTCACATAGTGGGAGAATGTGAAAGGTACAACCCCCCCCCTCTGATACCACACCCCCATACATGAGCACACCCGGTGATATACCGTTTGAAATCGTTGTCGCTTTAATACCGGGTGTACGTTGAATACCACCCCCCCGACGGTGGTGCTTGTGAAAACAGCATCAAACGCCAATATCAAAACACTGCCTGGTGGATCCCATTTAGCCACGACAAGTTCTCCGACTCCTCATAGTGTCCCCTACGCCTCAACCACCGGCGCCGGTAGTACGTATGTGGGCAATGACCTAACTTTCCGCGTGCCATGGTAGCATCATCTCGGAAACAAACCAGGGCACAAAGCTGTGTCTGGTATAGGTATATTTGCCGGCTTCGGCTAGAAACAAGGGTTTTATATTGTCATGGCAGTACAGCACTTAGTTTTCCAGCGGGGCAAGGGCTTTGGAGGTACCATCTTCGAAATATATGACACCATCAAATTCTGGATGTGACACCATCAAATTCTGCCTGTAGCGCTACGCAGCCTGAAAAGCGCGTCGTGCTCATGCGCCGCAGGCTTGTAACTTCCCTAGAGTCCCAGAGGGCGCCCGGAGACGATTGTGTTTTACAATTGCGTCATTATTCGCCCGAAAAAGTTTTGACAATTGGTATAGAGGTATATACACTTGAAGCAGTTTGGTTTCCACAGGAATGAAACAAAAAGGTGCCTCAATAATCTTTGCCGCGGTCAAAACAAACCCAACAATTGTTTCACCAGCGACAAACGGGTTGTTCTGCGCGAAACCTCCTGATGCGCCACTCGTACCCAGACTCCTGAAACCTCTTGCGCTCAACATAAATGTTTATTCTAACCCGGAAGTTGTGCCAGAGTATAAACTACCTCAAGCCTTACCGTTGACTGTTCTGCGGCTTTGTGCCCAAGCGAACGTCCTTGCTGTCATTTCCAATTTCAGACATGGGCTTTACCATCACAGGCAACATTTTGTGGCAATGTTAAATGAAAGCTGGTTTCAGACTGACGCCTCTCACATGATAGCAAAGCTCTTGCTACCGGCAGCTCCCCATCTGTTGTTGACACCTTGCAATCACACCCTCTTGTTGTCACACCATATGAAGTTTTGCCGTAGTCTAGTAACGCCCGCTGAGTAGCAATTATGACCACCGTTAGTGCACCCCATCAGTACCACATCCCTTCGTAGCCACACCCTCTAAATACTACACTCCCTCGTTACCACACCCCCTAGCTGCAGAGCTACTGTGTATTGTGATTATCGCCGGAGATTGGTTAGATACTACACCCCCCTACAGCAATGTACCCAGTAATACTATTTTTACAAGTCAATTTGTTATCACCGGAATGTGCTTCCTTCCGTGCTATGCGGTAACAGGTTGCTTGTTCAAATATTTTTGGCATTTTCTGGTCACATAGAACGATCGATAGTACATGCTGGATTTCGTGTTCGACGATACCGACTACCGAACGCCGGGCCTGGTCAAGCAGTTTAAGACTATGGGGTTTGTGCTCGACGCTTTTGAAGTTAACAGAAGAGAACGGGGTTCAAATATATGTATGTGTGGTAAGTCAACTTGTTTCGGTTCATAGCGTTGGCGACTGGACACTTTATAGCATTTCGTTGGGTTGGTGGCTGTTTAGTTATTTGAATGGCTCGCGTTGGCAAAACGGCATTGTATCGCAGTGACTTATGGGTGTCTCGTATACGTGCGGTGTCAGCGAGCTGTTTCGTTTTATTTACGAGTACGCACGCTGCGGACGGCACACTATTGTCCACCTACCGATCCATCAGATATGATTGGCGTAGTTTACTAGACTACCACATAGTTGTTTCCATGTTGCATAGCCGGCATCGTAAAGGTTTCCGCCAGGATGACCAGCATGCCGTGTTATACCTTAGAATCTTGATATGTTAGACGTTCACGATGACAACATTTTTTAGGAAATCGAAAGCCCGCCTGCGTTTGCCCGAATGGGATTCCTGAGTCACCAAACACGAACCTGCGATGGCTATCGTCGTTCAGAATTTGATAGACGAGTTAGTCAAACGGTACCTAGATAATAAAATCTCAACTACCCACACCCTACATACAACGTATACGATGAACCTCTCGTCATTCACGTGGGAGGGCTGTGGCCATTCTAAGGTTCAGAATATTACGTTGGTGCAGAAAACTACACTTTCAACCACCTAAACGGCATGTACTCGTGCGCACGAGGTGTAGAAGGATTCCATAAAAATTCCACGAAGCAGTCTCATGGCAAAACCCAAACCTTTTATTTTCAGATCCAGCAAAGGACTGGAATGCAGCACAACAGTTACCAGGTTTCATGAATTGCCTGAACAAAAAGTGACCCCACACATGCCGTTCAGGAAGGATTAATGACGAAAGCACTATAATCTCAAGAAACGTTTGAATGACTCACGGTTTTTTCTTGCCATCACAACGTAGATTCGGATATACGTTGCCATACACCTGTGTCTGCAAGAATCGGAACAGCAAGGTTCCAATTGGCGGCTGGGGTTGTAGCAGCACGTGAAGAACATTGCCTACTTGTATATTTCCAATGCGTGGCTCGATTTGCAGTTCATGGGTTACTTTTCAAATTTCCAATGCGTGACTTGCCTTGAGAACGCACGTGTTTTAGCGTGTTAGCAGCCGACTGGAATACACATTCACCATGGTTTTGGCGATACACATTTGACCGCGCTCTTATATAGAAGAACATAAATCCGGCTCTTCTCTAGCACTGACTTGAAGGAGGGTCCCCACAGGTACTGCGTTTCCCGTTCTTTCCTTGTATGCGTGCCACGACCCCCAGAAAAAGAGCAAGTGGTCAAGCCGACTCATGCTTCAGCGATATCGTAAGTCCTAAATTTAGTACATGAAATCAACGACGCCAATATGGAGCCACGGCTACGATGGCAGTATGGAGGCGGGGCGGCAGTAGACAAAAAAAAAGCAGGGAAAAGGAAAAGCAGCAACCAAGATAGTTGCTATTGTCTCCTCACTCTCAACTGTACTAACCAAACTACGGGTGGATGGATGGGTGGCGTTTGTACGATACGTGCATGCAAATCAGAGACGTAAAACGTGAGGTATGTTCAAATACACTTCCGTTCGCATGTATGTGATAACTCTGAGAAGAAATTGCTTGATTTGTTGGAATATCCCTCCTTGGTTGTGGTGATCTCTACTCGTCCCAACGAAATGGAACTGGAACGTGCTGTGTATAAATTGCATATATTTCTAGTGTACTGTCTCCTCAGGGAGCATTGCCAGCCAGCGGCCAACTATGCGTATCTAATACTCGGTTTTCGTCAAACCAATTCGCGGTATATTAGTACTCCCCAGGATAACTCAGGCCGTGGGGTCACTTGTGGTTTGACTAACAGGGTTTATCGTAGAACAACGTTTTTTTTTTCATCTGACCTGCCAAGTGAATTTATATATCCGTTCATAGATGTGCCCTGAGCACGCGAAGGGCGTTGCAGTGTCCCAGGATGCAGGCCTGTGCAGGCTATGTCGCTTCTCGCTAAATTGGGTCAACAATATTGTCTGGCCGTTGTAGGTCAGCGTGTTGTGGCGAAAGCATTTGAACCATCGTTTTTCGCCAAGATGTCCACGAACAGTGAGCGTCACAACTCAGCCGAAACCTTAACACTCGTTGTTGCGTAACCCCCCTGCTGGTCTGCGTCGATATTTCCACTGCAGTCGCCTTCACCGTGCTCGGAGATCATGACGCGTTGCGTACATGGCACCTGTATGCAGCAGCCGAGTTACAACGTCGAGGGCAGCAAGACGGCGGTTTACTGCAAGCGACATGCGGAGGACGGCATGGTAAACGTTTGCAGCAAGCGTTGCCGACATGTCACGTGCATGAAGCACCCGAGTTACAACGTCAAGGGCAGCAAATCGGCAGTTTACTGCAAGCAACATGCGGAGGACGGCATGGTAAATTCCAAGAGCAAGCGTTGCTTACATGGCACTTGCACAACAACGCCCAGTTTCAATGTCGATGGAAGCAAGACAGCGGTTTACTGTAAATAACATGCAGAGGACGGCATGGTGGACGTTCGCAGCAAGCGTTGCTCACATGAAACCTGCGTGAAGTGGCCTTGTTTCAATGTCGATGGAAGCACAACGGTGGTGTTCTGCAGGAAACATGCCGAAGAGGGCATGGTGAACGTACGTACCCGACGTTGCCCACATAAGAGTTGCATGACGATCCCGACCTTCAATGTGGAGGGCAGCAAAACGGCGATGTACTGCAAGCAACATGCGGAGGAAGGCATGGTTGGTATTGGCAGCAAGCGTTGCTCACAAGGCACGTGCGTGAAGTGGCCGAGTTTCAATGTGAAGGGAAGCAAGACGCCGGCGTACTGCAAGCAACATGCCGAGAGCGGCATGGTTGACGTTATCAACAAGACCTGCTTTCATGAAACCTGCACAAAGCGTCCCAGTTTCAATGTCGAGGGAAGCAAGAAGGCGGTTTACTGCAGGCAACATGCGGAGGACGGGATGGTGGACGTTATCAACAAGAGCTGCTTACATGAAACCTGCGCAAAGCGGCCCAGATTCAATGTCGAGGGAAGCAAGAAGGCGGCCTACTGTGTGCAACATGCGAACGACGGGATGGTGGACGTTATCACCAAGCGCTGCTCACATGAAAGCTGCACAAAACGGCCCAGTTTCAATGTCGAGGGAAGCAAGACGGCGGTTTACTGTATGCAACATGCAGAGGACGGGATGGTGGACGTTCTCACCCGCATTTGCTCACATAAAATCTGCACCAGGGCGCCTACTCGGGGCGCACACACTCACGGTACGCCCACAGTGTGTTCCCACGATAAAAGCGACATATCCGCCTGTCAATTGTTCGATTTGCATGCCAAATGCAAAGTGGCAAGTTGTCGCGGAAGGTCGCGGTTGGGACTCGATGGGAAGCAACCTACCCACTGCCCACAACACGGCCCCGCTCAGGTCGGCCTCGTCTGCACTGTACAGACAACTGCCAGCAAGAAAGCTCAGCGTAGCCTGTCGGACTGTGCCGTAAGCCTTCCTCGATCCTCTGTTAAAGCGGAGTGTATGTTTTGAAAGGTGTCTGGACGATCCGTAACATGAGTGTATTTATAGATCTACAATTTATGGTTGGCGTTGAGCAAGTATATCAAACGTGCATCCCATAGCTATAAAATAGTCGTACAGGTATATCTAGCATTGATTCGCATGTTTTTGTAAAACGCACATGTCTCTTTGTTGGGGCTGGCTATATTGCTGTTAAGACGGTCCTGTTCACACTGCTATGAGGGTACCGAAGTTGGGACCAACGCTCGTTTAAGCGGCCCTGCTTCATGTCAGAGTATGTGGCAGTATAGTAATCAATTCGAAAGGGGCATGAGCTAGCCATATGCGGTTCTGTATGTTTCAACACCCATTGCTCTTCAAAATGTTATCAGCAGGTAGCTAAACCATACGTAAGTGTGTTGTTATGGCTATTCCCCTCGTCTGGCGTCACAAATCTGAAATGGAACAGGGCAGTGGCTATCGCACGTTACACAAACGATACTGACCCCAAGTCTGCCACGCAGGTCGAAAACAGTAACGAGCGGTACCTACTTTGTGGTCCAGCTGTATTAAATAGTAAAGTACTCCGACCCAGTAGCTTCACTGCGTTGTCAATTGTAACAGCATGAAGATGTACCGTATGATAACATTGAACATTATTCGAGAGCGCCCAAACTGTGAATGCAGCTAAGTTTTCGTACAGTACCGTTTCTTTGGTTGATCAAGTAGTCATGCAACCGCATTGAAGCGGTATAACATGCTACATTATGTGTTCGTTGTTTATCGTACTTTAGGTGCATCCACGCCACGCCACGCGGAATCGTATCATGCTGACAGCTGTTGTGCCAGATGAATGTCACTGAAACTAATCCATACCGGATAAATATATAATCAGGTGCCATTATTTGTCCGGTTTGAAGCGGACGCGATGTCACCATATGATCGACCTGCTTTTGTATCCCGACAGATCCATACCTTTAGTGTCGATCTTAACAAGGAGTGAATTTCGGGTTTTCAAACAAATTTCTGTTTGTTTCTGGTTTGTTTCTGGTTTTACCAAAAAAACATCATCCCCGAAAAAACTCGGCTCTAAGTTTTTGAGGTATTCCCGTAAATTTCTGGTCCAAGTGAGGAGGATCGGGCAGCCCCACCGTGCTGGCCGTACCACCCCTCACGAACACACAAGGCTGGCCAGGCTTGTCCCCCAAGTCCTTTAGAGGCCATGGCCGAGCGAAGAAGGCGTAAAATCTTTCTGAGCTCTCACCATCGAGTTGACACAGTGACCGCACCAAGGTCCCTGATCGACCGAGCTCGCGGAGGGCTGTAGCTCAAGCCTTTGTAGCGTTGGGCGTCGTAGCGCGACGGATTGGTGATGGATTCCACTCTCCGAGGCACCGACACCTACCTAGGAGCTAGGCCCACCACAGTGGGACCACCCCACGGATGTTTACCGAGAGCGCTGCTGCTATAGTGGCCGTTTTGTGCCTGGTGGACGACTAATAGCGAGGCAACTCAAGCTCGTACCAGGTACTCGTTAAGGATCCATTTTAGAAAATACCGAAATTTCCTAAAAAAAAAAGAAAAATATTTTTCTCGTTAAGATCGACCCTTAGGGTTGGCCATGTCCGACGAATGGCCCGCCGATAATATCTTGGGTTTGGCATCCACTCCCCGCTCGGTCTCAGTATCCTTGCATATACCGCGGCAGGGTCTGTTAGAACCGGGTGACAACCTCCCCCTACTAACCCACGATCACATAGCCTCTAAACAGGTTCATGTAAATGCACACGAGGGGAGAGATTTCCTGTCATTTCGGCTGTGGACATTGTTCGGCTATGGTACAGATTGTGGTGTGCGTGTAACGCACCTATTCATGCGACGGTCGCTTTTCCAGGCTGACAAGCAATACTGTCAGACGACACAGTGCCCCACTCGTTGGCTGGTTGGAAACGTCAATTGACGGACCTAACCGAACTATACTGTAGACGGACAATCATTTATAGGTTGAATCCTTCGGAAACAGATGTTATGTGCAATAACAAGCACACTTTATTGATCATCTGTCGAATAGTATGTCATTATCGTTTTTCTTGGTATTGGGAGAGATAAATCCCCCTAAGCCAGATACACCAACATCGCAACCACCTGCGTGCTCCTGCGTGCCTAGCCCACTCTTTCTAACGTCTCTCTCTTCCTATCATAATGCCAGCCGGTTCCGACCTACTACTGTCTACAGTTGTTTCGAATTCCCAAGCATCCGAATGGTACCACACCATTCCATTCCATTCCATTCACTCCGAGGATATTTAAGACCACTGTTGCTGGGCCCCAGTTACAGTCTCCTACCCCAGACTGTTCATTTCCCCGGTTGTCCCTCCTTCCCGTCTCCAACAACCCCTAGCTTACGCGAAACGTTTCTCGAACCCTCCACGGTGTTACGCGTATACACCTGGTACGGGTCGAACCTCCACCGCCCTCCTCTCTGAATCACTCGCTCCGATATGTCTTCTCCGGCCGCGAGAGTGGTTGCTCCACCCATACGCAACGAGTGAAAAGCGAACTCGTCGGGGCTACGACCTGACTTCGCCACTAACTCCTTGATTTCTCGGAGAGCGCCACCGTACCTCATCACTCTTGCGGACTTGCCATAACGATACGAGGAGAGTGGGGCGTCGTCTGGAAGACCAGGGAAGCATGACATCAACTCCAACATAAGGACGACGGCACCGCCATCGACTCTAATGGATTGCTTCGAACCGCGAACATGGATCCTTGTCCGCACGCGTACAATGCCAACCTGTTCTTGATCGCCCTCATAGCTCTTAAAGCGCCCCTTTATCATGTCAGCCTGTCGCCATCGCAGGTATTCGAACTGCGTGCCGTCGGCATAAAACCCGACGTCACCTCGCGTCAGTCAATGCGCAGAGTGTATCGCCCCCAAATCTGCGGAAAACACCTCGTCCGATCGCGCCAACAGAAAATAACTAAGACAAAAGCACAACCACAGCACCTTCCCTTCCGGGCCCCCTGAAGGGGTGATAGTCCCCCCTGTTCAAACCATTTCGAACGAGATCGGCAGGCGAACGCGGCGGGGCGTCCCTCCTGCTACGTGAAATCGTGAAATACCTTCGAGCGCGACCGGGACAACGGGGGCCGTAACTGGCAGCCCCACTCCTACGGCCAACGGATGCAAATAGTTGTACAGCAGCGAATGATCCGGAATTTTTGTTTCGCCACGTTATTTTCCGACGCGCAACACCACGAGGCAAACTCAAACAACGCCTTAGCCTTGCAGCTATCATATTCGTTCGACTCCATGTTTTCCGGGTACCTCATCAACATCCAAAATGTACGCCAGCACCGACCACCAGACTCGTAAATGGGCCTAGTTGAGACCGCCACTGAACCACCGACGCACAGGAGGTCAAACTGTCGGACAGATATCCGCCCCCGCCTTGCCCAGGAGCTGCTCCTGCCAATCGATGTCGGGACGGAGCGCACAGAGGTTAGGAGTAATGGTGGAACGGTCCCGACGTGACACCCCGTCCACCAAAACAATCGCAACGCCACGCACGTGTTTTCCTCGAAAGCACGATCCACTGCGCATCTCTAGACACCCGAGAATCCGCATAAGCGCACACGCTCGTGGTTTGCATCCCCATCTACAGCGGTTGACCCAGTGAACGGCCGACATATTGACCGGCTCGCCGTAAAAGCCCACGCCGTGACAATCATGGCCAGCAGTTCCAAAACATTCTTTGACAAATCGTCCCTCCCTTGCACGTGGGTCCGGAAGCGGTCCCGTTTGTCGTCGTCGAAATCGACCCTCCACCACAGTCCCGTCTCCAAACCAAACCCCCCCATCGCGTCCCCGGAAGCATCGCGGATGAGCGTGCGCGAGTGGGGCTGCGAAAAAAAGCGTATTATTGGGGCGTGTAGTGTACCTGCCCCCCCCGGGCACATCGCCTTATCTATTATCAAACGCCAGAAGAAAAGGTCGTCGTGGAATTCGGAGCCGAGGCGAGCGCATGAGCGACCCAACAACGGCTGCCCCCCCCCCCCCCCCTCCGCTCCGGAATCGCTCGTGCCAGGCTTACACCAGGGGCATACTCAACTGGTTAAGCCTGCGTCGCACCAAGGCGTTTCCCGGCTGCACAACTTCGCACACGTGCAACGATTTTCCCATTGACGAACGCAACTCCAATTCCGACGCGATTCGACGGTCGCCTGACCACTTCGCGAGTAGGTGGCGCAGCTGTGTTAGTTTAACCTACGGTAAGGAAATCGTCATATCGACCGTATCAAGCACCCAACCCAATAACTCGAGCCGTGTGTGCCATGAGGACACCTTGGCCGGAGCCAACAGGTGCGACTCGCTTGGTTCTCGCGCACCTAGGAGAAGAGCGTGATTGAAATCTCAGGCTCTGTGACGCCCGCAAACACCGTTCGCCCGAAAGTAAACACTGTAGCTCAACCGAAACCGCATAGACTACATATATCCGAGTGGAAAACGACTTCGATGGTCCGACACCGTCGCGCGCGGGGGGGTGGTACCCAGGGGGCAAGGAAACAGGGGCCTCCCCTCCCGCTGGCGAGCTGACTCGCACGTGGCTGGTAGCCGCCCAACCAAAAGGGGAAACGACCGCGTCATTAAACAACGTATGGACTTGAGAGTATTCCATGGCGGCCGAAAACAAACACAAGCACCCTGCGCCATTCCGGCATCCAAACCGGAGGCGCCTATCGACTACGATCAAATCACGGAACGCGTACCCAAAGAGGGGGCAATGAGACCATTCTACGGGGATTTGTCGAACGTCATTTTTCACGTCTATCTTGCTCAACAGGATGCGAGTAAGGGCTGCCAACGGGCGACGCAAGTGAAACATACGTCAAATCATTCCTCGCAACATGTTTCCTAACTTGCAACGGGGGCAAGAAGTTGGGATGAACCTCACGCGGCGTTGAAGGGGGGGGCGCGATATATGTGGGGAGATTGCTGTACGAGCACTACGCCGATGGTTCGAAGATTGGTGGGGCTTAGGGTTAGGGCCAGAGATGCCTCCCACTATCGTGTGTATTGGCTTTTTGTTGAAGTATTTTTTATTGGCTTGTTTGTCAAAGAGACATAGGGGTTGATTTGACACGCAGGTCCCTTGGCATGTTTGGTGAGGGGCGACTCTGCATACGTAATAACTCACTCGTACGGAAATATGGTTCGAGGTCGCTGCTCAGCAGAGTATAGAGTAAACATGTGTTGCGTAGTGGGGGACTGCCGCGCGTTGATTTATGGATAACGCGAGTTACAGACGGATGAGGGCCATCCACACTGCGAACAAAGGGCGTGGTCGTTCGTCCAAAACGAAAAGGAACTTTGTAGTATGGATATACAGGTACTTATCATGTCTTTGGCGAGGGGCTTTTCTGCATAATGGCGTGACGGCGGTTTTTGTGCGTTGCTCGGGCGTCAGGAGGATCAATGCAAACAGATGACATCGTCTTTCGGACGATACAATATCAATAGCTTCGTATTTCATGCCCGGTACATTTTGATATCGCCATAAATGTGGAACCTCCAGCTTCTTCTGGTTTGAAATATGTTAGGTCGGCGAGGAACACTCGGCCGATTGACCACCTTATGTCTTTGCATTCTGGAATATAAAACTCGCGCAGTATCCCTCGACATTCTTGAGGTTTAAGCTTTTGGTTTTCGCAATGTGCACCCTCAAAACAATATTTCCTACTGTGCGTCAAAAATAGACTGGAATCCAACCCCGCCCCACTGGTTATACCCCGCAAGTGAATTACGTGCTGGTGTCAACATTAACTTTATTTCGTACGTACAAGCCTGAAAAGTGGGTGAAATTTAGGGTACCCCCCCTTATCGTGCCACGGCTCATTGTTTTGTTTGTTTCACGCCTGGGATCTGGGATACCCGGACGATGAAATAGCCATACAATGGTGACAATCAAGCTTCTGGCCGAAAACGTTATAACCAGCCGCATAACGTCAACGGATCGACAGGGGCTCATGGAATACGACGCGTACAATACGAAGTATACGTTAATGATCCAAACTCACAGACCGGCGTGAACATCAGACACGCTGAAATGAATGATGCTATATGTATATATCCACAACCAGACTGTCCAAGACGGGCGCCGCTCGCGGACAGCCACTTCGCTTAACCCACTCAAGTATATCCTCACCCCCGTTATGTTCGGCCGCCTAATATGTGAGCTGATTTCATGGGTAGCCTTTTGCTCTCGCTCAGTGTAGTAACTCCGGACGAACTGTCCAGACGGCAGCTGTGCACGTGCGATGGTCCCAGGGGAAACGATGGCGCTGCGCCTTTTCCAGCACATCGAAAGTACCGCACCTCGTAGCTAAACCGAATGCACCAGTATCCCATGGGCAGTCTTCTGGCTGCAGCCACCGCAATATGTACAGATGCCCTGGGGTGGCTGCACGTGTGCAAGTTTCTTTGTTCCAGGGGAAGCCGTTAGATCGTGCCCATGTCAGAACCTCGAAACGGCCTCTTCCAGTTGCCTGTGTGCATGTGCGCGTATCTGATGACACGGCCATGCGCTCGAGCCAACTCCATTATATCCAGGCGACTTCCCGCGGCTGTATGGACGGTAGTGTGGGCGCCCTAGGGGCAGCCGTGTTTCACCGTGCACACTAACCACTTCCGTGTGACCTCTGCCAGCTGCCGCGTTACATGTAGCACCACCCCAGCCGATGCTGTTAGCTCGAGCTCTTTTTAGCGTGTGAATTAACCCTTCTATAACAGCTCAGTCGCATAACCCTGCCATGTTTGAGATGCGGTTGCTGGCCTGCATTCATTCGAGTATATGAAAGGGCCCTTTGCAAGCTGCAACTGTGGCGGCATTCGTGGGGGTAAAGAGCAGCTGTTCGACACCATCCATTGCAGCGTGTGTAACTGCCCGTTTCGGATAGCTCCAAGAACACGGGTCATGGGGCCAGGGGCAGCCCTCGCCTCTTCTTCACTGAAGCACCTCCAGGTGCCGCCCGGCGGCAGCACCCTCGCACGTTATGTAGTTCAACGGGCAGGTGCGAGCTCACGCCCATTTGATAATGTCTAGGTACCAAACCTCCGGCAGCGTTTGCGCGAGTTTGGCCGCCCCCTGAACACCTTTTGGAACGCACTCGCCTCAGGATATCGAGATACCCTGAACCGGCGGCCTCACTGCAAGTAGTATCGTCCCAGCGACAGCCGCAGTATCGTGCCCACTGAATAATATTGAGGTGTCCGCCTCCAGCAGCCTCCTCGCACGTTTCTTCATCCTAGAGCAGTTTTGTATCCGTACGTGCCCACCGCCCCATCTCGAGGTATCCTGAACCGGCGGCCTTATATGACGTTATACGATACTTACAGTATTATAACTATTACACTACGTTTAGGCGCAAGAATGAAAAACAACCAATAAACAATAAACACGCCAGGCGTACATTTTGGGGGACGCTACAACGATAAAACTGGATTCCAAAATCGTACTCAGCTGTGAGCGCTATTCAAAACCTTACAAAATACTCCCTGCTCATACTTCGTATGTTTTCAAGATGCTTTCACACCAAGTGAGATTCCAAGGCCATGCTCAGATTAGCTGTTCGTTTCTTTGTATGGAAATGATGTAGCGAGCGACAGCAGCTACTGTACTCGTACTACTGTACGGTAGTGCCGGCAGGCTGAGCCCCTGTTGCAGCCATGTGGACGCATGCTGCGGTAGCCTGTATGCAGGTGCACCGTGCCTTCTGAGGGTGGCTACTTATTACTTGAGGAGCTCTATACCTGACCCAAACACTGATTTGGGGGGAAGCTAAAGGGCTACCCGATGAGCAATACAATGGCCTAAGGGCCCGTTTTAACGAAGAAGAAAAAATCAGTCTGGAAAAAAATAAATTCAAATTCGCTTTTCATTGGTCAACACACGCACCAGCACCAAATATTATTATCTTGGGGCATCATATTTGGTGCTGGTGCGTGTTTTGACCGATGAGAAGCGAATTTGATTTTTATTTTTTCCTAATTGAATTTATTTTATACTGGTACTCGTTAATTCGGGGGTATAATCTTGGGTTGTGGTGCGGGTTCTGACCAACGAAAAGCGTTTTTTTTTTGTTTTTTTTTCCGAATTGAATTTGTTTTTCTTCGTCAAAACGGGCCCTATAAAGAAAAAAATGACAAAACACAATAACACAAGACTATAATTTCCGACGACTATTGAGTTAAGGAGCCCCGTCTTTCATAAAACGTTTCAGCCAAAAAAAAATTACACCTCGTACCGCTATCGTAGCACGCGGTCGGTGGTGTTCATCGTGGTCTATGTACGCAAAGAGAAGAGTGCCAGCATCACGAATAATTGATGGAGATGCGGGCACATGTAGATGTTCATTTCTCACCGCCGTAGCTCCCGCGGCATGGCATGGCACATCAGCGGCGACAGTTTCTACCCCGATAGCCAGTAACCCCATTATTGAGAGTCAACGACAAACCCGCAAGCATTAATGGGACAGGATCGACGTCCCTATAATAATGTATTATCGATGTATGTATCCATGCGTTGTGCGTTGACAGGTCAGGTACCCCGGCTGCCAGATGGGCATCTACAGCAGCAGTACATTGCTGCTACTGTATGTTACAATCATATATCTTTGTTTTAGCAGTTACCATTCCGAGCACGGCCCAAACAGCGTAAGGCGGGGGCGGGGCGCGATGCCAGTCCCACGGAACATTATGTTTGAGCATGCCAAATACAACACTACTTGGGCGATATCGCCGGATCGTTCGTGGAACCGCTTGGCACGGTGGTAACACGAAGCTGGACCAGCCTACGTATCCCTTGCCATAAGAACGACTTCTAAAGGATTTCCGTAGGCGCATTTTTATTCACAGGAATGAAATATTGATTTTGCCCCTCCCCGGTGTAAACCCGCTAAGTCAATACGACTGCACATGTAGTGTTCAAATGAGATCCGCGTGCAGAGCAACCCCTGTGTCCGAAAGGACAGGTCGCATGGTACGTCTCAACAATCCACATCGAGATGTTTGCTGTCGGGTGAACGGTATTCCACACGCCCACAGTACCCTGAAAAACGCCTAACGGCTTCACTCAAACTCGCACGATAGATCCGGAGACAAATGTATACAGGCACGGGACCCACACCTCGGCAAACGATGGATACCCTGATACTACTGTATTACCAACGCCAGTCCACGTACGACCTATGCGTCATTCACGGCAGTGCTGACCATGTTTTCATTCGTCTTGCGCTCTCAGAGTTGTCCCGAAACAAAGAGCTGAGCACGTTAGACCCTCGAAACTATCGGGCTAATCACCGTGCGCTATGGGTCCTATACGTCGGCTGTGCGATGAAGGGAATCACGTGATTACGGAATGCAGAGCGCATGAATGCTAAAAAACAAACACAAATAAGGGTTTCTTCCTGACAGAAAAAGGGCCTGCTCCGGGCTTCGGGCTTCTTGTGTGACAGGATAGCCGGCATAATTCATGTTACGTATCATATTCAGGACATGCCCTCCGTATGATACGTAAACACGTTGTGTACCGGGGCGTAAAATAGGTGGTGGCATGTTGCACGGATGCTCCGACACAGATGCTCCGATTATCTTGGCGTAAGGTATGCAGTATTAGTATTTGAAATAAAATAACTCTGCTGGTACTTTGTGTACTCGCAGTGTTCGGGCTCTATGTACTTCGGAATACTGCTCGTACTCGGAGTACTTCTAGATTGTGTACTGCAGATACTGCTATACTCGCAGTCAGATAACCCGGGTACTCCGTGTACTACTGTAGCAGTGTTTGGGCTATCAGGTGCTGCCCATACTCCAAGTACTCCGAGTATCGCCAGTACGCTAATACTCGCAATACTCGGAGTGCGAAAAGTACTCGATAGTCGGAGTATACTCGGAGTTGTGAACGACATTAGGATGAACAGATTTTGATACTTTCCACACTCGGCTGTCATGAGCAATCCCACGGTAGGGGTACTTCTTTTTGGCTTAACATTTTCTGACAGGTTGAGCTCCTCACGTGAGTAACCACCGGATACTATTGGTATTTTACTGGTATGTTTGTTTTTGGACTACCGCATTGGACGTTTTGGTCGGGTTGCGGGAACGAATCTTTCCGAAGTCATGTTTCGGGTGAGATAGGAAATTATGCTGCGCCCCTACCTAGGGATGAGTCTCATTACTCAAAGGTTCTCGGAGCATGTGACTGGCGTGTATAGCATTTCATAATTCACAGATGCTCCCATTACCTGGAAATATAATTAGCGAAACAATTCTTCAGGTACGTTGTGTACTCGCAGGGTTTGGAGGTTTTGTACTGCAGATACTTCCTTTACTCCGAGTAATGTAGATGTATGTAATCCGAGTACTGCTTGTACTCTAGGATAGATACTGCTCATGCTCGCAGTACTCGGAGTGTGTGTGCCTTCAGTACTGCTCATATTTCAAGTACTCCGAGTAATTAGGTTACCAGTACTCCAATACTCTCAGTACTCGAAGTATCGCGTATACTCGGAGCATCTGTGAAATGTTCTGCGCTGGCGCACGTTTTACTCCTAAATCCTTTTCTTTTTGCCACGCACTGAACGCATGGTGCGACTTGACGCACCACGCCTTTTCTGTGCCGCACATTTGTTTGCCGTAGGCAAGCCGTGAGCGAAAACGAAGGTGCGGTTCCTTTTTTGCCCCAGGCGAGTGTGCCGCAGGCGTATTTGTTTCTGGCGTGCTTTTCAACACACAGCCTAAAATTTGTTGGTGCTATTTTCTGTTGATTTCGTCTGTACTGTATTTGGGGGCTGGTTTCTTCTGCCTGAGGATGAAGCAGGTCTCAAACAGCTGAGACGAGTGGGTTAGACGCACATTTTGAGTACATTGATGTAATACGGTAAGAAAGAACGGGTTCCTTCGGGGGCCCTCCGGGGGCCCTCCGGGGGGCTTCCGGGGGCATCTGCGGGGGGCCGTACCACGATCCGGACGCCTATGTTACGCCCTAATATGTACAATCATGGAGGCAGGCAGTGGTAATCACGTATTCGTCGTTCGTGTGGTATGAATACCAGACTCAGGTGAAAAGTACCGTTAGTATTTATTAGCGTGCGTTTAGTTCGATTAGGGGTGCAATCGTATTATAAGCGCTACCAGGTATATTTTTCCAGAACATATAGGTTTCCATCACCGAACAAGGCGTTTCCAGGAAATATATTGTTTACAGCCCCTTCGGAAAAAGGGGAATGCTCGACGTCATCATGATCACCCACAATAATGCCGTTGTGTTGACGAGAAATCGAGCTCTGAAAAATGATCGCACACTCGTCGTACGGACTCAACTTTCTCTCTACGGCCCACGGCACACGGCGGCATTCATACATATGTACATCCATGCATGCCCCACTCCAATCGCGCACACGATATCCGGCAGAGAGAGAACGCGCATGCTAATATTTGCCCTATAGAGGTACTGTAGGTGCACCTGTAACTTTCTGAGGTTGTGTTTTGCACTTGAATACAATATACGAGAAGCTCTCTACACCACCCAAACAAATGCTGTCTTCCCAAAACGAACCCGCTTACAGCAACTCGACGAGGATTGTCATGGCCTATGCACCTCTGCCTCTGCTGGACTTGTTTCGTCAAAGCAAAATGGTGTTGGGTCACAGGGGTAAACGAACAAAAACAAAAAGAGAAGAGCGGAACCGCACCATACAGGCGAAATTAAAACAAACTGCAGCGGGTTATAATTGGGAGGTTTTGTTCACGACATGATAATAACCAGGTTTGTTTTCTTTACTTTTCCTGAAGGGTAGTGTATGGACACGCCCCCCCCCCCCCCCGCCTGTACCTCGAACCCCAAACAAGAAAAGGGGGCTAGCATGTCAAACTGCGCTCGACAAAAAATAAACGATACATATAGTCCTTCCCAGCATCAAAATGGGAAACAAGCAAGGGTGCTATGGCTTGTGGACGAAAATGCGAAAGGCTAGTTTTTGATTTTGTTAAAAATCGTACTTCAATTTTACTCGGTTTTAGTGTACCCCTCGTCTTGATCTCAAACACGAGTAGGGATGCGCCGGCAACGTTTCATTTTGGTGGATCCCTCGTAGGCTATTGTTTGTTTTTCGTCGTGTCCCCTCGATTGGGCAGGCAGTCCCTCCGCTGACAAGCTGGATAGGCCAGACATTTGTCTTGTCAAGATAGGGTCACCGGCACCAACCGCTCTCGTGGCACGCGTTGGTGCACAGCGCCATCGTCACTCTTGAGCTCGCCGGTCATAGCCGAGGCATCGCGATCATAAAAACAAATATCTCGTAGTTGCGACACAAGTGTTCCGTAGGAGGCAGGGACGCCTGCTGCGCTGCGCAACATTTTGCTGCTTTGCTGTAGGTCGTTGCTGTCTGGGCGTCACTTCGTGATCAACCGGAGGGATCTCGGCTAGAGTCTCTGTCCCCCGTGACACCCATTGACGCTTGGGGTTTGCCGCACAGGAAATAGCAGCTACCTACTGCTGTGGAATACACTATATTGCCACCACACCACATTCTCAATGTTTCCTGGCGATATGCAACGCATATATTTTCCGACTATGGTATCAATGCTTTCCTGCAATACACCCAACATGTACCGTATTACGTACCTGTATTTCCCTACAGTATACGCGTAGTCATGGGTACCGGTATCATCTACAAAACCATGCGAGCGCCATGATCGCCGTAACGTCTGGGACGTTACCGACACCGCTGTCCTCACACCATACACCATTTTACAAAAGTGTTCGTTCCGCGCTACAAATGCCGACATACATCCCCAGCCAGCCCCAGGGGAGCCACTGCCCCCTATAACCCCGCCCATGCCCCTCCCTCTCGTTCCACGCCAAACATGCTGGAGTGCTGTGGGTTATACACGGTGCAAGCCCCCATCGATACCCAGTAGGTCAAACCTTCTCTGGCCGTCGTCCAAGCACTCGGCAAACAAGCATCTATCACCGCCGCCGGCTCCTTCGCACAATGTATCCGGCGTGCACCGCCTCTCGTGACCACGAAACTAGACGACGGACTACGGAACGTAATCACACATGTAACTTCAATTCTGCACCTAGTATATGTGTGCGTCTATACACAGGTGTCCCTGTTGTATCCTGGGCCGATCATAAACCTGAAATAAACAAATATCTCCCTTCCTGCCGGATCTTGCGTTGCCACCATGACCGCACTTGTTTGTCCACATGATTTTGACGTATCCATAATATTAATGTTTCCCACGCTGTCCGGCCAGGGAAACCCCCGCGTGGACAGCCCCGTCGCGGACAGGTATGATAACACCCATGTGGGGATTGCCCCCCTTTTGGCAGGGGGTACACGAGAAGAACTGAGGGCTAGGGTGGTAGCTGTTGGGACTGAAGTCGGCGATGTCAAAACCGGGTTCGCCCCGTCGTTTCCCTCGGCAGCATAGCCGATTGCATCATCCATGGCGCTGTGCGGACCGGAAAGCCGCACCTGAAGTTGTCGTCTGGCGTGCAGCCTCTTGACACCGAACCTGGTCATCGTCTTCTACTCTCTGTTTCTCCCGTCTGCGTCCGATGCGAATGGTAGGGGCTAACGTCATTTCTTCCCGAAGACAAACGACACGTCGAAATTCATGGCATCACTATTGCACAACTAATATGTTCAGCCCAAGCGCAGGACCAACGGATACGTGAACCATCAAGCGGCAAAGCTGCACAAAGCCAGTGAACCTTGAGCCTCACGCACTCAGCGAGCCGTTTGGTGAAAACGAATATGCCACCGGAGGCGAGACCGTCTCTCCGTTCGGGAAAGCGACCGTTGGGTCCACGGACTCCGTCTTATTGCGTCCGGTGACAACACCCGTTCTTTGCCTGAACACGATGTATATGTCAAAGGAACTGCCACCGGCACAGCCCCCTTAGTCACCCCTGCAGCTTGCGCTTCCCCTCCAGTCCTCGCCCCCTGTACTCCGGTCCTCGCCTGTGCCTAGTGTCTTCAGGACGGCACCAGAGAGTGCTGGGCGCCGCCGTTTTGATTGGGATTTTGCGAACCACCAGGCACCTGAACTCGTGAGACAGACACAAGACGCTTTTCAAGGTGCCAGCCTGCAAGTCGGCGGCCGGAAGGGTAAGGGCAACAACATTCGTTAAGGACAGGGCCGCCAAAGCTCTCTGCCTACCTCGTGGTCTGTGTGAAGAACATGTAATACTGCTGTGTGCACTGTTGCAACTATCACGCGGGCCCGGGAAGGCGTACTACGATGAACAACGTTTATAGGGAACTGGCTCCACAGTGTTTCGTGCCGTTCCTTCCGCGACTCTCGGTGTGTACGTTTGACTTCCCCCGACTCATGTGACGATGCCATGAATGTCATGCGAGCCGCAGGAATGATACTTATTTTATTTGAAGATGGACATTTTATCTGGGCTGAAACGTCGACCCTGGGTTAACGCCAACGGTTTCCACACGTATGACGTCGGGATCTGGCATGCATTCTCCGTGTCATGCTGTTACCAGGGATGCTCTCACCGATAAATACAACGTACCACACATATTTGATCACCGCCTCCTAACCGAAAATTACATACTTCGTATGTTTTTCCACATACGGAAAACAAGGCAAACCAACCAAATACAGACTTTAAACACGCGATGCCCGAGTCTCGTGTATTTACGAATACAACCGACAGAGGCTCCCACGCACTAACGAGTTTAACATCGTTGATCAGTGCGTTGTTAAACATCATATCGTGCACAAAAGTAATTCCACGGCGGCAACCTCGAGGGTGCATCTCATATTTGCTGTGAACTATCTGGTAGTCGTCCAAGCCCACATAATCACAATCAACGTACAGTAATAGAGGTGCAAACGCTTCTGGGGGTTGAACTGGTGCAGTCACCAGTTATCACCTTTAAAACAATGAACCGTCAGGTCTACAGAACCGGCGTCCAAACAGTAAAACACACAACAATAATGAGCTGAAATAAGTTTTAGAATTATAACTATGTCTACGACCTTGCACCCGCACAAACCCGTTTGTGCGGTGTGGCTTACATTTAGTACGGCGCCAATATGGTGACCGGGTAATGCTATTGTGTCCTACCGTTGCTGTGAGAGTTCGGTCGCGCAGGCCTCTTGCGGGATGTGCAATATATCGCAAGAACGGCCTGTATCGGCAGGGCCACACTCCACGTTACCGGTCCCTTCGGTACACGTTGTTTGAACGTGGTTCTGCCTGTGGTCAACAGCCTTCCCCAACCTTACTGGCCTGGTCCGAACTAACAGCCCACCACTAATATGAATCGCTTGACCGCGACAAAACATATTGGTATACCCTGAGTTAAAAGAGACTGTCGCACGTTTGAAGCAATGTCAACTCTCCTGAGTTAACGTCACCTTTGCGAGGGAATTAGGAACAGTGGAAACAGTGTACGTACACGCACAGGCTGGGCGTATGTGTCAACATCTCGCGCACAGGATGATCAGGGGGTGTTTGACGACACTCGATGTGCTGCGTCGTGATCGTATTTTGCACTTGACTGCTGCGCAGGCACGAAAGATCATGCTTGCGCATCACTTGCACGATCGTCGCTGCTACGTCCTATGAAAGCCACGTTTACCTCACATGCAAGTCGCAGATACCTCAATCGAAGCTATCGCTATTTGCATGGAACCTGCTGTTGTTTCCACATAGCTTGCTGCTACTCTCCCCTTGACAACTACCTTATTTCTTTTGGGAATGGTGTCGACTTCCGATCTTCGTCACAGAAGATAGCGAAACTTCGTCGGAGATAGCTTGAGGGTTAAACGTCGTAGGTCTCAAGCTTCAGCGAGATTCGACTCACGTACTTCTTGAATATTGGTATAACTAGATTCCTCTTTCGGTCTAGGCCCTCTAACGGAATGTAAGATGTGGATAGGGTCGCTCTCTCGATAACCCGCTATCGGCCCCGCTACCGCTAGTACATGTCACTATAGCCTCTTCGATTTGTCAGTTTCATGCTCCCAGTTCATAGATATCTCACTTTGAAACCGTCGGGTTGTCGCTGTCAACGCCCGTCCGAAAACCACTCTCTAGTTTCAGCAAGCCTGCGCATTTCAGCTTGCCAGTCCTCGCTGGTCCGCATCCATTCCACGATGTGAACGTGTTCCATTCGAGCTGCCATCGCTTCCGCACCTCGATGGCAGCCGCAACCATTGGACACCATCCATTCCAGTGTCGCCAGGTGACCGTGTCCGACAGCGGCCAGCATGGCCGAACCGTGCCAAAGACACCCTTCGGCCCTCGCCCACTTCAGTAACTCCAGGTGCCCGCCCGCAGCGGCCCGGTACGTCGTATCCGGTCTCCACACGGCACCGTTCGCCCTCGCCCACTGAAGGACCGCTAGGTGCCCGCCAGCGGCTGCACCCGAGCATGTTCTATAGTCCCATAGGCAGCCCTGAGCTCGTGCCCACTGAAGAATGGCAAGATGCCCCCCCTCGGCGGCCTTCGAGCAGGTGTCGACACACATTGGGCAGCTTTCGGAATGTGCCCACTGCAGCACCTCCAGATGGCCCCCTCCGGCTGCCGCCGAGCACGTCGTACTATCCCAGGGGCATCCGTTGTCTCGAGCCCACTTCAGGACGCCGAGGTGTCCGCCAGCAGCGGCGTTGGAGCACGTCTCGCCATCCCAAGGACATTGTTCGGACCGTGCCCACTGCAGGATATCGAGGCGCCCTGTCAAGGCCGCCGCACTGCACGTTGTGCCATCCCAGGGGCATCGCTTACCGCGTGCCCACATCAAAACGAACAGCTTGCCCTCCGTCGCGGCCGCTCGGCATAGCACTTCGCGCCAATAGGAACGGTTCAGGTCGAGTCCCCACTGGACCATGGCAAGCTTCCCCCGGGCGACGGCCTTGAAGCAAGCGGTGTCGGGCAACCCGCAGCCGTTCGAGTAGGCGCAACGCAGCACCTCAACACCGCACAGTTCAGCGATACGTTCGCTTACTACCGGTCCGTTTCGAAGGCCGCTGTCGAAGCTCCACTGCAGCTGAGACACAGTGGTGTCGGCCGTTATGGCTTGAGTGGTTTTCGGGAGGTCTCCCCAAGCGTGTTTCCAGTCCTTCGACACAGCTGCGAAAAACGCGTGCTGGTCCGACAGCAGTTGTGCCAGCAAGGCCATGACGTCACGGTTGGCGTCAAGCGGAAACCCCTCTGCGGCATGTTCTCTCGCGGTAGCTTGGGTGTCGGGCGTAGCTGCGTTCGTGTGTCTGAGAGCGGGGTCATTCGGAAACAAACGTTTAATGGTATGTTCAGAGGCGTGCATAACCAGATACAAAACAGGAGCACCAGTCACTTATACGGCTTTACTGCCACTCCCAAAACAGTGACGCGAACAATATACATATAGAAGCAACGCATGATGCTCTTCCTGCAGCGTGTTCTATTTGTTTTTCGTTTCTGTTTTTGAATTGATATTCAACATAGAGGGTCTCGTTGAAATTTACAAAACCGAGCCAAGGCCACGCAGCCACGCGGAACGAGGCCCAAAGGTTGCACTGTTGGATATTTATATCCTTTCTCTGAGAGTCTGAATGCGGACCCAAGGAAGCGGCTTGTATTTCCAAAAAGATGCTAGCTCTTAACAAACAAAAGACAGCAAGCCCTATATACCACCCACCACTCTGGGCTGAGCTATAAGGACTGTTAGACTTGATGCATATAAAAACATACTAGCTCAACGGTAGAGGTGCACCTCGTCTGTTTGTTTCCGAGCTCCTCATAAACGGATCTTCATACTATCAGCACGTCACCCAAAAAATCATTTTTGGAAGAAAGTTAGAGTGCTACCCGATGAACAGCCCCCGATATCTTACGTATATTTAATAAAGGGTGCAGCACAATCAACAAAGGTCCTACGGTTTTGGGTTACGAAGCCCGATCATTAAAACAAAGTTTCAGCCAAAATAGTGCTACCTCTATCGTGACAGGCGACTATATCCCAACGGTTCTTACCTACCCGTCTAGCGATATCGCTGTATATATGTTTATCGTAGGCAACCACGACGATGACGACACCAGACCGGGGACTCACCTGATACGTGTATTAGAGGATTCGCTGGCAGCGGTCTCGGCCTTCCGGCTAGTCATGGTCTCTGCGCAGGCTTTCTGTTTGTCACGCCTAGAATGACGGCTTCGCAATACAGTAGACGCCGAAGCACGAGGGGCAGTAGTTGTATTTGTGAATTAGGTGTCGAACACAGGAAAGAAGACCGCGATGGTACAAAATATGGCCCCCCGCCACATTGCACAGTAAGTATCAGATGAATAGTTCCGAAGTCGCAAGAAACGTAGCTGTTGGATATTGCCGAAGACACACCAGATGTAGCCGTTTAATTAATCTCAAGTCACGTGGGGACTACCTCGTAGTTAGTTTGAATATAGGACAAGCGCGGGATCGACACGACGGTCCAGGGGTGCACGGAAGCACGACAGCGAGAGAGTCACGAGTCAGTGTGGGGGGCAATGCAGTAAATGATGCAGCGGTGATGTCGCAAATGCGATGCGTTCAATCCAACGTCAGTTTCGGTAAGAAGCCCCAGACGTAGCGTCATTAGAGTTTCGTCTGCAATTAGACAACGTACTTAAGGTTATTGACATGGAACGCTACACGTCTTTCTACCAAGTATGGGAGGATGGGGGGGGCAGTAGACTCTTTGAACACTCACACTACTGCACAAGTTTTCCGACTCTATATTAGGTTGCGTATCTTATCCTCAAAGCGGGTGTGCGGTTTTCAAGGGGTCTATAGCATCCCACATGCATGTAACAACAAGGCATGAGGGGATCATAGCGGGGCCCTCGGCCCTATTGGCGGAGGGGGCATAAATCGGAACCAAAGTGATCGATTCGTGCAGTATAGGTTTAATAGCTGGCGATAGGTCCAGTTGTTTCGAGTATCGGACTAGTCCCGGAAGACGAGAAGGAGAAAAGGAAACAAAAGCGCTGATGCCCATAGGCTGCTGATGACCGTGTAGTATGACCCGGTCAATAAAAACAGACTAGTTACTAGCAAAGGCGAAGAACGTACGGAGGTCGCGACGGGAGGTCGCGCTACAACGTATACATTCCAGATTACATTGGGCACGGGGTCTATACGAGGGGCATAGGCGTTACTGGTGCATATTGTCTGGCCCGAGATAACCAGCCTAAACGTTGTTTCTGCACCGCTATCAAGTCGATCTGACGCGCGCGCGGGGGGGGGTGCACTCACGTCGTGCACGGCCGTAGTCATATGACCATAGACCCGAGCATTCCTACAATGCCGGGACGGAGCACGTTGGGTTTTAACTAACCAGGCAGACATTGCTTGCACCAAGCGCGAAGCGCCGTGAGGTATTGGGCGAGTCGCATGGAGGGTGAGCTGCATCCTGCTAATAACCGCATCTAAGGCGGACTTGCATATGGACGACAGCTTCAATGAGTTAATTTCATTTCTGGTGTGGCCACTTCCGGAGACAGCAATGGGTTTTACTATTTAACTGCCTCGCGGATGCCTCACCATATTAACACTACGTGATACGACCATTCCCCTTGTGCGGAGCAAAGGTTATCCACCCCGCACAAATGATCTACTCGACCGCCAGCTTTGGTGACCGCCAAAAAAAATAAAAAAAAAAACAGCACCCTGGTTGTCCAGCTCACGCAGCGAGTGGCGTGTTTTACAGCGTCGTTGACAACCGACGCCAACCCAACCTATAAATATATCATATAAGCGGGGGGGGGGGGTGTGTGCTCATATCGTGCATGGCCGTAGTCGTATGACCATAGGCCCTCGCACTCCTACAATGCCGGGACGGAGCACGTTGGGTTTTCATGGGGGGGTTATAAGATTGGCGTCTGTTTGGGTTTCCTATGTGACTGAATACTTCAGAGTGTACTGGCGGCGAAGATGCGTAGCAGAAAAGAGGGAGACTCATACACCAGCCTGGCGTGGTCGCGTTGGTGGCCAAAATATAAATATCGGTGTTTTGCGGCTACCCGACATCTGATATAAACTACGTAGTGCTAAAGCTACAAACTGCATACAAAGGAGGCGGGGCTGACTGTATCGCTTCGCCCCATCATCTGCACAAACCGGCTTGGTATTCCGGCAACAGCACAGTTTAGGCACATAAGCCACAGGTCCGCCCTACATACAACGTTGTTTTCAAAATGCAGTGCAGGTGCCACGATCCACCCGATAAAAAGTAAAAACCGAATAGCCTAAATGAAGCTACCATGTGTCATACTTTGGCGTCGAAAAACAAACAGAGTCCACCTATCACGCAGTGCAGCCAGAGGTTCATAATTTGCACTTGAATAGCAACGATCCCTAAGGGCATGCACTGGGCGGGGCAAGCCGTGACCAGCCGCCAGGAATAGGAACGCCTCGCATCTTCCAAATATACACTCTATGCAGGAATTGCCAAATCGTGTACCTTCAAAACACAAAGACAATGTACATAAGTATTTCTGTGGGTGTCGTTGAAACCGTTTATATATTTGGCGTGATAAAGCTTCCATTATTACTGCCCTTACTGATACTTCCGGATCGGTGTCACAGGCGCCGTAATCCACCCCAGGAGGGTGCCTTAAAAACGCAAGCAATATTGATCTTAATACACCCTCTCTTGCCCTCGCCTTCCCCCGACTGTCCAACCTCACAGCAGAACCCCGCTGCATCCTCGTCGCTCTTAACGCGACGCAGGGGGTTTTCGTGTGGCTTTGTTTGCGCCTATGTTGTCTTGTAGGGACAGCAGCGGGGGAGCGACGAAGGGCATTCTACTCTGTGTTGCTGTAGCCTGTAGCTTTATACTCATCTCACGAGCCCATCTAATATATTTAAAGTTCATAGTATGCCTGTCTGTCTCTCGGTCTGTAATTGGGTGGCGCTACCCAGAGCGGTTCAGCCTCGCCTTGCCCCATGCGTAGCAAGGCTGGGTGCAACAACCCGCAAGACAAGGGGTCTCATGACGGCCGGTGTCGTCGTCGTGGTACAATCCCGAGGCAATTCCGACAGCCATCAAGCCAGTCTAGCTGCTGACCTACAAAGTTTAATCACAATTCCCGCAACTTGTCAGTTGGCCTAACTCATGCCAGCGTCAGCTGGATCTTTGTAGAAACTCAGTACCAGGTACTGAATAGAGTAATCAAGGTTCCGCAACATCCGGCGAGGATAGCGTCCCATCCCCGGATCATAATGTTCCCCATGAATATATAACTCCAACAACTTGGGGACAGCAAAGGACATCCCCGAGGTCGATACCGCCCCGCAAGGTATGAAAACCTGAACCCCACCGGGTAGTATCTGTTTGGATGGGGCTCATAGAGCCAACACAGGGCAATCGTCGCCCTCCGAGACAACGTTGAGGTCCCGTCGTATCCGGGGGCGATATGTTCCAATCCCCAGATAAGATCGTACATTAACAATCAAAACCCCCGGGGACCAAAACAAGCACCCCCCGGGTATACAACGCCCCGTATAGTGTGGAAACTCAAACCCAAAGGGCTGACTTGTCGCTGGCAGGGATCATGAAGCCAGCGGGCGGGCGAATTGCCCCTGCTTGCAACGCGGGGTCACCTACGCACCCGGGGACGATAAAGTATCATCTCCGGACCATAAATCCTTCCGTATATGTACACCTCCAACAACCCGGGGACGAAAGCGGACAGACGCCGGATCGATACCAATCGTTATGGTTCGGGAACCCCAACCCCTCCCGCTAATCTACGGTTGGCTAGGGCTCATGTAGCCAACCCGCCGAGTGAAAACAGACATATGCCGGATCGCCCTGCAAGGTGTGGAAAGCCCAACCTTACTGGCTAATACAGGTCGGCTGGGGCTCATGATCGACGTGCCGCCGTCCCCGGGGATGATATAGCCCCATATCCGGATCATTAATGCTCGCGTATATGTACAACTCCAACAACCCGGAGACGGACACCGACAGACCCTGGATCGATATCGCTCGGCAAGGTGTGAAAACCCCTACCCCATCTGCTGATCTACGGTTGGCTGGGCCTCGAAGAGCAAACGCGCAGGGTTAATATAGATATCCCGCGCGTAGCCGTGCAAGGTGTGCGAACTCCAACTCCATTGGTTGGGTAAAGGTTCGCTGGGCCTCATGATTGATGTCCCGTTGCCACCGAGGATGATAAGGCCCAATCTCCGGATCGTAAATCCTTCCATAGATGTACAACACCAAAAAACCGGGACCAACCAGTGACATCCTCCGTGTCAATACTGCCTCGTACGGTGTCCCTTTAAACTCCCGTTCAGAGTGGTACACCATAGCGTGCTACGAATACTACCATATTATTTGCTTGGTGATGTCATACTACTGTGGGTAACGCAGAGCTAGCGCGACGAGCAGAGCCGTGGCCGTACCACCAGTTGCAAATATGTTATGCCGTATCGTATCGAAGCACTTTATTAAGTACCAGGAAACTAAATACTTATTCAATTGCGTGGGATCAGAGTTGAAAACTTAGGCGACACGGTCACAACCCCGAGAGGGAGCGAAAGCTCCTGCCTCTTTACCACACTGCGGCCAGTGCACGACAGAGTCGGTTTGAGGACGAGCGGCCTAGGGGTCGGCACATCAGCTGCAGTGCTGCCAGAATTACGGAATACCAGGTACTAGGTAGGAAAGAGGACAGAACACAGAGAGGTACAAGTAGTTGCTTGCAGGGTCGATGTGATCCCCAATTCAGCAAGAAAATGCGACATTTCTAGGCAATGCATCAAACGCGCATTTGGGCGAGGAGCAAGGACACGACCAGTACAAGAAGGAGTGGGCCATACGGCAGAGCACACAACGCTGGCTGGAAGCCGACTGCTAATTACGACTGCTGCTGTGAGGATTGAAGCTTGCCGGTTCCAAAGAACATATACGGATATTTACGAACAGAAGCTCACAACGTTCGTCACAGCAATCGGTGGTGTTGACTGAGATTGACAATTATGGTGACATTATTCGAACGCTGGCCAACGCACCATCCGTGAACGCACCTACGGCAGCCCACAAGCCGAGAAGGACCACCGATGGTAAGCGTCACACACACGGCCCTCAGCTGCGGGTGTAGATAGTGCGATTGGTCCAAGTGGTCGAACCCACCACAAATAGTTTGAAGGAGTTCCAAAAACCCGGGAGGCCACACAGGACTAGAGTGGACAATTAGGACTATTCGGTAAAGCCCGTACATCAAGAGGGCCTTTTGTCTAACCTGCACTATTGGCGACACTTCTCGGCATGTGGACCACCGTAGGTGCGTTCATGGATGGTGCGTTGGGCAGCCTTCAAAGTAACGTGACCCCCCTTGTCAATCTCAACACCACACTGCTTGCTGTGATACTCGTAACTCTTGCAATGATTGTGTTCGTAGCTGTCGGTAAGTGTTTTTACCCTCCAGCCACATAAATATCCCTACACCAAGTACGTTAGCACTCTGAACACCCGTCACAGCAGCAGCAGCAGTAGCGTTCGCCAGTCGGCGACCCGCCAGCGTTGTGCACTCTGCCGTACGCTTTGCCCCCCTCGTACTCCTGTTACCTATGTTGCATTGCCCACAACAGCACATTGTACCAGGTATTGTTTTTACCGAATCTGCGATCGAAAGGACATATTGACTCACCTCTACTGCTGTACCGCTATTGTTTTCCCCAAAACGATTAGTCCTGTACTCCGGAATTCTGCCACAATCCCAGCTAGCTGTTTCCACCCTACGGTATCCCTTCCTGTAAACTACTTCTTACCAACAACCACCCTCCGTAGTAGGTGCCAAATAGTATCTGTTGCACTCGTGATTGTGTGGCAAAGCGGCAGCGGTTTTCGTACCCTCTCTGGGGTGCAATCGTGTCGCCGATATTTAAAAATATAGTTGAATGCAGTTGAACTTGCTTGTGCCTGGTACTGCGCTGCTGCAGCACCTTTTGTTTTGTGAGCAGTTGCAGCAGCACATAGTAGAACCTCCTTCGTCGCCCCCCCCGGTGTTATTTCTATACCACGGAAAAGGAGCTGAGAAGTGAAGTGAGCTCCGTCTGTCGGCTGCTCATGGGACGCCCACCCGTTTCCTCTGGGAAGACTGATGGATGCCCACAGCATACCCGTGGGATGCAGGTGGGATGCCCGTGGAATGCCCACGTTGGTTGAGCGCGGAATGCCTCTGGAATACCCGTGGAAAGCCCATGGGAACCATGTCGGCTGGACGTAGGATGCCCATGGGCTTCCCGTGTGATATCCACGGCATGTCCACGGCATGCCCGTGGGTTGCCCGTAATACGCTCGTGGGCTGCCGGTGGGATGCCTGTGGTCTACCCGTTGAATGCATGTGATCTTCCCGGGAGAGGCCCGTGTTGTGCCCGTGAAATACACGTGCGCTGCGCTCGGGCTGCCCATGGGATACTCGCGGGCCGCTCATGGGCTGTGCATGTGCTTCCTAAGGGCATTCCATGGACCGTCGTTTGGATGTCGTCCGCGAGGGTCCCGTCAGATAACCTCGGGCTATCCGCCGAGTGCCCTCAGGATGCCCGCGGGATGCCCATCGACTGCCCTTGGGTTGCCTGTGGGCTGCTCGTGTGAAATACTACCCATGGGATGCCCGCGGACATTCATCCAAAAGTAATCAAGTGTCAATCGGAGGACATTGGTCATACTCCACTTCCTACATGTTGGCGTTATTGATTTATGTTCAATCTTTATACATACATACACGTGAAAGTCGTAGGCCGTAGTAGGCCGTAAATGTTGTATGCCCTTGCTATCTTGTTTTAGTGTGGCCCTCGCGGGCGCACCGGTTTAGGGTGTTTCGGTCCTGGATATCAACATGACCATGGGAACAGAGGTGCACATAGCATGGCACCAACCGTCTCGTGCCCTCGCGGAGGCCCGAGGGAAGCACGGGTAGGCCCCCAGGTGAGCCCCTGTTGTGCGGCATAACCTACATACACGATAAATACGGGTATTGTAATGTTAACTTTAACATTCAATCGGGCAATTTATTGGCCGACAGAGACGATGTATGACCAACGAGGTTCGTTCCTTTCGGAACGACAATGGCGGAGGCGGAGCGCGAATGTCACTAGGCATCGCGTGCTCAACGCGACGCAGGCGACGAGGGACACGAGTCAGAGAGGGAAAGAGGCTCTCCGTCGACCGAATCGGTGGCAAGGTGATCGAGAGGAGAGTGGAAAAACTACCAGAAGGCACCACACCTCAGCGTGCTTCCCATTCTCATACCATGTTAGCCATAAAAGATAATTGGTGTATTATTGTTTATTCTTGAGGTCTGCGCGTGATTGGCTGGGATTCGTTGAGTCAGGCTTGTCTGCCATACTTGGAGCTAGTGTAGGGTGTGTTTGGCGTCCCTTTCCTCGTTTTGGCTTCCTTGGTGCGATTGGTTTCGTTTTATTTCGTTTCGCTCACCTTTTGCCGGGTTGTTTTAGTGTTTTCGACGCACTCGAGGACTTCTGCATCTCGGTTAGGTTTGACGGCTTTTCGATCATGATCCGAGGTCTCAGAAACACATTTTCCCCGCCCAAGTTTTGATTGTTTTGTTTTCGGTGTTATTGTTACCTTGACGATAGTGTGACAGCGAGCGATCAAGCGGGCGTTCGTGGGCGCTTCATGACTACAAGTACCCCGCTTAGCTCGCTCGCTCGAATCGTCAACCACCTTCGTCGATCGCCCGCCGTTGCGCTTGCTACTGCTGTTGAACTGGTTGTGCAGCTGTACTGCTGCTGCTGATTTTGTGTTCATATTGTTGCACTGCTGTACTGTTTAAATATTCTGCGGAGTCTAGAGTTTTACCTGGTTTACAACACAACAAGGAAGGGTTAGACTGAGATTTTTCGTTGTCTTTGGACTTGGATTTCATGATTTTAATGGGATTATGGTGCTGTTCTATTCATCGACCGACCGCTGTCCCCCGCTCGGTCGGTCAATCGCCGCGTCGTCGCTTGCGTGGCAATTTGTTGGCGTCCTCGGGCCGCTCTCGTCGATCGCCCGCCGCCACCCGCTTCGCTCGGTCCAGCGCGCCGTCGCTCGCCGCCGCTCGTTTTTGTGTTCTACGGGAGTTATTCATTACGAGGTACCACCATTCAGCCACTCGCTCTATTTTTCCCTTACAGTAGGTATCCCTGACCCAAACATCCCTTCTAAGGAAAAAAACACAGTCAAACTGGTCGGGCCGCGTGAGCAACCGTGCTCGAAGTCATGCTTCGGTGTGGAGACATTCAGCTCCTCATTTTGAGGAGCTCAGGAAAAAAGACTCCGCCCCCATACGGTGGCATCGCTCTTGTACACACGCGCGGACGAAAGTACTGGCCGTGCTACGGCTGCATGTGTCAGCACACCATAGAGGTCTTCTTCTCCGCATCGGAGGAGCTCAATATTCCTCGCCCAACGACCGTCCGTCGACAGATATTGCAAGCTACGCCCAATGCACAATCCCAAATGTTGGGTAACAAGACGAATACCACAGTAACGACACATACACATTATAAATCGGATATCACAGTAACGACAAATACACATTGTTAATCGGATATCTTCTCACATTGGAAGACCCTCGAGAGTGGGACATTTTTTTCCTGAGATGCATGCCACTTATTATAGGGGTAGCGCGTTTTACCACTGTAGCACTGTAAGTAAACTGATTTCTCGATGACGGAGGTCCTTGACCCGGAATCGTCCGAGTGGCAGTCTAGGCGTGCTACGACAGAGGTTGCACGTTTGGGCTGAAAGTGTTTCTGTACTGTATGATGGGGCTCCTTAATCCAAATTCGCTATGGAAGTGTTCATGGGGTACGTACGTAGGACTTATTTTTTCGTCGAACAAAAAATGTTTTCGGTAGGGAATGAAACCTCCTGTCTTTAAATGAAAGTGACCCTCCGGAAAGTGCTGATGCACCTCTTCCCGTAGCCGTAGCGTGCTTCATTTGTTTTTTGTTTTCCTGTGTGATATTTTGTGTGACTACGCGATGGGGTTGTTCATTGGGTGTTACGCTTTTCAAGTTATTTCTCGAAATCAGTTTTTACTTACTATTTACAAGTATTTAATTGCCCACGCGAGAGGAACGGAATCTCACATTAAAAGCACGTGGTGCACGTCTGCTGTTAGCATATGTCCTGTGAGTACAGCTCCTGCCTTAGCATGGTGTGTGAAACGCGCTGCCGCCTTCCAACCCATTCGCCTTTTGTGGCTTTTTTGTAGAGCTTATACATGTAGCATTGCCATGCACGCGCGCGCCCCCACAACCAACGAAGAGTGCAACCGTGGTGCTCTAACGGGTGACCACAGAAAATACTACCTACCGTAAACACAAACAAAACTAGGTGTTTTCCATTTTTTACCCACAATAGTTTGCTCTGTTTACTATATTCCCCTGTAATAGAGCTTGCCGTATGAAAGGAGTCATGCTTTCCGCTCGGTTTGCAGAGACAATCGATGATGCACTAAGGCAGGTACCACAACCAAAACTTTGCAGGGCGGCACTGTCGTTCACCCATGGGCATAGTTTCGAGGCGTCGAGCGCGGTTGTGAGGATGCAAACGATGGAGCGTAGTCAGAGTAGCGAAAACTCGGACAGTTTGACAAAAAACACACGTTCGCACAAAAAAAGGAAACCATACCGGCGTGTTATGTTCCTGCGGGACATATTTTCGTATACCATCTCACCTACACACAATGGTGAGTTTAGGCTCCGTTAAGGCACGTATTAAATTAATTAGTTTCACACACCCATACCCTATGCCGTAGTATACTCAATGAAAGATAATACAGCCAGACGGTAGATGGCAACACCATCAGTACTACCGTATGCGTGCATGCATGGCCACCTCTTAACTGTCAAGGACTACCGCAATTCAACCTTGGGTTTCCTGCAAACCAACGGCCGAGCGCAGCCACAAGCGCAATGGCCTATATTATTATCCCCTTTCCCCCGACCATACACAAGCACATAGTGGACCACCACGTGAGGTGAAGCTGTAATCAAGCACATAGTGGACCACCACGTGAGGTGAAGCTGTAATCAAACAGAAACCAGACTATGCCATTCGAATTCCTCCCAGGTTGTCGCATGGTTGCCGCCTTCCGGTACTCATACATTCCATAGTTGGTTGCACCAACCAAGACGTACACTACGCGCTACGTGTATACTCGGACGAAAATATATTCCGTCAAACAAGCAGGTACCATGCAACGATATACGGTGTCCGCACGACGTGCACCTGAGTATCGCTCCGAGACTCCTACACGCGACATCCCGAAAGAAAATAATTAATATAATCTATACGCTGCAGTGAACCTGGGACATAACGATGTACCGGATTAAAACAAGTGCCAAAGTATGTCTTACGCCGTCCCCACGGGCTCGTTGCATTTTTGGCGGTACTTCTTGTACGCATCGCATGCGCACGAAGGATGCAAGAACGTAAACAACGCGCTCATGTTGAACTTGCACGCAAATGTCTACTGGAGCTTAACAAAGCACACCATACTTAGCAATACGGATGCCCTCACACAATCACGCAGGGCTACCGGTGTTGTTAAACACAGAGTCGAGTGAATGTTTGAGGACCTTATAGCTACATGCTACGGACGAAGTTGGACGCAAACGTTAACTCGAAACAAACTGGCAGCCCACTAATGGCTATCTCGCGACTTCCCGCATACATGGATATCGGTACACTGATACCGGTACACTTATACACTCTATAGCAGTTGTGTCAACAGCGTCAAATATTGCAAAACAAATGGATACACTGTACCGTTTTACGACCGGTCCCACAGTACGCTCCGGTTCGCTAACAATACCATCCCGTGATATATATCGCCTCGACTATCATCGCGAAAGGCAGAAAACATCAGCAACGGAATCCTATTGGATGTGCTTGGCAGCATCGTCCCTTTTTGGGGACGAGCCAATCACACACGGTTGAAACTGTTCACGGGTCCTTCACACACCTGTTGACACCGTCGTTTCCCGGAATACCCGCCTAACTATGCCTCGAAACCTATAGAAAACTCGCGGTGCGGTACCACCTGCAGTGTAGTTGTCTCGTCGCGCGAGGAGCTCTATATATACCCCACCCAAAAAATAGTTTTGAGAAAAATTACATTCGAAACCCGAACAAAGCAACTACTTATGGGCTAGGTAATCCTAGGGGTTTCACCGCTTTATACAGGCTTCGAGCGCTGGCTCGGGGCACTAGACAAAATCGTACAGATACATAGTTGTGTGCACGTACATTTTCCCGTAAAACATGCTTACGTATTTTAAACGATCGAAATTCAACGGGAGGTGGTCTTCTCTGTATCGTATATACACGCGTCAAACCGCCATCTTGCTTGGCTGGGTGGGAAAAGAGCGGGCTACACTGGATGTCACAAAATATCTCCACTAAAATCATCTCTTTTAGACTGTATCTGCTGGCAGGCTGAAACCTAGGTACTTTTGCTTCGTGTGCATCGTAGTCAGAGCTACCTACCATGTCTTGGTAACAGAGCAGCGACCAGCACCCGTCATGCAGCACGCCACCTTTTACAATCCTAAATGCGTAGACCCAACTATCCCACAATAAACAGCTGCACTACAGATAAACCGAAATCCAACCTGCTCGCTTGTCCCACCGTTCGGGAGCGGCAGGCAACTTTCACGACCCCACAACCGGGAAATCTCTCAATGTCACGCCCAATCACATTTGGTCCTGATTGAATGGATACAGTAGTGGGCGTATGGGCGCCTATTACCCCCGTCGGTGCTTGAGAGGGGAATCGGCTATCAATCATTCGTACGATATCATGACAACGGCATCCTCCAGATAGCGCGGACCGGGTTGCCGGAGGACGTGGCGAGTGCGTGTGAGGTGCAAGCGCAAATACATGTAAATATGTATGTATGAGCACGCGGCATGTGCGCGGCATGATGGCGCTTGTTCAGCCTCACGCTCGTCCTATACACCGTTGATTAGGCCACCCCACTCTCTGCCTGACTCGCGCAAGCTGTGTTGAACAAAACCATTCCCATAGTGTTACTGCAGTTGCGTAAACCATGTTACATGTCCAAGTAAAGTCGTATTCCCACAGCGTTTACCAGTACTCTGTATGATTTAAGCTACGCCTGGTTACTACTCCCACGGCGCCCAGTCCTATTGTAGCACTCGTGCTATTTCAGTGATGTAGGCTTAGTGCTCCCACACTGTCATTGAAAAGTTACCCCCGCAAAACGTGTCGATATCTCCCACGCATACGACATCGCACTCGGTGGACTCTCCGTGGGTCGTGTAGTCGGTTGAGGCGCCACCGCACCAGCACTGCACAGAAGCACACCATCAGGCAATAGGGAAAGATAAGCAACTTGAGGTGCATTGTCGTGAAACACCTTAACCAACTGTCACGCAAGGATTTTTTTGCCGGATATACACGCTATTTATGTGTCACGCGGGGCGTGATTGAGGGATATACGAAGTAACATGATTACGGGGAGATGAGGTCGTGCGTGACGCTCAAACGAGTAACGGTCGTACCGCCGTTATGTCCAAGGTGTAAAGTACAATAGTCAGGAATCTCGCGTGTATATCACATCAACAGGCATCTTCTATTGCAGATTCTTTAAGAAGTAGGTGTGCTAACCTCACGTATTAAGAGTCTTGAGGGATACAGCACAGTTTTGACTCCTCGACTATCAGTACGGTGTGCATTTGTGCTCAAACCCCTTCCATGTTACATATATATATCTCACCTCCTCTCCGTTTTGTGTTCCATAGAATGGGTAGTCATGGCAGAGAACTTCGCATCGCTGTTTATCACCACACACAATCGTACACAACCAGACGAACGCGACGGGCAGCGCGAGCGGAGCGGCGGGGGGGGTACGGCGATATGGTCAGCCGTTGCCTCGATCCTCGCGATGCTTTTGGCAGCCCGTGGTGTTTTAATCGTGAGAGGGGGCGCGTGGCTCGTCAGGAAAGGCATGTCACACAACTGTCGGGTTGCAAGGAAGCAGAGCTCCAACGGCAATGTCTACGTTCGTGGCTGATGGCTGACCCCCCTAGCCGGTTTTGTATATGGCAGTACGGGCTGGACCGAATGACAAAACGCGGGTCTTCATGGTTAGTGACTGGGAAGCTCCTAACGTACACAAATGCCGAGCGTTTTTTACATTGGGTGTCAGGGGGCCGAGCGCAGCATCGGCAAGAACAATATACTGTTGACATGGCTTGAAACAATGCCAGCTTAAAAGGGTGGTGGCCTTTTTCATGAGCTCGTTTACACGACGAGCCCAGTATGAATGACACCCGAGAAAACATGGCCTTGAAGATTTGTTTTCCGGCACCCTGACCAATATTTGTATGCGCTGTATGAGCTATAGTCCTGAAACAAAAATTGTAGTAGAGCGAAATTACTAACCGGTATAATTGCTCACTCGTGGAGGTCAACCGGTCAGAAACATTTGCACCGGAAGGCAAATACGATTAATCACTGCAACCCCGATACCCGCCGTGGGATGTGAAGAAACGGAACGCCCTCATATTTCTTTTGAATGCATCGGTCCCAAGTGCTTGTTTATGTTTTTACAGTGGCCTTCGCCACTAAGTATATTCGGATATGAACATATACAAAGCAGTGCGAAAGGGGTGTGGACTACTGTACAACTAATCTCGAAACGTACCAGGTATGCCCGGAACTCGAACTCTACTTGAGCCGCGTGCTACGATAGAATTAGAACGTTTCGTATGAAATAGGTTGTGAATGAACTGGCATCCTGTCCCAAACTCGTTGTACTTTCATTCTTATGTTGAAATATGTTTCATTGTATGGTTAGGCCATGCGGCTACCCATCCGGTAGCCCCTTTTATTTTCCCCTGAAGTCATTTTTTGGGTGAGGTATAGGCCTCAAGCGACTACCCTCAGACGATAGGTGGTGCACCGCTGCCGTAGCATGCGTCTCGAAATCACGCACATGGAAACAAAAACGACCAAAACCAATGCGCGCTAAGGTGTGCGTGCGCTCGTGGCATCGCTGCGTCCAGCGGAGCGGGAGAGAACAGGCCCATGGCCTACTTAAACAAAAGCATTCCGCACACAACGAACAAAAACCTCAACCGACTGGCGACCGAAAAGGGAACGCTCTTGTGGCAAAGAGATACGACAAGATAGACACCGCCTCCACTCACATCGTTCGTCATGGAGGATTCTACCAGCACGGTGTCCATAATGCGATCGACGTCGGCGTCCTTCCAGCAGCCCACGTTTTCCCCCGTGCTGGCGAAGTACTGGTACACGCTTATAGCTTTCGAGCCCCCACAGATCTGCGATGGGTCCCCGGCGCACTCGTGGTCGCACGTGGCATCGGCGAGATCATCAGGATTATCGCTGGGAGACCCACAAAAGCACTGCGCAGGGTGAAATCAGAGGGAGGCATGGTATGGCCGGGACAACGGATACATTGGTTGGTTAACTGCAGCAATGTAGGTGGTCTAACTGGTATGTGTGAGGGGTATTTACGTTTAAACCGTTCTTTCCTGCCGTCGACTACCGAGCAGGTTCAGTGTCGCGGTGCTGATGAGCGATTCGACTGTAGATAATAAATACATAGCCTGTTATCATAAACAAGTTGCAGAACAGAGGGACGATACTTCGATTTTAAAGAGCACGAAGATATTTGCACGCCAGTTGACGCGATATCATGATGAGTGTTTCGTCGAAGTGCTGAACGCAGAATATCCCATGTGTGGCGATTAGTGTCTCTCACGGCCTTCAGTCAACGTTGGCCAAAGGACGAGCACCCTATTTCGACATCAAGCATGACAGCCAGCAGCACTCCCGAAGCTTGTAGCAAGCAGCCCCCCTTGGCCCAAGCAGCAACATATTTCTGCGCGGAGGGATGAGTCCTTACAACAGTATATACAGTCGCGATATCATTGCCGTACATTTTGTGTGTTCGAAACTGAGGTGTCATTGTTAGGTGGCACGACCCGTGCCCGATAATCGATGATGGCCATTGGGCATGTTGTTTAAGTTGTTGGGTTTGTTGTTTGTTCCAGCGTACCTCTATGCCGAATTCCAGTCCGAAGTATGGAGATCCTTCGCAGAATGCCGCGCATACCTGGTGTCGAACGAGTGGCAACAACATGTCAACAACACGCTTGTCGGGCAACACGTGCGAGAGCTTGAAACGGGGTTTTATATGTACACAGAGTGACGCTACGATAAGGGTAAGCGCCCACAGAAACAAATTATGAGGCCGATAAGTGAAGCGGCTCTATACCGGACAAAAAACAAAACTGAGCTTGACAAAACCTGGATTTTCGCAATTTCTATGAGCAATTTCGAAGCCTGCGTTAACCTGTACCACTCTGTCCCGAAGTACAAGGACCAATTAGTTTTAATGGTAATGTATATATGGCCCTTATGTTCGAAACGGTGTGTGTATCCCGAAGACATTGGGTTGAGGAGCGTCGCCAACAGTCGGTCATAAGTAGTCGCCTCGGGAGGCAACAAATGTGCTACATCTATCGTTCTTCCCGGGCACAGTATACGTAACGCCTACCCGTGTTGGCGGAGTGGTGCGTGGGAGTTTCTTCCGGAATTTCTCGGTGGATGCTACGATATGATGATATGCTGACGCATCTGACGGTACGGCCTCATCAAGGGAGAAACTCATCGGATCTGGTGTGACAGTTGATTTAGGAATACCGTACTCGCACGTAGCTTGCAATTAATAGTATATATTGGTCGGGTTTGAGCGAAACAACTGGGTCGGTGGAGTCATGGTTCTTCTGGCATATCGACGTTCTCGTGTGAGGGAGGTCAAGATAAATAAGCCACCACCCCTGTAGGGCAACGCCTATGAGGCACGTTTTTGCCAAGTAAGTGTATTTCTGGATTGACGGGCGCTTCTCGTACGATACCCCAAACCATTATTTCATCGGGATGCCGTTTTTTTGTTTTTGTTTTCTGATATATACCGTGATCGACGTTGAGTGCGCACACCGGTGACATCATGTTTTTCTTATTAGCGCTCGTGTTCTAGACATCGGTATGGGTGCAAAATAGCACACCACTCTACTTTCGGAAGTCTGTCGTAGACCAGATCTCTCCACAAAGAACCTCTGCTCGTCGGTTTTTTATTAACCTTGCCGTTTCGGAAGCACCGAGCACTGAAAATTGTTCGCACCCTCGGGGAAACTAAACGCTCTAAACGGTACTAGTTGAACGAAAAGGGCCAAACAAGATTGAGTGCACAATACTTCTCGAAGTTTTTGTTTGCGGGTGAGGTGAAATACATGCCAGGTGTCGACCAATAGGTGCGTGACATTGGTATCATTTGTTTCGCCAGCTTAGTGTTGCATACGAAATTGTTTGCTCATAGGAAACGATGTTATATTAGAGTAGATACAATAAGAAGGTATGGGCAGGGGGAGACGTATCATGTCTCTATGTTGAGGTAGTTTCAATCAAGTAATTAATGTCTGCGAGGCGCACGATATACAGCGGAGCCTTGAATCATGGGGGCCTGAACAAAATAGGCGGTAACCTTACCGTGGCCTTCGTGCTTTTCATTGAGCGACGCTTTGGATCGGGCATGTAATGGGTACCATACAAACCAAACACGACCTCAAACTTCCGTTCTACAAGATACGTGGCGGTGAAGTTGCTGTGGCATGCATCATTTTGCATGCACGTGTATTGAGGTATTGCCGCACGGACACATACTCGACGAAGTTCTACTTACCTCCACCGTTAGTGCTTGGTGGGTCAGGACGAAATCGCCCGACAGAACGCGTTCCTCGATGATGTCTGCAAAACACCCCAGGTACGAGTATGCCGTCTCAGACGCAAGGGACTTATAATTCGACACCGCAACCTGGACAAGCAGGGCAGGACAATGGCACGTCAGCGGCGATCGGTTACCAAAACCCCGACGCAGCCGATAAATACGATTTCAAGATTTGCGGATGAGAGCCACTCCGCCGAGTGACCCACCATATTTCTTCGCGTTTCTTTTACGTCTGAATGGTTGGAAGTTTTCGAGATATGCACCAAACCATGGCATGCTTGCTACTCTGCGACAATTACATATTCCTGCGTCCAGTTTTGAGTGAGGCTCAGAGCCACTCGCCCGAGTGTGGAGGAAACGTGGTAGTGGAGAGATCAGGCTACCCCCCATACCGTAGCACCAGTCGATACAAATTATGAACATTTCCCTCTCACGAAATGGTGGGCGTGGTTAACCTGCCGACGGTAAGGCACGTCTCGTTTTTGACCGTCCAGCTTAGACGCGTGCTACATATAGATGCCACGTTTTTAGCTAAAAACGGTTTCCAGAATGACGGGAGCTATATATTTTGAAAACCGTCTCACTTTCATATAGGCGTGTCGCAATACGTTCCATTATATACTTAGTATCATGGGCTTATTCATCGGGTAGCGGTTTTGTTTCTTCTAAAGCCAGTGGTTCGGTCAGGTATAGAGCTCCTCAAGTAATAAGCCACCACCCTGAAACGAAAAAGCACGGTGAGCCTTTATCGAGTGTGCGTCCTTAGCTGGCCCACATCACGCGCGTGCTACTAAAGAGGTGACCTTTCCAAAGATCTCCAACGGCTTATTATATTCCAGCCGGTTTACCGACTCTGACAAAATCCATGAGCTGCGGTGGCACCCTCAAATGCCCAAGGCACTTGGCGAGAAAACGTGTGCAGTGTAATAGACACCGCAGCGGTATCAGGCGCGGTGTCAGATGGATACCTCATTCCATCGAAACAACTCTCAATAGGCACACTCGAAACGCAGGCTGCTTAGAAATTTATTTCAACTGGGCGTCCGGTACTATTCCTCCTTTCTGCCTCTCCTTGGCCTCACCATGTTGTCTTTGATGGCTTGGGCGTTATTCTCTGTGGCGGTACCCGTCGGCTTGCCGAGGTACTCCACGTCGGGGTTAGAAAAGTAATTTACTCGGGGAGATCCACAGGAGTAGCTCAACAACGTCCGGTACCTGGCGAGTCGGCAACAGGAGATGGTTGATAATGGGGACACGGGGACCGTTGGAATGAATGAAGCAGTGGTATACCGTGACGATGGGCAACCCCGCCACTGCTGTCGGTTCTACCCAACCACTCTGTTTTCCCACATTTGGAAGATGTACGCGGGGACCGTTGGAGCGCAGCAGCAGTGGCATCCAACGAAAATAGAAGAAAACGACCCATGCTACGTCGTGGACCATCCTGTGTCCGAGAGTGTCCACTTGCGAAGCTCTTGTCTCTCCCTCGATATTTAAGGTGTCAGCCGATGAACAATACCATCCCCTAACTATGCAATCCAAAACATCAATAGCAAACGCAATAATGAGGGACCGACGTCCAATATATATGGGGCAAGGGCCCCAGGCATGCAGATCGTGTTTGAGATAAAACGCGCTACCTGTGTCGTAGCACGCGTCAAGCGGCGACGCCCATTACTGCACAACCACCGTGGTTTGCACGTACTCGAAGCGGGTCGTGGTATGTCTCCACTTTTTTGGAACCGAATAAGAGTAATGTTTGTGAAACTCAAGTACATATGTAGGTTTTCGGGCGTGTGTGCCGTAGGTACATATGTAGGTTTTCGGGCGTGTGTGCCGTAGGTGCTATAGACGCAGGCTGCGACAGAGGTAGCACTTTTTTAGCTGTTTAGTGTTTGAATGACCGGAGTCCTTCAGCCAAACTCCATAGGTCTTTGATTCTTCTGTTCCAATACTGTTAATATGTATAGTTAGGTCATGTGACTGTTCATTGGGTAGCCCTTTTCTATTTTCCTCCAATATTTATAATCAGGTGATATGAAGAGCCATTTTAGTGACCACGCTCCGAAATAACACGGTGCTCTTCTTCTATAGCCCGCGTTTATTTATTGTGGTCCACCTGGAGTAGTTGCTATGCAACACGCGTCGAACGCGGCGGTTCAGATAGTGGTAACCCCCTTTTCCGTAGTAGCTAAAGTCGTTGGTACTGCCCTACAGTCGTCGCCGCGTGGGTCTGCAGCACTCACGAGTTGTCCCCGTCGCAGTAGCGGAGCCCGTGAGCGTAATCAGTGTCTTCGGTGCTGTCCTCCCGGTTGTGGGAGCACCCCAAGTTGTGCCCGAGCTCGTGCGTGTGGGAGAAGTTGTCGATGCATGTGGCGTGAACCACCGAGAAAGCGTAGTCTGGGTCATCCACGAAAAGGTACCTGCACAATTTTGCAATTGCCGGGGTGAACGGATAAGCGCCCCCGTAAGTGTATCGTTATGTGGTGGCTTCCGATAATGTTTGTTCGACCGCAACTGTTTTGCGAGTCGTCGTCGAAACAGCGCATTGATCAGTGGCAGGCGGCGGGCTAGGAGGGCGGGCAGAAGAGGAGAGACGGGATGAAGATATCGACGCGAGCAATGGCCTGGCTAGGACCTCCTGAGAGCTACTCACATGCGGGGCCAACCCGAAGCATTGTTTCGAGAGAAGTTACTTCACGCAACCCAACCATAAATTATCTTCACTCCCGCTTATATTGCCAGATAAACGTTTGCGGTGAAGGCATCATACAACGGGTAGCTGCACTCACCTGTGGAGCTCACAGTATCGTGTATATTGTTTATTTACACCGCGCGCCCCATACGGACACTAAAGGTCAGGTGCACGAATACCACGATGGAGGTGCACCGTGATTATTCTGAGCTCCTCACTTGAGGAGCTCCATACCTCACCCGAAAAAACCATTTAGGAGGAAACCAAAAGTGCTACGTACCCGACCAACAATCCCATGAGCTACTGTAGGTATACTATGGAATATATGGCAACACAAGAATGAAAATCCGACGAATTTGGGTTAAGGAGCCCGACCATTCAGAAACAAAATCTGAAAAAAGTGCTACCTACATCTATCGTAGCACGCGTCGGTGCTTGTACAATTCAGCCACGGCAGGAGGACGCGTGCTACGATACGTGCGGCAACGTTTAGCCTGAAACGGTTTTTTAATGACAGGGGCTCCTTACCGCCAAAATCGTCGAAATTTCATTCTTGCGAGTTTGCAATATGTTTGGGTTTTGTTTTTGTACTTGGGAGGTCATATTTTTAATTTGCCTCCAAACGTCAGTTTTTTACTCGCTATTAATACAGATCTCACATGAGGACTCTTAGAAAATAAAACACGGTGCACCTCTACCTTCATCTAGCATGCATCAGGTGTGCCATTGTGTTGCCAGCAACTTAATTGTGTCGGACCCGGCTATACAGTTAGTCCAAAAGTTCTCAAACACCAAGAGAAACCAACGTGGCAGCTGTCATGCTGTAAACAAGGACTGCGACTGGACATTTTTGGTAACCTTCGACGAGTCTTCCTACACGACGTATATTCTTTGTCGTTAATGGGCTGGATATCATCAGCTTAACACGGAATTAGACCACTTAAACGCCTGCGGATTTGTCAACACACCGGATTTCGTTACACAACGGGCATGCTTTCCAGAGGCGTGTAAACCACCGTCAAACGAATATTAGCGCTCACCCTCGTCCGCAGGAATCGTCAAAGTCGCCGATCAACTGCACCAGGTCGGCTCCCGTCGCGTCACGAAGATCCGCCACGTCGTCGCTAAATTGCAGCTGCAAGAGCGTGGTCTGGTCGTTGGATGTCAACGGCTCAAACGGCAGCTGAAAAAACAAAGAGTAATCGCATTGTGTGTGGCGTTAGAATTGGTCATCTGCTTTAACAAATTAGGTTGTAAGGGACGTGGGGGAGGAAGAACTCCATACATTGATACAATTGGTTTTCCGCTGTTACAATCGAGAGGGGTATAGATCAAGGGCCCCTCAAAGGGACATCGTTGCACGAAACGATGCGTTGCGCCTGGTACGGGTAGTGCAGGGTGACACTTCGGCGACAGCTGTTGCGCTGAAAACCAAAGACATTGCGGGGATTGCACGTGCCATCCTCGCAACTTTGGGTGATGTCTCGGAAGCACGTCGAGAAGGTGTATCGGTTGGCGCCACACGGATTCTGCCACAGGGGGGGGCGCGTGCTACGGTAGAGGTAGCACTTTTTAGCTGAAATAATTTCTGTTTGCTCGGGCTCCTTAACCCAAAGTTGTCGGACTTTCATTCTCGTGTTGCAATATTTCTCATTTTATACTTGGGCCATGGAATTGTTCATCGGGTGAGGTATACAGCACCTCAAGTGATAAGTGGCCACCCTTATGAGGCAAAAACATGGTGCACCTTTGCCGTAGCACGCATCGGGGGTCAGGCGATTGCCGGCCTCGAGCGTCGATCCTAGGTTAAGAGGGGCAGCCAAAGGGTTTCAGGCCATGTTGATATTACTTCAAAACATATATCTTCCATCGCTGTGAATTTTTACCCGAGCAACGGCAACCCAAGGCACGAGCACCCTTCCGTGTAGAGTGTACAGCACGCGCATTCGTCTGCTCTCCGAGCACAAATCTAGTACACAAGCTAAAGTTAATATACAATACAACACCAATTTTATCTCGAATCGACATCGGCACTCAGGGGGAACGCAGTCGTCCGCCATGTCAGAGGTGGGTATCACCACGAGCAACCTCAAATGTGGAACGATCGAAAACAAATCACGACATGTGATGTGTGGTATTTACACGACGATGGTCTCACGACAGCCCGCGTGGCCGCCAGGGGCACTGTAACGAGAGTATGTGATTACTTCCACCACACTGGTCCGTAGATGGTGAAGTACAGGCCGTCTCAAGATGACTACAGTAATATTCTTGCAGACCATAATAAATAGGACCAAATATTGCTCTTCAAAATTGGTAAATACATGGGTTTTCGTGTGTACCGTACCTCCTGTTGGCATTTGCTCCCCCGTATCAGTAGCGTTTCCCATATTATGATTGCATTATTATCCTTGGCATCCGGCAAGGTGTATATGTCACGAGCTTCAACGTTACTCACTCATAGCACTCCGAAAGACGAAACATACATAAGCAACGAAAACAAGTCCTGTACACAAAGGGTCTACTCCCTCCTGTGTACGTAATTCCGGCTTGAGCATATGTCTGCTCGACTTTCTATCATACCTCCTCACGCGTGCTACGATAGAGGGAGCCCCTTTTATTGGTTGAATTTGTTTCGGAATGATCGCGCTCCTTAACCAAAAATCGTCGAACTTTTTGTTTTTTGTTTTGCAATTTCGTTTATTGTATACTTGGGGCCCATATTAACGAGTATAAAATAAATTCAATTTGGGAAAAGTAAAGTATCAAATTCGCTTTTCATTGGTCAACACACGCACCAGCACCATATATTATGCCCCAAGATCCTAATATTTGGTTCTGGTGCGTGTGTTGACCAATGAAAAGTGGATTTGATTTTTTTTTTTTCCTAATTGTTTTTTTTTCTTCGTTAATACGGGCCCTTAAGACCACCGTCTTCTTCATCGGATATCAGATTTATTTTATCTCCAAAATCAGTTTTGGGGTGGTGCATAGTGCATAGAGCGCTTCTCGAGTGACCACCCTCAAAAAACAAATCATGGTGCACCTGCATGCAGGCTACCGTACGAGCATGCGTCTCCTTAGTTGCCTCAACTACAAATGGAGGCGTTTTTCTGAAACAAACACGCCCTCACCGGGCCGATGTGGACGGGGTTCAAGTAGGCCGACACCTCCGAGTTGGTCAATGCTTGGTTGCTCTCCACGATGCTCTCCGCAATGATGGTCTCCATCTGATTGGAGGTGATTCCGCCCAGCGTCGCCAAGGCCGGGTCGTCGTATAGAATCATGACATCGATCTACAGGACGTAGGCGCAACGTTAGGAGGAAGGCAAGGGGGAATATTTATATTTATATATACATGCATATTCTTTTCCCTCTTTCGCTAAATTAATTAATTGTACCCCCCCCATACCACGAACAACCTACTTCGTATACCACATATTATCATAAATTATTGTATATTATCATACTTAGCCGTGGTACTATATACATGGCAGAGAGGCGACGCATAAGAGCACGTTGGAGTTACTGGTGGGGGTGCGCTGCACGCGTGCAAAAACAAGTGTGGAGTAGACGTTGCCACCCATACTGTAGTGTAACGCTGATTGGCGGGGCTCCTGAAGCGATGATCCACCCCCATTGTCGCTGGAAACCCCAATCAATTTGTGGTTTGTGATGTTTTCGAGCTTTACACGTTGGAAATTTACTGATACTGGAAGACGCGCCGTACAAATGTTCCTAATGTCAGGTCTGTGGGCGGTGTACTAACTGTACAGAGCCTCTACCTCAACCGGGTGTATCTCCTGCCGACGCATATCGCCCAGACAAGTTACTGAGCAAGCACGTTGACTACAGAATGACGACGGCAAACGGCCAATCGTAGGGCAAGGTGGTACAGTAGAGTCGTGTCTGGCAAGAGGCGCGGGCTACGGTAGGGGCGACACCTTCTCTTATTATCCCCCCACCACCCCCTCAACGCTACTCCGCCCTGAAAGGGATGCGTGATGAATCGTCAAATACATATGGCGAGCAAGAACATGTGTGCACCCTCCCCCCGTCTGCCTGGTCGGTAAACATATGACATGCTCCGTCCCGGCATTGTAGGGATGGGAGGGTCTATGGTCATACGACTATGGGCGCGCATGATTAGGAAGTACACCTTCGATTAAGGGTGCGACATTCATGTAGTTCATTTGACATCAACGTTCGGGAACACATGTGTACGCGAACACAACTACCAAATCGAATTTTGTATGTAGATATATCCTACGGATATTGGACGCAGTAGGTAGACGCGCGCTGCGATAGGTTTACAGTACCAGCTTCTGGCTGAACAATATTCTGAATGACGGAGCTCCGACAACAACCACGTACCACGGTGTCCCCAGAATCTTGTAGCCGACGATCTGATGAGCTTGAAGAGTAGCTCGGGTGAGTTGTTCCGTGGCTTCTCCTGCCGGTGATGCTGGTGTCTATGTCGCTGCTTGCCCTTTCGGGTATCGAAAAAGGGAACAAATAGAAGCCTGAATTCAGACACGGGTCACATGCAATTTCCTTGTGGTTCAATTGAGAGCCGGGCTTCAGTACCGTGAACACTGTTAAGTTCGCACAGGGGCTTGCGATGAAGTTTCTGTACTCGAGGATTGAAGGGAGGGAAGGTTTCCATTACCAAAACATGGCAATTTCGGAAACAGTTTGTCGAGGCCCTGTTGAAACATATTATGGCAGTCTCTAGCGCCCCTAAACATGTTGACGAGAACAACGAGCGCGCTGAACGATAATCACACGTCTGTACACATTCCACGCGGCTTTACGACCACAACTGTCCAAGAGTAACCACGATCGTCCGTGTTGCTGAGACTGTCTCCATTTGACGTGAAACAAGATTCGTCCGTCTGCCGACGAGCTTACGAGCTACTCATTCTCAATACTGTACTCAGGCCTGTACGCACAGCACGGCACATGTAATTGCGTGACGCTCGACCAAGATCATCAGTCACTCTGCAGCACCGGTAACAAATATGTGTTATACTTTCAGCCGCTTGAATGCGCATGGTACTATGTACCAATATTTTGTCTAGGCTAGACACGTGCGCAAGACGTTGACCTTGAGACCGAGGAGCGAACGCTCTTGGCTGCTGGCTGGAAGCGTAGCAAGATAACGCGTAGTGCGGTAGGGCTTGTAAAACAAAGCGTGGGTGGTACGTCATCGTCCAACTCTATTGTCGGTTTCGCAGGCCACCAGTACCTGCGAGAAGGCGGAGGCATGATCGACATACCTGGACGAGGTGTCAGTTGTCGGGATTGCCACATGAGGGGCTACCGCATCGCTCGATTCGTCGAAGTCAACGAGCACCTGCGAGACGCGCGGCATGACTTGGGACGTCAGACGTGGAGGTGCCAGACATATTATTGATTTTGAAACTAAACCCTACACTTCGTCCAGGTTTTGACGTTTCGGCAAAATCATTGGTTGAGTTTACACGTTTTGAACAAAAACGTAATGCCGGGGCGCTATTTCGTTGTCGAAGAAATATTTGCCCCCATCTTAACCTGACAGTGGGCACACCCAAGAGCTCGACCGAATACTCGTAGGATCCAGCCTGCAAAATGTACGAAGGATAGTGATGCATTGAGTAGCTCTCGTTCGCCCAACCGATGGAATAACACAACCGGCACCAGTAACCCTATGGGCCTCTTTTGACAATACCTGTCCTCTACCACACGGACCCGCCGAGAGAAAAAACAGACTAGTTTTGACATTGTCAAGAGCGGTTGGAACACCAGCTCTTTTATGGTTCGGACAAAACAATTTTCGTCCACACACCAAAGAAGTGCGCCCTCACGGGAACCAGTCCTCTGCTGTAGCATGGGTGTACCGCAGAACGAGTAGTACGGAAACGGTAGGCATTTTGCTTTCCGAAGCTGCTCACTTGAGTTTAGTACAGGAGCTCCATAATACGTCACCCAAAAACTGACGTTATAGAATCCACCTCAGCGATATGCAATAAAAACAACTCCGTGAGCTGTGTAGGTACTTTGATTTAAGTGAGAAGGTTGAAACTGCACACATATATTATGGGTACAACTCATAGTCGAACCGGCTGGGCAATGATGCACATTTTGGGGTACTTCCGTTACGGTACCCTTCCACGATGTCGCAGGGGCCTGTTGGGCGCGTGTCGTATATTAACTCCTTGATTTGACAGTGTCTGCGCCTAGCCAACGCCGCAATCGACAATGCACACCGCTACTATTGCCATTTTACAGCGTGCGGGGACTGAGAGGGTCGCACACGATGTATCATGCATTCGTTGTGGTGGCTTGAACAAAACGGGGAAACCCCGACATTCGCTTGGTAACTACTCCTTCGACGAAATCCTTGTTGTTTCAAAAAATATTTCAATCGGTCTTATCACCAACACCCTTAGCCGGCTGTCTGTGAAACGCTCGTGTGGTACACAGAGGAACAAACGTGCCGGGGCCGACACACAGTATCTCCTATGCCACCCTATGAGGGGAGCCCCCCTATTCACTGTGACGTTTAGACCACTCGGGTGAATGGCTCTGCACCTTTCTCAACCATTGGCACTAATAACACATTCGGTTCGCGCAGCGAAGCAAGATATTCAACGTGGGGTGTATCGTGAAAACAAACAAAAGGCTAACAAATATAAAAAATGTGGCGACATACTTCGCCGGGTGGCTCTTGAGTGGCTGGAAACAAGCGACATAGAACAACGTTACGCCCACACCACAGCACCAAAGTCCATGGCTCACCTCGACCAGGCAGGTGTGCGTCGTGGTTCCTTCGTCGCACGGAACGGTCTTGAGGATGGTGGATGTTCCATCGTTGTTCCGTTTCGTGACCTTGAGGAGAAACGTCTGCACACATTTGCGCCGACCGACGTGTGAGAGGGATTGTTCCGTCGGTTTTTTGGCGTTTCGTCACGGTTACGTAAGAGAAACGACTGAGCGAGCAGTGTCAACTGACGGGTGGAAACCCAAGGGCACTCTTCCATACGTTGATATTGTGATAGGAACTTCGAACCGTACTACGGTGGTGGGGATTGCGCTTAGACGCATCAAGAGCGTCGAGGTGGCACTAAGTGTTTCTGAAGCCCGTTTCTCACTTGAGGAGGTCTACACGTCGCCCCAAAACAGGTTTTGAAAACACCTGAACGTGCAACCCGGCAAGCCATCAAATCTCAAGGCCTAGATGTATCACGAAAATGTTGTTGTCAAACACTAATAATGGTACTCCAACTACATGCTGTGGTATGGAGCCCGATTGATCATAAATAAGTTGGGGTAAAAAGAGCTGACGCATGCTACGATAGAGGTGCACCATGTTTTTTCTGAGCTCCTCACTTAAGGAGCGTCATACCTCACCGAAAAAAGATTTTGGAGGAAAATAAAAGTGCTGCCCGGATGATCAATCTCATGACGTAAGTATTGTTGAAACATTATTCGTCACAAAAATGAAAGTCGGACGAATTTGGGTTAAGGAGCCCGATCGTTCAGAAAACGATTCAGCCAAAAAGTGCTACCTCTACCGTAGCACGCGTCAGCTACATACTCCTATTGTTGCTGAACGCCGCGCTAACCAATATACCAAATTTCCATTGAAGCGGCTTCGCACCCGAGTAGTTACTGTACCCAATATTCTCGGATTCGCCGTAGGCCTTCGAGTTGTCCAGGAGGGCTACGGTCGGGGCACCTAGCAGGCCTTTGCCCACAATAGTTTTGGCGGGCCGTTATCCTCACTCAATGACGTTCGTTGGAATGGCCGTACAAAGTGGTTATTTTACAATGATGTTCATGCCGTCCCTACGCTAGGTTGTGGGAGATTTTTATTGTCGGGTTGCACTTCTCAACCGTTTTTCTAAACCGTTCTATTTGGTTGAAGATATTATATACTACAATTAAGTCAGGAGTCTCAGCAGAGTTAGGTGCCGCCCCTAAAAGGCAAACACGCGTCCGAGGAAAGCTGTCACTCGCAGGGGTACCACACACACAGCGGTCGGAAATTCGATCGACCGCCACCCATAGGAAACACGAATGCGCGGCCGACCCGCGCACGCCGCCAATTATTTCAGCACAATCGCGCTACTATGAATATTGCCGCACGTACTGCAAGGCGGCGCTCACATCACAGACGCGTTACACCTCTACCGTCAACGCGCGAACGATTAACGCTTTGAAGATACTTAGCCCACACACCTTGTTATCAGGGGTTTCACAGATATATGGTGCTACGTTACCGCTGGCGAGGCAGGCTTCGTTCTCGACTACTGGTTGTTTCGGCAAGTACCGTGACATTACAAAGCGCACATACATGTGAACTTGAATCCCCAGATGGCGTACTTGCATGTCCACACCCCCCCCGCCCCTCCCCCGACTTTTTAGTTCCTGGCAAAGTGAACCCAAACTCTGGTTGGCTTGCTATAGAACTATGAGATAGTCGAACTACCGTGTGATGTCCCGATTGTGGGTAACGTACAGTTTCAGCAGGTTCTGCCCCCCCGTGTGCGTCAATTGGTGTCAAACAAGTTTTGAACACAACAGGGGTATGCCCCTCACCTCGGTGTCGCACACCTCGCCCCACGTCATGCTGACCGTACGCGGAACCGCCTCATCCTCGGCTTGTGGGGGGTCGATAACGGTCCCGGTCCAGACCTTTGCTCCAACAACAGGGGGGTCACAGCATAAAAACAGGTTGAGGACAGGGGAATGGCTTAAACTCGATTTTTTAGTGGTCTATGTCTTTTGTGTTCGAGTCGAGATTCCTGCTTATGACAGACAAGACGCTCGAAGGAACATAAATGATTGGACGATGGGCTTCAACAGCGAGAGCGAGAGCTTAATTCCACACACCTGACAGATACTTTGTGTTCAGCTTCAGGGTCAAGACCTTTCAGGATGGATGGACGCTTGGCCTATATGATCTACAGTAGCTCAAACTCCATCCGGCTCTGGTCAAGCACATTCGTCAAAGCCTACCATACAAATCAGTTTAGAGTAATTCAAGACAATATTTCGTTTTCACCATCGAAGGACATGCTAGCCGGGTCGGGGCTACATAACCTGCATGATTTCATGATTTCCTACGGTCTATAACCTGTATTACAGCAGTACAGACCCTGCAGAACACATTTTAGTACGAACGGTAAGTTTGCACCTGCATGTACACTGCTGTAGGTTGTCAGCCGTCCGACGTATGCAGATTCAGTTCTCTGCTCCTTCGTTGCATGATATGTTTTGTTCGTTCTTTCGTACAGACTGTGAACTCACTATAATGCTCTACGTGGCTGTACCGCTGTGGGCAGATGGTGCAAATAGCTCAACAACCGATTTAGGTAGCAACATAGAGAAAACTTGGGGTATCAACTATCTATCGGCACGTAATACGCCACAGCAAAGTGGAATCACCCCCCAGAGACGAGAGTAGTATACCGGTATACAACCCGGCGCTACACACAGTATATTTCAAGAGTGCTCGGACGTGCGCCGCGTATTACTTACGTGCCCTGTTCGAGTACAGCACTGCAACCTGCAAAGCGATTACGACATTAGCGCAAGATATATCACACATATATCGTATGGTATGGTAGATCAGTTCAACTTCAATCTTCAACTTGATAATGGATGGGGTGATGTTTGTGCCTCATCCAGAGTCTTCAAATAATCTCAGTCCTCCGGTCCTCCAGAAATATTCACAGATGTGTTAATTAACCATACTGGAGCACAGGATCCACTTAGCTCCATCACCAGGTGCCCATAATATTTGTGGCAGGCGTCGAAGGATAAGACCGTCGTTTGGACGCACGCTATATCGTGTTCCCTCTTCCATCCAAATTAACCCCTGAAGGAGTGGAGTCCCGTTTGGGGGACAAATTACTTACAATTAGACGGGTTTGTCCCCAAAAAGGGACTGCAGTCCTAAAAGGGTTAAGTTACCCATCACTACGTAGGATAAAGTAGTTGATAAAGTAATTTCATCCATCCCTAATCGTTACGCGTATCCACTTACTTTGGGTGATTATTACTTTGTATTGCAATTCGATGCGAGTCGACGAGGGAAGGAAAGGCTGAAGTCTTCTCGCGATAAAAATGCAAGGCAAGAACCGTAGTGGGGGAGGAGGGAGAGGAGCCTACTTTGTGACCCCGGATCTGAGTTACGACTAGGGAGGAGAGAGAAAGGAAGGGCGAAGATAATAAATGGGATGGACAAAAAAAAAAAAATGTAATTTACCAGGTATTCTGTGGTTATACGTGCTATCATAATTGCTCTGATCCATCCGTAACCCTATGAATGTGATAGGACATGCCTCGGATCATATGTTGGATGAGAAGTGTCCAAGTTGACGTAGTTTTTCATGTGAGAAACCACCCGGAATGCCTTACTACGTTCGTGAACAGCAGTGTCTTTCGTTCGCCATGTAGTTGCCGGCACATTTGTGTTTATCAAACGTCAGTCTTGGACGAGTCGAGGCTTAACACATACCAGGTGCGAGTTTATGTAGTTTGGTCTCTGAGCACGATTTCCTAGTCCAAATTTCCTACATGTCTACGAAACGTGAATCTCACGTTCATACCACTACTCTGCTGTAGGTTATTTAATATTGGTTGTTCTTCACAGTACACTCCTGATGCAGACTCGGGAGGCAGCGCCGGCCATCCCCCGAAACCACCCCCTGGAACTATCAATCAGTGCCAGCGCAACTATTATGTTTACCCGGGTATTGGCGGCGTTGTTATTGTGTTATTTTTTTTAAATATTATCCTATCACCCGATAAGCGTCGGCGAAATATTTCCCGGGGTGTACGGGTGGTTGGTTTGACATGTTCGTCCTGTTTTCCTTCTCCTATCACAGGCGATAAACATCCTCAACCATGCGCTATTTAATTTTATGTTTTGGCGTTTTGACGGGATTATTGAGTTATCAGGTATCGAATTTGAGATCAGGGTGCAAGGGTTTGGAGTGTGCGGAGCGTTCTAGAAGCGTGTCTGGTGTAAATAACACATCTCTGACAAATGTATACGTAGCCCATAATCAGCTGGCTTATACCGGTATGTTCGTCGGGAGAGATGACCGGTATCTCCCATAATCCGGGTTGCATTGACAGGTTTCTTCTTGGCGTTTTAGCTGTTTTATTTGGGAGGACGAGAGGGCATCCCAGAGGGGGCATTGAGACGGTACACTACACTCCATGCCTCTGCAGTTAGTTTCGTTGGCACATTATATAACACAGGGGAAAGTCTGATCAGACCCGTCCTGGTGGAACGCGTGGTGGTTAGACCACCTTCAAATTCTATTGTGTGGAATGTGTGCTTCGTGCGAATAAATGCTGAGGATCCTCTCTTGACTAAGGTCTTTGTGTTTCTTGCTGGGTGTCCTGTACTGTATGCTGCAGAGACGGGGGTGAAATCAGTAGAACCACGCTCCTGCGCCGTACGAGTATAATGCGAAAAAGGCAGCGGGCGCGACATGGGCGCGGGTTTGGCGCTGTAATTCGCGCCTAATGGGTTGGCATATCTGCGTTTCGGGGTATGTACGACGTATGATACCATGTTTTTGTTCTTCCGTTTGTTTGCCATAATATGTTTATGGCCAGGATCAGGATTGGGACCGTTGAATTGTCTCAATAGTTGGTTCGTCCACCTGCGATTGAAGGTGTCTGTGCCCATCACTGAGGCGCTAGCGCCTACCATATACTACAAAAAAATATGATTATATTCCGTACCCCTTTTTGAACTTAACCCACGTTTTTCGCAACGCATATTCGTATGACTTGGAAGAGTGTGTGTTCTTCACATTAAACCGTTATTTCTAATACCCGTCGACATCCAGCACACCTAGTGTCTGTGCCGATTCTTCATCCTGAAGCTGTACCAGGTAGTCTTTATCGCCAGTGCTCTCGACCCGCAAATCGTACCAGATAAAGCAACGAATGTATTTCGGTTTTGTGACAGTCCGCAAATGTTTTTCTGATTGTCCAAAACGAGCGGCGAAGCCGCGCACGGGTCGAGCCTTAGCCTGGACGAAGGTTGGGGGTGGGGTTAGGGTTAGGGTTAACCCCTTAAGAACTGGTCCCACGAACTTGGGGACAAACTACTTGGAACTAGTGTGGGTTTTTTTTTCAGTTCTGGATGGGTTAAGGTGGGGTTGAGTCGACGTCTTCGCTTGATTTGATTTAAAAAAAAACATCCAAAAACTCCTAAACCGAGAAATAAATCATAACATATTTAGTACTTTATCTGGTACGATGTCTGGGTCAAGATCGGTAAAGGCGCCTCTCTTAACCCATTCAGAACTGAAAAACTTACCCCAAACTAATTCCAAGTAGTTTTGTCCCCAAATCGTGGGACCAGTTAAGATACCAGTACTTCTGATTTTTCTGTGGCCATAGGACTAAGTAGTGGAGGATAGTTTGTTTTTCGGCCGTAAACGGGCGATACTATGTTTCAATGGTATGGTACGTACAGTACCTGGCTCGTGCATTTACGAACCATACACAAGGTTTATTTTGGAGAACAAGCAGTACAGCGCAGCGACCGTACTTTCCGTTAACCCCACAACCAACTGCCATCGACAGAAAGTGCTTGGGAAACAAATCAGACGTAGTGTATACCATACGTTCGTAGCGAGTACAGGTAGTTTATGTGGACTATCCGCCGTCACAGCTTGCGTCAATATTATAGCTGTAAACTTTATCGCAGCAGTGCCGATAATAAATCAACTGCTACAGTAGTAGTGCATGATTTATATACTGACTTCTATAGCCTCAGATGGTGTCCCCCTCATACGGGATGTACGTCCTGCATTATGAGGACATATATAACCCGTAGGTACGCGCGATCGAAGTATTACACTCAAAGCTAAGCAAATATGAGTTTCGACGAAATCCTCGATCTCAACGCTGTTGTTTTTTAATGGGCAGCGGCCAAAAAAAGGTATACCTCGTCCTTTTGCGGCCAAAATCAGGTACATACTTAAAACCAAGTCAAAAACGCACTCCACGTGCGCTGCCATTGGTCCAAAACTCGTTGTACCGGTTTTTGCCTCTTCAAAACCCAGGTATACCTGATTTTGTCTACTCTGCTTGACTTTCACCTTTTTTTTGTCGTTTTTAAGCCAATCAAAGGCCCTTCATAGTTACCCTATGCCCCCTATACAAATGCCGACGTACGCGGAGACGCCTTCTCCCTTCGCACCTCGTACTTCACGCCACTCGTGCGACACACACACATATCTGCCTGCATACCTCCACCGAAATAATACGAGATAGAAGGCTCCCCTTCGGGATTGTGGTTGACTTGGAATACCAGGGGTGTCACAAAAGTTGAGAAGGGAGAATACAGCAGCAGGCGTTCGTTCCTCGTACTATTAATAGCAGCTACTCGTATACGTAGCCACCGAGCGAGCACGAAGAGCATAAAAAAAACTCTACTTTGCATTGCAAGGAACGGCAGGTTCGTGGGGTGCGTTTTAAACTTGATTTTAGTATGTACCTGTTTTTGGCCCCGAACGGACCAGGTGTACCTGTTTTTGGCCGCTGCCCTTTTTTAATTTTATAAATATACAAACTACAGTAGGACCCAAACGTTTGTTATTTTGGGCACATGTGTGTACGCTGCAAACGAATGTGTCGCGTGGACACTACGTAGCAATGACAAATCAACCACACGTAGATTAATTAGTGGTATCTGGTAAGTGGTAGGTTCGTGCTCCTACGGGGGAACATAGTAATCAGGACCAAATACGATTAGTAACCAAGCTGTAATACGAAGATTCTGGTATACGTAATGGGTCCTGATTACTATGGTCCCCCGGAGTATCAATAGTGCCAAACACTCGAAATAGCTACGTGGTATAATACCTACCAGTACTTCTGGCGAAATTCCGTCGAAAACAAACATATCGACAAATTCCTCAACCACACAAAATAGTTTCACTCCGAACAAAAAGCAGTTTTCTCGTATGTAGCAGCAATGTTGGGGTTTATTCCGTACACGATTTCCTGGACCGTTTTGTGGCCCACGTGTGGTTCCAGTGTTACGAGACGGTACGGTAGTAGTGGTCGCGGCCAACGCTCACAGCAGCAGTACATTGGGGGGTCCAGTTATAGCGGTGGATAGTGTCCCGAGACATAAAATGCCGCTACTTAACGCACCCCGCTAGTAAATGTTACCGTATGCCGGGTAATACTTTTCACACGAAGCTATGCTTATGTCATGTAGTATATGTATGTCCGATTTTGCTATTACGTAGAATCTAAAGTAGTACAACTAACTACCTACCTGCTGTATAGGCAGCAGAGTAAAGGAGGATACTCGTATTGCACACACGTACGTACATGAAAAGGCTTCACGCGATCAGTTATTACATGTTTTGTTTCGAGGCGACTTCCCTAAACTTTAGTTGAGTCCGATCTTCACGCCGTTTTGGGGAGATAGGTCCTGAGAGTTTGCACGCATACATGTTCTATAAACTCCTGTCGACCCGTTAACGGACTGTACTTTTTTTTTTTCCGCCCCGAATTAAACAAAACAAAACTGTTCCTTATATTTGTAATGAGTGTTAGGCCTGAAAAAACGCTCTATTACAGACGCCCACCCCCCCCCCCGCGCGCGAAAAAGACACGGTTCGTCAAGGCCTCGCCAGGGGATCATATAACACGTGTGGAATTTTTCAGGACCTATCTTTGAAAAATTACAGACGCCCCCCCCCCCCCCCGCGCGCGAAAAAGACACGGTTCGTCAAGGCCTCGCCAGGGGATCATATAACACGTGTGGAATTTTTCAGGACCTATCTTTGAAAAACGACGTGAGCATTTGAGCTTTAGGCGGAAGACAGGCGTAATTTTCTGCTGCCTGGTAATTTTTCAGTTCCAGTGAACGACCAGCCTCGGGCGTCCAAAACGACTTGGTATTGGCCCTATGCAGTCAAATCTTCGAATGCCTCCGCGCGCTTTTTTACAGAAAAAGCCTTGAAAGTACCTGGAACCGGCTCGTTCAGCTAAGAAATACATGAAAAAAATATGATATTTCCTACGGAAACGCCTTACTTTTGTTTCTGGGCTTTAATAAGGCCGGGGGTCGGTCGGGAGTCGGGACACGTGTTCACCGCTAGTACCACCCCTACGACCTCAACTTCAAAACTGTACATCCATGGTCTCTGTCACCCCTCTTCCAACGTTCACGGCGGGCACTACTTATGGTACCCAATCGTACCTGTATGAGTCATTCGAGTAGATATACCCACAGGCATTCGTGTCTTGACAGAAATTTGGGGTGTTGAACTTGACCCACCTCGTAGTATATAGGTCTGAAGCTTGGGCTGTTGGAGCCTCCAGGCTCCCTCGTGCAAACCATGTTGGTTCTCACAGTAGTTAGGTACGATCTCTTACCGGAATGGCGACGAAGCCGATAATACAGCCAAAACCACCGCCATTTTAGATTAAGGGCCCGCTGTCGCGAGATTGAACCGCTACCTCGTGTACCTTTTTAGGATCAATAATCGGCACGGACACTGGGTGTGCTGGATGTCGACGGGTAGAAAGGAAGGTGTAATGTGAAGAACACACACACACATATCTGGTCGCAATGGCGACAAGATACTTTGGAACAGTTGTTTGGGCCTTTCTGACATTTACGGAACCGCTATATCGGGACAGCGGGACCCCCATTGCTGTTTGAACCCTCGACCCCTCAAGAACTGGTCCCACGTATCTGAGGACAAACTACTTGGTATTAGAGTTGGATGACTTGTCGAGGTCTGGATGGGTAAAGGGTGTTACAGCCCAAACGTGGCAGGGAAACGTTTGAAAAACGCATACGAACTACTGCTTGCTGAAGAATTGAGTTGCAGCAGCAAAGGGCTCCAGATATGTATCACATTGACGAGCTGATGCGTGCTACGATATGGGTAGCACGTTTCTTCTCGGACGCGTTTTGCATGACGGGGCTCCTTTAGCCACAATCGTCAGACGTTTATTCTTGCGTTGCACTACTGCTGTACGTACTTACTATACAGAGCGGAAGGCCACGGGATTTGTTCATCGAGTACGAGCACTTTTGTTTTCTTCCAAAAACAGGTTTCCGGTGACGTATTTAGTATACCTGGTAGAGCGCTACTTAAGTGACCACCCTCGAATGGCCGAAATATGGTGCACCTCTACCGTGCGTAGCATGCCTCGTACCAATTTTTAGCTTCAGAAAAAAACATGGTGCACCTCTCAGCCAGCCTCAACTACTCAGAATATATATATGACACCAGTGTGTTTGATTTTGGTGCCTTGTGCATGTATGTTGTGCTTGTCGTATGCACTGCATCCGTTGTGGGTGGTGCACAAGGGAATGAGAAAAGGGAGGGTGCAATCTTCGTGAGGAAACTGCGGTTGACGAAAGCAGGAAGGAGACAGCCGACAGGGTAGCAAGGTATCAGGCCGAGTGGTATGTAGAACCCGTCTAGACGTACTTCTCCTTTTATTTTTCCCTCTCATTCTTATCCATGTCATAGTATTGCCTGGCTTTTATTTTACTGCTGTAGGTTTGATTTCTATATATATTTTTTATCAGGTATTTTACGTTCGTGGCCTTTTTGATTTTTTATTGTGTGTACTGCTACTCGCAGCAATTTGTTGTCATCCCCCATTGACTCGCAGCTCCTACAGGGGGAGCCGACAGCGATGCTACGACCCCTCGAATTATTTAATTTGTTTCTGTCGTGGTCGTTAATTCTCCGTCCTTCCGTCCTTCCGTAGTCGTTGATGTGTAACTCATTTGTTTAGTTACGTACTCGTGTTCACGAAAAAACTTGTTGTTACGAGTATCGTATGTCCTCCTCTGTCGTGTTTGGCGCGAAGCTGAGGCGCAGTTGCGCAGGAAGCGCCACACATTATTCGCCGAATAAGTGGCTACCAAGGGAATGGAGTGGCGCGGGGGGCACCGGTCGTAGGGAAACCGCGGTTGACGAAAGCAGGAAGGAGACGGCAGACTGGGTAGCAAGGTACCAGACCAACTACTACTGTGGTTGTAGTTGGTAGAACCTGTCTATAGTACTCGCACAAAAAACTTGGCTCGGCTACCTCGACGGTGCATTTGTTGTGCCTTTCTGTTGCCCGTCCCATTTTTCCGTGCACAAACTTTATCTGGCGACTATTTGTTTATCTACATGTTGTGTTGTCGCATCTCCGGGGAACAAACTACATTTTTTTGTTTTTTCGCATTTCCGCTACGTACTGCTTTTATTTGAGTTTCTTCTTCCGATTGTTTTTTCCTTCTCTTGTTCACGCATTTGCATTGATTGCAGGGTACGTAGGCCGTGTTTGTCGTATGTGGCCTTGCATTGGCTGCTGTGCGTTTAAGTACGTATATATATTTTTTGTTTTTTTTCTTCGTTCCCTATACGCTTTTGTTCCCTTCTCTTTCACGCGGCTCGATTGCTGTCAGGGTAGGTCGTGCCTGTTGCACTCCAGGGATGGCACTGCTGCATTGTGGGCTCTGCTTACTGCATTGCAAGGTACCAATGATATCTCTAACTGATGTACGAGTACCGTAGTTTTGTGACCACATTAATAACGGTTATCTCTACGTAGAGGATGAAGAATCAGCACGGACACTGGGATTACTGGATGTCGACGGATACAAAGAACGGTTTATTGCGAAGAACACACACACTACAATACAGAATAGTATCTCCATGATGAGGCGTTGCACGATGCGGCAGGTAGAGTTAGCTCCTTTTGACTGAAATGGTTTCTGAAACAATCTGGGTCCGTAACGCACAATCGTCGGACTTTCGTCATTTGCTCGCAATACTTTCGAAGACTATAGGTCGGCCGTGGAGTTGTTTATCGGGTACGTACGTAGCATTTATACTTTCCCTCGGATTTTGTGGAAAAGGAAAAGCTGGTTTTTGGTGAGGCATAGTCTCTCAAGTGAGCTGCCCCAGAAAGAAAATGGTGCACCTCTACCGTTGCATGCGTCCTATGTATCGTGATTTTGTGACAACACAACTTGTACCTCTCTAGAATGAAGAATCGGCACAGACACTTACTGGGTGTGCTAGATGTCGACGGGTAGAAATAACGGTTTGATGTAAACAACACACACCTTTGCGCTGACACGGTATCTTGCGCGGTATCACACCCTTCTCTGCTCCATTACTACTGTAGTAGCTACGTATTTATCATGTCTCGTAATTGGCGACAACAAACAAAGCTAAGCTTGTTGCATATATCTCTCTACGGTTATTCAGAAAGGGCTCTGGGTGTACCGGATGTGGACGGGCGGAAAAAACGGGTTCGAGTCAGGACCACGTGACTTTGCCTATATCAAGGGGTTCCCCCAGAACAGTCTTTTCTGGACACCCTACCTCGTGCCTTAAAAAAGGCTGGCTGGATGGGGGGGTGTCTTCAAAACCAATGGATTAAAAAAACAAAATGACAAAAAAGAAGGCAAAAATATATATACATATATTATAAATCGCCCTGTGATTTGAGCGCTTCGGTTTGTTTTCCATCGTGGCCGTTTTGTTAATATGACATGCCTAAAAAAAGAATGTTCCGGGCGCTCTCAGCCTCTTTGCGATGCAAAACCAGGCCGGTCACTGGATACTGGATACGTCGGGTGTCGTATCGACCAGCACAAAAGCAAATCCTCCAAAATACAAACAAACGCTCTCACACACAGGGGTATATATATGCCGGATATCGTCGGATATGTTTACTGCAAAACGAACCCACAAGAGCACACACACCTTGCGTATTATGCCGTCCGTGAACGCATCCCCGCTGGTGGTTGTGTAGGACGATCGCTCGGCCACTATTGACTCGTTCTCGTGCGTGATGAAGGACAGCGTTGATGCGTCTTCAGCCACCACCAGGGTGTGGCACGCCAGCTCTCCGACTTCCACCGATCCCAAGACTACAAAATAGACAACGGAAGCGGGAGAATTTTTGTTACTCCAAATGGGGGAATACGATGTAAACTTTATTTACTTGTTGTGGACAGGGGAATGATTGCCTGTTTTGTGGAAGGGGCGTGATGATATATAAGTCAGTGTCGCTGGTTTGTCATTTGGCGAGCAATGTGAGCTGAAGCTACAGCAGTACGACGTAACATTACCAAAACAAAAAGGCTTTACGAGTACAGGCCGGTTCAAGGCCAATTCCCCAATTTGAGCCAGAGTAATAAGTTCACGGTGTTTGTTTGGGGATAGATCTTCAAAGTGTGCACACAAGTTCTTCTGTGGATTCTTGACGAGCCGTTAATGGACGGTGCTTTGTATTGTTTTCGTGAGATACTTGTGTTTGTCACTGTATTTGGATGTTTTGAGCCTTAAGAAACCCCGACTTCCCGTAAACAAACACATACAAACACAAACAACACGCTCGAGACTTCCGAAGGGGCTCAAATAACACGTGTGCACTCCTGTTTCGGCCCCAATTTCTGAAAAACGGCGTGAACATTTGCATTTATTTGGTATTTCGTGCGGAAAACATGCGTGTTTTCGCGGTTGCATAACAATTACTTACGTACCAGTACAGGATCAGCTTTGGGCGTTAAAAACCACTTGATATTGGCCCCTACGCAGTCAAATCTTCGTCCATTCGCACGAAATGGTTTACAAACATGGCTTGATGTACCTGGAACAGGCTCGTTCAGAAACAAAATTAAATAAAAACAGAGCGTGATTTTCCTACGAAAACGACTGGTCAGTGACTGTTTGGCGTTTATTAAGGCCCGTAGTCGGTTGGTACATTCTCGACGTTAACGCCAGCCCCAGGAGCCTCAACTGAAAACGCCGCTGTGTTAGCCTGTTCCATTGCTCTTGGCGATCAGTATACGACCATATGTGGCATTTTTGTGGATATTGATTGCAAGCGGCAATTGGCTGACTAGATTTGCGAAGTTCAGCTTGAAGCAGCTCGTAGCCAGACCTTTTTTTTGTGAAGAATGTCGGAATACGTCAGCAGTGAGTACGACCGATTAAAAGGTTGAAACTCAACTCTGCTTAGCTGCGCGGTACGGCAGGCACGCTCATTGGGCGTGCGTGTTCTATATACCGTTTTACAACTATGGTGCCTGTATTATAATATTATTATATCATACTTCCAACGCCTTGTACGTATTAAGTGCGCTAAGTGTGACACGGACCCGTCGTTTTTTATTTCGCTATGTGTGTGTGTGTTCTTCACATTAAACCTATCTACCCGTCGACATCCAGCAAACCCAGTGTCCGTGCCGATTCTTCATCCTAAAAAGGTACCAATTCTGTTGTCACAAAACTACGACACAGAGATACTACGCTCAGAAGTGCAGTAAGCAGAGCAGACAATGCAATGCCATATTTTTTTGTTTTTGTTTTTGTTTTTGTTCTTGTTTTTGTTTGTTTGTTTGTTTGTTTGTTTGTTTTTTCCCCTGAATTTCGTTGTTGGGTCTGTGTGGATGACGTCACTGGTTTTGTAGAGAGACGAGGCAGAGATGGCGCGGACACCCCGGGTGCCTTCATTGTGTGCCTGATCGTGGAAGACCCCTTCAATGTGGAACGATTCCTAATCAGTGTCGATGTTTATAATGCTGTGCCTAACACAGACGTTCAGGATAGATTCGGGCAATTGTCAATTGACGTGATGGCTTTGGTTGGCTGTTCTTTTTCACTGTGTGCCCGCGGACTGTCATTCCGGCAGCACTTCAGACAGCAGCTGCGTGCTGCATCTTGTTCCCACGCCTACCGTGTGTTTTTGTACAGACAGCACTTCAGACAGTAGTTACGCTATAGTCGGCAAATTCATTGGTAAAGAGTGGGGGGGGGGGGGGGGGGGCGATGCTGCTGTAGTCGAATGGAGATTGCGGGCGTGTAGTTCAGTTTTGGACACGCATAACATGCTGTAGGGATTTTAGGTGTACCTCTTCGGACTGGTGTATCCTTTCCCTGCTAAGTGTGCGTGTTCTTTAGGATTCTCTGATGGCTCTAGCACTTTTGTGACCACGGGCTGTGATCTTGCTAGATCACACTATAGGGATTAGCAACTGAACCGAGTTTAATGTGAAGACAACAACAACAACAATACGACCGGCAAAGACCTACGCTGCTAGCAATCCAGGTGCATGCGAGAGAAAAAAGTACGAGACACCAAAAATAATGTATTTCAGCTGGGAGTCGTGCCGATTGGTTGGCTGAAGCGCACCTTACTTTTAAAGACATTGGTTGACTGAAGATGCGTGTCATATTCCGATCGCGCGGGTTATATACGGTGTTTATTTTGGGATAATAAAAGGATAGCGTATTGCCCAAGAGCAACGGCGTTTTCGACTTTAGCGTGCCGACATGGCTTTGCCATCTCCTACAATACAGGAATGATACGATGCTCTATATATATTCGACGCATACAGCAGTAGTAGTCGTGTTCCAAGAAAAGGTAGCAAGAATACAGGTTTGACTGCCTTACCCCAGACCTGCCTTACACAACGGCGGCGTACCCACTACTAGCCTGTAATACGGAAAAACATCAAAAGAACCACAACCACTAAACATGCCTGAGATTATCACGCAGCGGTGGTGGGTACGGTATATCCGGTGTCTCCTCACCTGTCACTTCTTTGTCGGTTTCAAGGGCCTGTATCAGGTCCGCCTGGCCTGACGGTCTTGGCCGTGGCTCGCTACTAGAACGCGTGGAGGATGACGGAGCCAAACGCCTTGACGCGTTGCTTCCGATCGGTGCAACGGAGGCCAATCCCACCACCGGGACGTCTGCCCGCGGGGGGGTCTTGTGGCAAATTACCTCGCGTACGAGGGCAGCAATGAGCACTAGACAGGGGGTAGACGAGGTCTTCATCTTCACTATCACGCCTCCCTTTTCTGTCGGAGTGCTTCTGGGCCTTCCTTGTGGGTGGCTGCGGGACGGTTGGACACACAAAGGTAGGGCGCAGGGCGACGTTTCATGACGAGCTAAGCAATCATGACTCTATCCTGAGATGATAAAATACGATAACAATACCAAAGCTACTATCTTGTCGGTGCGTTCTCCACAATAAACCGTCCTTTCTACCCGTCGACATCCTGCACACCCAGGGCTCGTTCCGATTCTTCATCTTAAAAGAGATGTAAGTTACGTGGGCACAAAACCACGAACACTTATAGAGATATTGCATTGTGTTGTAATTCAGTAAGCAGAGCACACAATGCAATGTCATATACGACAGGCACGACTTACCCTGCGACCAACCAAGCTGCGTGAAAGAGACAAATACCGACTACTGTGTGTGTGTTCTTCACATTTAACCGTCCTTTAGTACCCGTTGACATTCAGCACACCCAGTGTCTGTTTCGATGATTATTTATCCGATTGAGATACTAGTTATGTGGTAAAAAAACACGACACAGAGAGACTGGAACCGAATGAAGACACAAATTATTCAAAGTCCCCCACCTCAAAGCTCAGCTGTTGTTCAATTTCAACATATAAACTTTAGAGCTGGCTATTTTCTATTTTCAGACGCGGTCAGGCGACAGAGTCAACCGTGAAAGCTTCTACTGGCAAGAGTATCACGCCTAAAACACCCAAAGAAGGCTGCATGTACGAGAAGCTTATACGATGATGCATGTCAACTTTGTACTTTTCCCCGGGCTAATATTGGTGAAATTCTGTAATTCTAACCTGGACCGACTCAACGAATGTCACTGATCAGCTGATCAGTGGTTTCTTTGCCGAGAGCCCCGTGTGGATCTAGCCCTAACTATTATAGCTAAACTCTGTACTGTACTATTAACTCTATTGTTTGGATATCGTACGCCACACATCTCTGTACTTCCCCGGGTAACCATTGGGCGAGGCGCGTGTAGAGAGGACAATGCGGACACTCAAACGAATAAAAAATATCTATGAGATTCCTGGTGGCTAGTTTTCGCCCGTTCGCACCTTGAAGCAACGACAGACGCCCAACTCAATCTTCGATCCAACAGCAGTTAGTTGTATATGTTATGTGTTTTATGTGTTGATACTGCTGTATCAACCTCGTTGGGAACCATAGCCACCGGATACAATGAATGGCAACTTGTGGCATTTTCAGGCGCCCGAGAGGAGCGCAAGTGCCGACCTGTAGTGAGTAGAAGTACAAGTAGAATGACGCGTTACTGTCGTGCAACTCCTCGGACTGTGAGCCGTACACCTATACCTTTGTGTATCTTTCAATCACGCGCCAACAGTGAGTGACCGGTGCTGTAGTCGTAGTTGTCACTTTTCATCGTCGATTTGTCCCTGTCTAGTGACATGTCTCTCTCACTATTGTCTCTCTCACTACTCATACAACTATTATACAGATATGTCTATAATTCAATATCCCGATAAAAATCTGCAGGGTTTCCAACCCCCATTGCAGGCATTGTTTGTCTAGAAATAGTGTACTCTATTCGAGCTTTCCAAGATGTTATACCACCATATGTTGCTCTAAACCTTTTGTTTTTAGAAAAGCGAGTTTGCTACAGCGGACAGTGGCGGCCCCTATCACATTCGGTACCCCCTGTTTTCCCACCCTAAAGGTGCAGAAAAATAATCAGCCTGCTTGATAATATATACAGACGCGTGCTATGCTAGAAGTAGCACTGCTGTTTGGATAGGATTGGTATCTGAATATTCGGGCTCCTTTATGCTGAATTGCAGGATATATCGAGTCTCGTGTTGCACGTACATTCCATTCAATACTTGGGCCATTCCATGGTTTATCGGGTAGCACTTTTGTGAGGACAGTTCATAGTTTTGGGGCAAGGGTGGACTAGTGGTCAACTTCAAAGGCTACATGCATTTGAGTTTTATTTTAATTTTATTTTGTCTATTCCATTCATTATCTTCGCTCTTCGTTGCTCTCTCTCTGTTTAGTCGTAAGTCAGTAGGCTCTTCTGTCCCCTTCCCGCTACGCTACGTGCCTTGTATTTTCATCGTGAGAAGATTTCAGCACCTTCTTCCCTCGCCGACTTGCGTCGGATTTCGCCTACCCACGCCACGAAGGCGCTCTCGGCAATTGGGTCCTTTTATTTCTCAAATAAAGTCGAAATCTCACCACGGTGGAATTCGAACTTGGGTACCTCATAGGTACTATGCTAGTAGCCCTTGAAGCTGGCCACTAGTCTACCGGGCCGTACCCCAGGTCAAATCCCACCGTGATGAGATTTTCACTATATTTCAACAAAAATATGGGACCAATTGCTGAGAGAGCCTTCGTGGCGTGAGTAGGCGGGATCCGACGCAAGTCGACGAGGGAAGAAAGTGCAGAAATATTATCGCGACAAAAATGCAAGGCACGTACCGTAGTGGGGATGGACGACAAGACCCTACTTAGTGACCCCAGATCTGAGTTACGAGTAAAGAGGGAGAGAGAAAATGAGGGCGAAGACAATGAATGGGATGGACACTAACGAAAAAATAAAACAATATACTACCTCGAAGGTCCCTCCCCGAGACGAGTCACGATGCACGTCTTGCGTAGCACGCCTCCACATGCGTATATATACCGCACAGAAAGTCGTCGACAGGCAACAAAAAGCTTGAGGGGCGTCTAGTCACGAAAAAGCCAAAGCCAAAACCAAAACAAAAAAAAACTCGTAAGCGAGCTGGAATCGAACGCGTGTTCGTGTTACTCCTACGCGATCGATCTGACACCGGAGCCAGAAAAAAAAACCTGCGTCTGAATGCCTCGCGACCACTTATCGTGTATCTTGTGCCTACGTCGAGCCCGTGTATTGCCCTGACTCGAACTCAAATATATTCCTTGGAAATGGGTTCGTTCGTCTCAAAATCGTTAAAAATACACCGTTAACGGCCTTCGACATCATAAGCCTTGTTGACTATAGTTTCCGCCAAAACTGTGAGAATCCGAAACCGGGAAATGCGCCCAGAACCAGATTTCAAGAGCCAGCCTGAATGGTGTTCAGAAAATGTGGGTGGGAATAACAACACACGCTTAACCCTTTTAGAACTGCAGTCCCGTTTTGGGGACACATTACTTAGAATTAGAGTGGTTTGTCCCCATAACGGGACTGCAGTTCTAAAAGGGTTAAACGGAACGCCAATTTACGCGATTTTTACAAAATAAATAATAAAGCAAAAATAGAAATAATGTAACGAGAGAAACATCATGATTATATCTGCGGTCCAAGCTACGTCGCCCCGGTCGTCTATCAGCTAACCACGAATAATGCAAAGGTTATCAAGTCAGGGGTTCGAATCAAAACAAATATTGGAAAATTACACCCACTGCTGTCGAGAGCGCCTACAGTAGAGGTAAGAGGTACCGGCCCGCTCATAAAAAAACAGAAATCGGGCTTAGACTGACTTTTGTATTTGAGAAAGGTGTGTCCCGCACTAACTTCAGCATAATAGCTGTCTACCTTATTATCTCCCCCGTAATGTTTAGGCTGAGTTTCTTGTGGGGCACTTTCTTATGAGAGGGCCGGAAGTGTATGATACGCGTCGACGGAGCAAGAAACTGCTGAATTGTTATCGCGACAAAGGTGCAAGGCACGCACAAAGGTGGGGATGGGGATGAAGAGCCTGCTCACCGACCCCGGATCTCAGTTACGACTATTAACAAGAGCGAGAGAGAAAACGAGCGCGAATACAACGAACGGCATACGAGAGAAGACAAACATATATATATTATACGAGTAGGCGTTTTCATTTGAATTCGCCAACAACTCACCCGATCTTGAGAAATCCTTCAAATAATGAATTTGAGTTACCAGGTACCAGGGTATTTGTTTCCATCCCCTTTATTGCTTTCGCCCTTCTTTTCTCTCTCCCTCTCAGGCGTAATTCGGATCCGGCATCACTAAGTAGGCTCTCCTCTTCCCTTTCCACTATGGTACGTGCCCTGCATTTTTGTCGCGCTAATATTCCAGCACTACTGCTGTCTCCTCTCGTCGACTCTCGTCGCATTGTGCCTACGTACCCACGTTATAATAGGCGCTTGCGACAGTTGGTGTCACATTGGATAATAAAAATCTCCATACGGAGACTCGAACCCCTGATTTCCGTCATCTTTGCGACCTACGTACGTAACTGCTAGATCACCGGAGCGACCGGTATATGTACTGCTGCTGTAGGTAGCTACGAGTTGTAGTGCGTTTCCTTTCGAAATAATGCAATTTACGACGCAGTCAACCGAGTGTGTGTGTCATTGCTAATAATAGCATTACAGTCCGGCATGGGTCTCTGCTGCAACGATTTCATTTTGGCGTTGGTATTATACGTAACTTTTTTGCATACATCTGGTATTATATTGTATACTTGCAGGTAATTGTAGAGTCGTATTTTATACGTATATGTATAGAATATATATTAAAAATTAAAAAAAAACCACAGCTGTGAGCTCGAGGATTTCGTCGAAACTCATCTTTGCTATTATAGCTGAGTGTAATACTTCGATCGCGCGTACTTACGGATTTTATATGTCCTCATGTAGGATTATATATGTTGTGATTTTCGTGTTCACGTTCTAATAGCCCATAATAATAGCCCTATCTACCGCAATTACTTGGTTGGTGGTATTATAGTGGTATAGATGGTACCTTCCCACATTCATCAGAAAGTGAAATATTTTGTCAATCGTCGATGTATTCGCTGCATTTGCGTCATGTCTTTGGCTCGTAGTTTGTGACCGCAGAACGTTCGTCTCTCTTCGTATACTGCTGTATACGGAGGATAAAAAAGCCACCACGATCACTGGATGCCAACCTGTTTGTGGCGCAGGGAAAGTATCGAAGGACAGACAAAAAACCCTTGCATGACCATCACACCATGCAAAGGAATGTTCCTGCGTACAGAAAGCAGTGCGTGGTGATCTACTGCTGTTCGTGTGCAGCTGCACAGTGTAAAGCAGTATGTATGTACCCCAACAACCAACTATTAATAGCTGTGTGTGTGTTCTTCACATTAAACCTTCCTTTCTACCCGTCGACATCCAGCACACCCAGTGTCCGTGCCGATTCTTCAAAAGGTACCAGTGCTGTGATCACAAAACTACAAAACTACGACACAGCAGAGATACTACGCTCAGCTCAGTGCAGTAAGCAGAGCAGACACTGCAATGCCATATACGACAGGCAAGACCTACCCTGCTAGCAATCCAGGTGCATGCACATGTATGTGCAAGAGACAAAAAGAGAAAAAGAAAAAAAGAAAAGCGAAAGCGAAAGCGAAAAATAAAAAAAAAGTAAATATACTGAAACACATCAACAATCAAGCAACCAAACAAAAAACCATGACAAAATAAAAGAACGGAAGTGTCGTGCTTCTCCCAGAGATGCGACATCCAATCAGCAATATCTGTCCAAACGGGCGGCATTCTCCTGCTGGTAACACCCCGCGGGGAAAGCCGTAACGAGCGCAGCTTGGAACAAACGTCGTGTACATGTATAATATATTAATATCATACGTATGATACGTAATTCGTATACAAGCAGTACGGGACACCCAGCAAATAAAAAAAAATAGGCAGGCTCATTAGAAAGCTATTAATAGCCTATGATTTTGAAGAGAACAAGAAACTCCGGAGGCATTATCTTAAATCTAGTGTACATAGAAGCCTCTCTCAAATAAGAAATCAAGTCTGAAGCAAATTTCATGTTTCTTATTTTAGGTACGAGGTAGTAGGTGTGAACTGCTGTACTGCTGTACTGCTGTATATATGTATATGTTATGCAATATGCAAATACCTATATAAACAATATACGAGTATATGTATGCAATAACATACCGTAATGTCGATGTTGCCACGGTAGAGACACGTATATATATGATAGCATGTTCTGACCGATGCCTGTGTCTACTAATATCTGTCTGTCTCACGAGCCCATTAAAAGATAAACTGCCGCTGCTGCTGTACCCGGTGTCCCACACGCGCTTCGCACGATATGCTTGGTTGTCTACCTAGGCAACGGTTCCATTCATCGGTCTAAGCCTTCATGAAGACTCCCCTCGAGGCCAGTCGGGGCGAGGCTTGAACCTCGTCGATGAGTAGGGAGAATCCTCACATTGATATACTACGTACGGCGACCCATATTTAATATATAGCCTTACCTACGATAGAGACACAAATCAATATATTTATATGTTTTTACAAACGATATTTTGTCCTATTTAGTGTGGTCCACCGAATTAGGTTGTTCCTGGGTCGTATTACGCCCAAGGTGGCAATTCAGTTTCGCAACAACTTCTACAACGAGCGGATATATGCGGCTGCACTAATGTCCAGATGCTGGCGTTCCTCCAGACACTCGTGAACCAACTAACTGCTGTGTCGATCTATTTTGACGCTCCTTGCGGAGGGTATATACACCATGTACAGATACATGCACTACTCAGGAGAACGGAACGCTCCGTGCTCGGCGTCCCACGAACAGGAAGGTGGGCCAAAGGCCGGCCTTCTGCATACCGCTTGGAGCGTATCAGGAACAAAACAAAACGCAGCGTGCGGACTACGCTGTGCCATGTACGCTTACTTCCCGCGGATGATATGCATCTTGAAATGTCCCGCCAGCCGTTTTATATATATATATTATAATTCGTATATTAGTACTTCGTATACTCATGTATTCGTGTTCCAGAAGCCCAGCTGCTTCGGATGACTGTGTTTTGCTCACCTTGCAGCGAGAGCTCTCAAGCAGGGTGCAGTGTCGCGTCCACAACCGTCTCTTATATCAAGGCGGTGCAGCAGGAGAGACAAGCCAGGAAAGCAGCTGCAGCCCCCGCACCGAGATGTAAGACTTCTTGACGCCAGGTAGCCTGGCAAAGTGAGGAACCGACATCATCGATGCGCCAAAACATCATCAGCAGTTTGCACATATTACTGCAATGCTATTCATCCACCTCTTGGTTCCTGGAATATAACTTGCATTTACACCCAAGGAACAGAAAATTCCAATTGGAAAATTCCTACCGCAACAAAGCAGCACGTGTATGCCTCTGTGTCCCCAAAAACAAATAACACTTCAATTGAATAGTAATATGGAACGGTTCGTTATATTCAGTACATGTTTACCTAACATCGCCGTGCGTATATAAATGACATTTGTTAATATAATACGTAGTAATGACAGTGTGGTTGAAAACAAACGGAACTTTGGAACGGTTTGCGACAAGTATTTAAGCATCTGATATTACGATACAGCAGTAGTACAGGGCACCTAATAAGAAGCAGGAAACCTAATCCAGGCTGGATTTCTTATTCGAGAGAGGCTGCTTTCTACAGTAATTTCAAGATAACTACTCCCGAATTTCTTATCTTCTTTTGAATCTCAGCCTGACTTTCTTATTATCCTGTTTCCTATTAGTTAGGTGTCCCGTACTGTATATTACTTGGTATACATAATATATACACATGAGGTACGTAAACACGAGTACACATATAATACTATTTTACTTTCGTTTCGGACAAGGCGATCTCAAAACCAAAAGCTGAGATTTTTACTGTGGGCATTTTAGTGGTGTTTCGTCCTCAGTAAAAGTATGGGAACTGGATAGTGGTGTGTGGTGTGTGGTGTGTGGTGTGTGGTGCGTGCTGCATCATTGTCCAGTGCGAAGAGGTGATGTGTCCGACCAACCAATGACTTGTAGATACGTTAGTTGTGGCTCACCCGTTCGTTACGCTTTCTTTTCGAAATAATGCAATTTACGACGCAGTCAACCGAGTGTGTGTGTCATTGCTAATTCTTGTAATAGCATTACAGTCCGGCATGGGTCTCTGCTGCAACGATTTCATTTTGGCGTTGGTATTATACGTAACTTTTTTGCATACATCTGGTATATTGTATACTTTCAGGTATTCGTAGAGTCGTATTTTATACGTATATGTATAGAATATATATGTTGTGATTTTCGTGTTCACGTTCTAATAGCCCATAATAATAGCCCTATCTACCGCAATTACTTGGTTGGTGGTATTATAGTGGTATAGATGGTACCTTCCCACATTCATCAGAAAGTGAAATATTTTGTCAATCGTCGATGTATTCGCTGCATTTGCGTCATGTCTTTGGCTCGTAGTTTGTGACCGCAGAACGTTCGTCTCTCTTCGTATACTGCTGTATACGGAGGATAAAAAAGCCACCACGATCACTGGATGCCAACCTGTTTGTGGCGCAGGGAAAGTATCGAAGGACAGACAAAAACCCTTGCATGACCATCACACCATGCAAAGGAATGTTCCTGCGTACAGAAAGCAGTGCGTGCTGATCTACTGCTGTTCGCGTGCAGCTGCACAGTGTAAAGCAGTATGTAAGTACCCCAACAACCAACTATTAATAGCTGTGTGTGTTCTTCACATTAAACCTTCCTTTCTACCCGTCGACATCCAGCACACCCAGTGTCCGTGCCGATTCTTCAAAAGGTACCAGTGCTGTGATCACAAAACTACAAAACTACGACACAGAGATACTACGCTCAGCTCAGTGCAGTAAGCAGAGCAGACACTGCAATGCCATATACGACAGGCAAGACCTACCCTGCTAGCAATCCAGGTGCACGCACATGTATGTGCAAGAGACAAAAAGAGAAAAAGAAAAAAAGAAAAGCGAAAGCGAAAGCGAAAAATAAAAAAAAAGTAAATATACTGAAACACATCAACAATCAAGCAACCAAACAAAAAACCATGACAAAATAAAAGAACGGAAGTGTCGTGCTTCTCCCAGAGATGCGACATCCAATCAGCAATATCTGTCCAAACGGGCGGCATTCTCCTGCTGGTAACACCCCGCGGGGAAAGCCGTAACGAGCGCAGCTTGGAACAAACGTCGTGTACATGCATAATATATTAATATCATACGTATGATACGCAATTCGTATACAAGCAGTACGGGACACCCAGCAAATAAAAAAAAATAGGCAGGCTCATTAGAAAGCTATTAATAGCCTATGATTTTGAAGAGAACAAGAAACTCCGGAGGCATTATCTTAAATCTAGTGTACATAGAAGCCTCTCTCAAATAAGAAATCAAGTCTGAAGCAAATTTCATGTTTCTTATTTTAGGTACGAGGTAGTAGGTGTGAACTGCTGTACTGCTGTACTGCTGTATATATGTATATGTTATGCAATATGCAAATACCTATATAAACAATATACGAATACCGTAATGTCGATGTTGCCACGGTAGAGACACGTATATATATGATAGCATGTTCTGACCGATGACTGTGTCTACTAATATCTGTCTGTCTCACGAGCCCATTAAAAGATAAACTGCCGCTGCTGCTGTACCGGGTGTCGCACACGCGCTTCGCACGATATGCTTGGTTGTCTACCTAGGCAACGGTTCCATTCATCGGTCTAAGCCTTCATGAAGACTCCCCTCGAGGCCAGTCGGGGCGAGGCTTGAACCTCGTCGATGAGTAGGGAGAATCCTCACATTGATATACTACGTACGGCGACCCATATTTAATATATAGCCTTACCTACGATAGAGACACAAATCAATATATTTATATGTTTTTACAAACGATATTTTGTCCTATTTAGTGTGGTCCACCGAATTAGGTTGTTCCTGGGTCGTATTACGCCCAAGGTGGCAATTCAGTTTCGCAACAACTTCTACAACGAGCGGATATATGCGGCTGCACTAATGTCCAGATGCTGGCGTTCCTCCAGACACTCGTGAACCAACTAACTGCTGTGTCGATCTATTTTGACGCTCCTTGCGGAGGGTATATACACCATGTACAGATACATCCACTACTCAGGAGAACGGAACGCTCCGTGCTCGGCGTCCCACGAACAGGAAGGTTGGCCAAAGGCCGGCCTTCTGCATACCGCTTGGAGCGTATCAGGAACAAAACAAAACGCAGCGTGCGGACTACGCTGTGCCATGTACGCTTACTTCCCGCGGATGATATGCATCTTGAAATGTCCCGCCAGCCGTTTTATATATATATTATAATTCGTATATTAGTACTTCGTATACTCATGTATTCGTGTTCCAGAAGCCCAGCTGCTTCGGATGACTGTGTTTTGCTCACCTTGCAGCGAGAGCTCTCAAGCAGGGTGCAGTGTCGCGTCCACAACCGTCTCTTATATCAAGGCGGTGCAGCAGGAGAGACAAGCCAGGAAAGCAGCTGCAGCCCCCTCACCGAGATGTAAGACTTCTTGACGCCAGGTAGCCTGGCAAAGTGAGGAACCGAACTCATCGATGCGCCAAAACATCATCAGCAGTTTGCACATATTACTGCAATGTTATTCATCCACCTCTTGGTTCCTGGAATATAACTTGCATTTACACCCAAGGAACAGAAAATTCCAATTGGAAAATTCCTACCGCAACAAAGCAGCACGTGTATGCCTCTGTGTCCCCAAAAACAAATAACACTTCAATTGAATAGTAATATGGAAGGGTTCGTTATATTCAGTACATGTTTACCTAACATCGCCGTGCGTATATAAATGACATTTGTTAATATAATACGTAGTAATGACAGTGTGGTTGAAAACAAACGGAACTTTGGAACGGTTTGCGACAAGTATTTAAGAATCTGATATTACGATACAGCAGTAGTACAGGGCACCTAATAAGAAGCAGGAAACCTAATCCAGGCTGGATTTCTTATTCGAGAGAGGCTGCTTTCTACAGTAATTTCAAGATAACTACTCCCGAATTTCTTATCTTCTTTTGAATCTCAGCCTGACTTTCTTATTATCCTGTTTCCTATTAGTTAGGTGTCCCGTACTGTATATTACTTGGTATACATAATATATACACATGAGGTACGTAAACACGAGTACACATATAATACTATTTTACTTTCGTTTCGGACAAGGCGATCTCAAAACCAAAAGCTGAGATTTTTACTGTGGGCATTTTAGTGGTGTTTCGTCCTCAGTAAAAGTATGGGAACTGGATAGTGGTGTGTGGTGTGTGGTGTGTGGTGTGTGGTGCGTGCTGCATCATTGTCCAGTGCGAAGAGGTGATGTGTCCGACCAACCAATGACTTGTAGATACGTTAGTTGTGGCTCACCCGTTCGTTACGCTGATGATGACGTTTGTTTGTGTTTCATCGTTTCGTCGTTGGAGGACAGGATAGTTCCCGGGAAAATTCCCCCATCCACGATGGACAAACCTAGTCTACGGTGTATGGTGCCAAGAACGAACTATGATGAACATCCTGGTACATATCTGATGCCAGGTAGTCGTTGATAGTGGCTACGAATATACTATATCAAGATGCCTGTGTGTGTTCTTCACATTTAATCGCTCTTTCTACCCGTAGACATCGAGCACACCCAGTGTCCCCCGGTAGAGTAGTGGTCAGCTTCTAAGACTACTATCATTGGTACCCAGGATCGAATCTCACCGTGGTGAGAGATTTTGTCTTTATTTGAAAAAATAAAAAGGAACCAATTGCTGAGAGCGCCTTCGTGGCGTGGGTAGGCGGAATCCGACGCAAGTCGACGAGGGAAGAAAGTGCTGAAATCTTCTCGCGATAAAAATGCAAGGCAAGAACCGTAGTGCGGGAGGAGGGAGAAGAGCCTATTTTGTGACCCCGGATCTGAGTTACGACTATTAATAGGAAGGAGAGAAAGAAAGGGCGAAGAAAATAAATGGGATGGAGAAAAAAAAAAAAAAAAAAAAGTGTCTGCCGATTTTGCGCCCTACAGAGATGCCACTTACTATATGCGTGGTCATCAAACTTCGACACCTGTTATTCTACGCTGCAATGCAGTGAGCGGAGGAGATAACGAAATGCTCTCGTATGTTTTTTTTTTGTTTTTTTTTTGTCCATCCTATTTATCATCTTCGCACTTCCGTCTTTCTCCCTCCCTAGTCGTAACTCAGATCCGGGGTCGCAAAGTAGAGGCTCCTCTCCCTCCCCCCCCACTACGTACGGTTCTTGCCTTGGTTTCTATCGCGAGAAGATTTCAGCACTTTCTTCCCTCGTTAACTTTCTTCGTCGAATATGCGGCAAGGCACAACCTACCCTGCTAGCCATCCGCGGGTGTGTGAAAGAGACCAACAAATAACCAAAGAAACTACCCGTAATAATCGACAAGAAAGAGCGAAAACAAAATCAAACGAACATATGATATACAGGACGTGTCGGCCCGGATTTCAGAAATATTGTGTTAACCCTTTTAGAACTGCAGTCCCGTTTTGGGGACACATTACTTAGAATTAGAGTGGGTTGTCTCCATAACGGGACTGCAGTTCTAAAAGGGTTAAGAAACGGAGGCTGGGATTGTGACAAAAAGAAAAAAAAAGGCCTGTAAGAAAGACAGCTCAAACCGGTCAACGAAATAAGAAAAATGCTACATAAAAAAAAAGCGGTGATTGTTGTTCCATCTAATTTAAGAAACGAGGTCTTTCCGGAGCGTGGTACGGAAGGAGAAACAAACGCTAAACGTTAAAACCTTCCAGCCGTGCTACGAGTACCGTACAGAAAAGTGAACCAAGTAATAAAAGTCTCATCACAGCCGACATTCTTTTTTTTCTTCATTTGTTTTTTTTTCCCCAACAGTTTTTTGTTTGACAGTTTTATCACAAGGCACAAATGAAAGGGCTTTAGCCAAAATCAAGTACACCTGGTCACTTTGGTGCCAAAAACAGGTACTACACTAAAACCAAGTACAAATCACACGGTAGGACACCTCTCCTTCGCCAGCCTCACATCGTACCTGATTTTGGCATGAAATGGTCATGTACACCTGGATTTGTCTACGTACTTTGTTTAGCTTTCACCTGATTTTGGCGAATTTTGAGCCAATCAGAGGCCATACGTAGACTGTCTCCTATACGCCCGACACGAAGACATCACCACACTATTAATAGGTACATACGAACCGCCAACACGACTACAGAACGTATCATACGCGCGCATACAGCATAATGGACCTGTTGTAATACGCCAGGTATTACGTACTGCTGCTTGCTGACACGGTACGGAAAGCGAGCAGTTCAGTCTCATACGTATTAACTCGGTGTTTTGTTCGTGTGCTATCAATGTGGCTACGACTATATACTATATACTATGTACATCATACAATCACACCTTGGACAATTACCAATTGCCTAATGTCTATTACTAGTTTCCTATTACAATTGACTGGCAATTGTGGTCGCCAATTCCAATTTATTGGAACGCATCGAGCTCTATGGTACAGACAATTCCTATTAACAGACNAAACCTCAATATTAAAGATTTGGTTTAATCAAGGCACGCTGTGGGCACTTTTCAGAACTGTTTGTTGTCCGTTTGTGTCGATCGTGTACCCCCGCGTGTCTACACATGCACACACATGACCCCTCATAGAAGAGCATATATTGTGGCTCGTCGGCCTGCGGCCTCCTCACCTGATTAGTTCCTCATTAAAAACATGTGTAATACGTGTGCAGCAGCAGCAGTAAACCAGTTCATACCTTCATATTGTCTATCACATCGTCTCCGGGGGCAGCACGCCACTTTTGTTTTCGCTCAAATAATTGTTTATTTATTGTTTTGCATCCCGTTAATTACCTTCGCACTTCCGCCTCTCTCCCTCGCTACACGTGGGCGTAAGTCAGATCCGCGGTCACAAAGTAGGGTCTTCTCCCTCCTCCCCCACTACGGTACTTGCGTTGATTTTAATCTCGCAGAGGGTTCACTTCCCAACTCACAACGCTCGTCAATTTTCATCGAATTGAGCTAGCTCGCACTCTCGCGCTTTCCGATGTCGAGATATTGTTGGCGAGGAAATCTGCCTACGAGCATGCCCTCGGGAGGGCTCTAACCCACGATCTTAACTCTAACAGAGACGATATTCACCTGTCATTCCACCTGGGACGCCGGCTGTAACAGTATATATACGGTATTACATCATATTATATATATTACAGTGGAAGGGCCGGTGTTAAGAAACGTCAGTTTGGCTTCCAGACTCAAAGTCTTATATCGTGTGCCCACACGAGCAACATTGACGGCATTTCTTATGTCATGTTTCTTATTTTTCTCGACTTAAATTGTAGTTTTTCCAGTGTTTCTTATTTTTTATTCATATATGCCGCGAGAACCACGTATCATGTTGACAATGTACGAGTCAGCCGCAACTGACGATTGCGGTACTACCACACTGTAATACCTTGGATATGAGGGTACTCTCTTGACCTCCCCAATCAACAAACCTGACCCTCAATGAAGCCTGTCATACACTCTACGTATACCAAATATATACTAACACTATTATTAGTAGGCGGATCAACTCGCCCCCACCTAAGCTGCAAGCTCCGCGTTGCGGACATTCGCAGTCAGCGCCCGCCCCGACCTCTTCACCCCCTCCTGTTGCCCTACCTCCACCCACGCCCCAACAGCGGAGCCCTCATCCGTGCTGTACGACTCCAACGGAAACCTGAAATTGTTCGTGCTTCCATCAGCATGGAGCATGACGCGGTAGTCATACCCACACCTAGACCTCTGGTGGTGTGCTCTACCTGGTACGTGTTGTCAACAGCGATATCGACCGGGGCGGCCACCCTGGACGTGGCAAGGGGGACAATGTTAAGGAGGGGAATAATGGCAGCGAGGAGCGGAGACAGAAAGGTAGAGGGGGGGGGGGGGGTTACAGCGAAAAAAAGCGGTTTAGAAGAGACCGGCAGCAACAGTGGCAGTGAGAGTGAGGAAGGGGCAGGAGCGGATAGAGTGCGGCAGGGGAGTGACGACGAGGAAGGGAAAGAGGAATCGGGTGTGCGCGGTGTAGATGTCGACAGCGATGATAGTGGTCTCGTAGAGGGAAGCTTTCCGAAAAGCGAGCAAGAGGGTGAAGGCGGGGAAGAGATTTCTGACCACTATACCGGAACTAATGATTCATCCAAGGGGAAGAGACGAAAACCAAAACGGAAATGTTGTTGCCGAGCACGTTTCCTCGGCGTCAATGCCCCCCAGCAAGAGTACACGCCGAAGAGTTCAAACGCCGAACGTGCGCATGCGCAATCAGTTAGGGGCGTGCGGTCAATGGCGGTATTAATATGAGGTATACCAAATAAGAAAACCGCTCGATTTTCGATTTCTGCCCGGAAAAATAAGAAAGAGGCTCATTAAGAAAGAGGCTCATAAATTGACAAAAATAGGAAATCCAGGCTGAGCCCAGATTCCTGTTTCTTATTAGGTGTCCTGTACTGTATTCAGGACTTTTTTGCTGTGAGAAATCAACATTTACTTTTGAATTGCGCCTGAACAGCCAGAAATGATACGAATGTGTTGTGTCCTCCAAAACTATTGGATAAATGTTGTACGTTTTTTTCAGTACGGGGTAATACCCGTCTGAGCTTTCCTGATATCGCGGATCACCCTCACTCCTACATGTATTAAGAGTGTTTGCGATAGAAGTAAAAAAAATATTTACTTTCCTTCCGCTCAAAAACGTCAATTCCCTTCCCCTCGTGGTTTCGGTGTGTTTGAGATAGAAGTAAACAAAATCCTGCAGGCGACGCCTCCGAAAATGACAAGGGAAGTGGGGTGAGGCAATGCGGCAAACCAAACAAACAACGAAACCACCTGTGTTGCACTGCCCACAAAGTGAGAAAAAAGTACTTTCAGATAACGCCTGATTTGTGGAAAACGGGGTTGGGTCAATATCAGCCCCAAACAAGGCCCTTTTCACAGACACCGTGCTCCCCACAGAAGCCTCCAAATGACACACCACACGCAGAGCAACTCCATCAAGTCATGGTAGAGCCTGCTCGGTAGCTTGGTGGTGCTTGATCCTCCTAGAGTTGGATTAATTCAGTTTCCTGCAGATGGAAGCAGGTAGCAGCTTCGGTCGAAGCAATTACGCCGCCTGTTTAGGCAATCTTCACGGCCGAGGTCGCGGTGGAAGGCGTGGACGAAATCGCCCAGAACTCTTCCTGTGCCCGTGTATATATGCAAGGAAGGTTTTCAGGGGCGGGAGATATCGGGATCGATCCTACAGACGGCGTAATCGGCCTCAGAAGTGTGCCTCAAAAATCAAAGAAACGTGTACAAAAACGCAGTCATTTATTTCCTGCTGTATACGAGTACTCGTATTCATATTTTTCGAGAAAAATATTCGTTTTGAGCAGTAAAAAACAACTTGTTTACAGTACAAGAAAAACGAACTGGAACCACATTTTCAAACTTCAGCGACGAGGTCGCGCACCGTAGAGGGCACCGAATCGGCTGCCACTTTGCCACACTGCTGTGGGTGCGTCAAGGAGTATTTTGAGGGGCGGGAGATATCCGGATCGACGATATTGATGGAGCTGTGGTGGATTGCATATTTTCCCATAGGAAAAAAACAGGGGTATTGTTGTTCCAGTTGTCGATTGCTGAAAGTAGATTTGGCCAAATCACGATTATTTTGTGGGCAGTGCAACACAGGTGGAAAACAAAAAGTAGCGTCGAGAGGAACGGCAGCCCAGCAACGGTGCGGCGGCAGGGGTATGACCGCAGTGCCGCAGCTGCAATCGCACGACCGCAAGCAGCAGCACCGGTGGCTGCAGCTACGTGGCTGGCAGCCCCAGGCGGCAGCCCCAGCAGCAGCGGCAGCCAGCAGCAGCGGCAGCAGCAGCAGCAGCAGCACACAGCCAGCAGAGGAGCAGCAGAGCAGCAGAAGCAACAGCTTCCGTTTTTGCTTTTCTCGATTTTGCTCCAACTACTTCTTGTCGTCGTGTGCTGCTCTGCTGCTGCTGCCCACGACCTACGGCGACACCGCGCCGGCACGCTCCGCTCCAAGCCCGCCCGGCGCCCGACATATATAGACCGTGGCGGCGCGCCGCCGCTGCTGCTAGTGCTGCTAGTGCTGCTACCGCAGTGTGGTGAAATTGAAATGATACACGGCGATCTGTCATCCTGTCGCGCTCTACAAGCAAGGCGGTACAGTACGTCTCCATCACACGACTCGTACGAGTAACTCGTACGAGTAGTTCTTCTGAACAGCGCATCCTCCACGACACCAAGCCGGCGAGAGCGTACCGTAGCGGGCCGCCAGCAGTCCGCCGGCGCCCCGTAGCAAAACCCAGCACCGCTTGTCCGTATCATACTGTAGCACACCTCCTCGAGCCTCTGTGCTCCCACCGGTTGTTGTGTTGTGTAGAGCAAGCAGCAAGGTTGGGGCCTATGGGAGACATCTTGGAGACATGTCCCTCGTCCCTCGTCCGTTCGCTTTGCTTTTTTTGGCGTGCGACGCGTACACTGAACCGATTCAGAGGAGCTCGGGACTGATAGACGCCCGCTATTTATGCGCACCGTCCTGTACTGATCTTGTCGGAAGCCGTGCCGAAATCGGAGAGCTAGGCGATAGTGACTGGCATAATTAGTTATCAGTGGCAATTGTCACTGGGACTTTTCGGCAGTAGAGAAACCAGCAGTGTCAACGTTGAGCAACACCACCAGCAAACACACCAAAAAACCATCACCACCACCACACCACCAGCTATATAGAAGCTTCCCGGGCTTGATGGTGATGGTGGCTGCAGCAGGTGGTGATGGTGATGATCGATCTCCCGCTTTGTTTGTGTGTCTTCCCCGAATCTCACCGCAGGAATCCACGAGACTTCAGACAACATCAGACGACAACATGCAAATTTACCAACACAAACAGCGTTGCAACCCCGCCTAGCATGAGCATCACGAGCAGCAGTGGACTACACCACGCGGCGTGTAGCAGGTCCGCCGTGTACTGCTGTGGCTATTCACAGTTGATTTATCAGAGGCTTTCATCCGTCATATTTGCATCGTCAATCATCACCAATTACTACCTTTCTCTCGTCTCTGCTGCCGTGCCGTGCAAGCTGTGTGGCGTGTTGTGCCTCTAGCGTGTGCCGGACAAAATAATCCACGGCATGAATTTTGATCTTCTGTACTTTGTCAAATAAATGGTCTCGGTGCTCGAGTTTGGATCCGAAGGCGTGAGTTCGACCCTCGGCGTTATTATTTTTAGTTTTTTCCCCTTTTTCAATATGTAGTACATTCCCAGACACCACAGATAACCGACCACCTACGAGCACGGCAGTGCTACGACCAGCTGACTACACAACGCTATACACGCCTGCCGTCCGCCAGCAGAGCAGGAAGCAAGATCACACTATCTTAAAGTCAAATCAATTTCGACCCCCCGCACAAAAATCAAGCCAATTGCGATCCCCACACAAAGTCAATTATATTTCAATCCCCCACACAAAAATCAAGTGTTTCCGACACAACACTGAAATAAAGTCAATCGCATTGTCTGCTCTGCTTACGTACTGCATTGCAGCGTAGTATCTCTACAGATGTGTCGTAGTTTTGTGACCACAGAACTAGTATCTCGCTACGATGAGTAATCGGCACAGAAACTGGATGTGCTGGATGTCGACGGGTAGAAAGGACGGTTTTATGTGAACAACGCACACACCCGGTACGTTGCCATTTCACTTAATTGCTTTACCCATTATTTTGCGTTTATTTTGGTTTTGCCTTTTTCTTTATCATGGTCACGTTTATTTGTATCTCTCCAGGATTGGAAATCAGGACAGACACTCCTGGGTGTACTGGTGTAGTTGGGTAAACATTACGAGTGTAATGTGAAGATAATACACACTGCTGTAGTTTCCATCCTCGAGGGATGTGTGATTTGTTTTTAATATTTTCACCATCCCCTCAGATCCCATTATATGTTATCTTCGGTATTCCTTTCTCTCGCCGTCCAATAGTCTTAATCTAGATATGGGATCACAGAGTGGTGGGCGATTCTCTATTCTCCCCAGCACGTTTGGTGTCTTGAATTTTCATCTCGAGAAGACTCCACCCCTATAATTCCCTCGTCGACTCGTATAGAGTAGCGCCTACCACCAAGCCTGTAAGGCGCGCTCAGCAGTTAGTGGTTGGTTCCGACAAAGGCGGCCGAAAAAAACATTTTCGACACACCACGTGGAGTTATTCAACTTCGACCCTCCCGACAGGGGGGGTGTACCTGACACACTGCCCTCCCTCTACGCCTGAACAATAATACCTATTCAAAACTGAACACAGGGGACGGTAGAGAGCCGCCCCCCCCCCACTCCATGTAACGCTGAATACAGGGGACGGTAGAGAGCCACCCCCCCCCCCCCTCTGCTTGTAAAACTGAACACAGTGGGCGGTAGAGATCCGACCCCTCCCTGATTGATGCAAGGCCTTCCAGGGTGCTACAATACTACTGGGCGGTGCTGCAACCTATAGGCCGCAGCTACGTGGTGACAGCGACTGCAGCAGCAGTAGTGAGCGGTGTAAAGGAGCTATGAGCTCCCTCGAAGGTGGACCCGAAGGCCCCGATAAGAGCCGTGGGACCGGCAAGCAGGTTAATCTATAGACCCCAGGTATCTTCCACACCTGTGTATACCCTTGCGACGAGAATTGACGAGGGAAACGAAGCGCTGACCGCGCTTGGTGTCATTGACCCCTTACCTTCTCACCTGCTTCTCTACATGTGCGGTACGCCACTGCCGGAGAGATCGCGAACAGTGCTCGACACTCAAGTAATGCATCATGGAACTCCTTGTCTAAGGTAAAATACTATACGCTGAAGTACGAGTAAAAACATGCCAGTATGGTATGCCCGTTAAGTACATGATGACCATGCAGTGTACCACCAAGCCCCGATTAAGCAGTGCAGTAGGACAACCATACCAGGTATAATATGTCGCACGAGGGATGTGGTGTCATGTTACATTATTTGACTCGATGTGAGGGTTTGCGTCTCTCCGGTATTGTACTGGCACGCAATCACATACAGTACAGGACACCCAATCAGGAACACGAAATCTGGTCTAGGCTGGATTTCTTATACGAGAGAGGGTGCTTTCTAAACTAACTTCAAGATAGGGACTCCCGAATATAATATTTTCCTCTGAATCTCAGGCTTTCTTATTAGCCTTGTTCTTAACAGGTGTCCTTTCCTGTACACCGATATACCCTGGATACAAACCGAACCAAAACATTTGTAAAAACCTCAAAAATCGACCCCGGGGGGAGGGTTAGGTGTATAATTTCAAAATCCCATGACGCCCTTGGTTCCGATTCTAAAGTATTTGTTTTTGCAGGGTTTCCTGAGTCCACATTTTGAAGGGGTAGGTGCGCATGTGTTGGCATAATTCGACGATATGATCGTGGTATGATAGTATTGTACTAGGACACGACGGCACTGCTTGCTGATGTGCAGTCTAGATAGTATGTATGATGTACAGTATTATAGATACAACTTGCAGCGTACAGCTAACCCCAGCCGTGTCTCTTTCAAATAATACAGTTCGAATGTCTGCAGGTCACGAAACCTGCCGCCGCCTTTGACCCTGCAACTCGACCACCGAGAGGCTTGCTCACAACCTTCATGGTATCACCGTCCGAGCTCTCCAGTTCCACCCCCCTGTTGCCTGCACCCGTCTCTGCCTCCGCGTCAAAGTCAGAGTCGGCACTGCTTTCTGAACCTGATATGGTTATCCTTCGCAGTCTCGCAACGCACTGTGTCTTGTGTCCTGTGTCCTGTGTCCTGTGTCCTGTGCGACTGTTGCTGCTGCGGGCTGTATGCGATGTGCTGTATGCAGTGTGGCCTATCCATTTGTCCATCGTATATATATGTTGAGGATGTTCTTTATTGAAGTTGGAATATATAACGACTCATGAGGCTGTCTAGCGATTGGGATTGCCGGGCCCATTGATTCATGAGGCTCTCTTCAAATCGGAACTGACTATAGCCTGGAACATATTCCCGAGGACGTCCATTAAATTAAGTATCTCGGACAAAACTTTTGGCGGTGGATTACAGTCCGTTTATGCTTAAGCCTTGGACACTACGCATCGCAATATACTATTTATTGCGCCTACAATAGACCCACAGAAACGCCTATCAATGAAAATGAGGCGGACAATTGATAACATGTTGGTGCAATTGGAAGTGCAAAGACCACCACATATTGTAGTTCGCCTCCTGATTGGAATTGCTTAGGCAATTGTTTTACAGCTCTGTTAATTAACTGGAATTAATGGTCTCCTGCAACGGTTTCGCTCCGGAGACTCCAATACTCTACTACTTCTTCAATGGGATATGGGACCTATCCGCAATGGACTGTTGCTTTAATAGTAGATCTTCCGGAAGTTTGTTTAAATGTAATTGGTCGAGACATTGCGTTCGTGGTGCATCTGTAAATAGGAATGGTTCGGTCGATAGGTTTGTGTCCTACCCTTCAAATATGTTTTGTTTCGGGAATATTTTCCTGGTCTTGCCACATAATTGGAAACGTTCCATCAAACCGTTTCTGCTCTGACCTTCCAATTGTAATTGTTTGAATAAACATATATTTCTGTTAATGTCTATCAATAGGAATGTTTGGATCTATAGGTTTCTTCCCTGACCTTCCGATTGGAATTGTTTCAATAATTAGTTTAAGATCTTGCCTATTAATTCCCATAGGAGTGCTTTGGTATATAGGTTTCTGTCCTGACCTTCCAATTTAAAGCTTTTTGGGTTGGTTCAATAGGGTTTGTCCTGATCTTCCAATTAATTGCTAGTGTTCGATCACACGAAATCTGACCTGAACAATTTCATTAATATACCGTACTCAAAATCATGTGGTTGGACAATTTTGATTGATAGACAGCACTCGAAACAAATTGGCTGGACAATTCCGACTAATAGATTTCGCTCGAAATTATTTGAGTGGGGATTTCCAATTCATACGAGGCATAACTTCAAATCATTAAGTTGGACAAGTAGTTGCAGTTAATAGATAGCATTCGAAATCAACTGACTAGGCAAATATTTCCAATTAATAGACAGCACGCGAAATCAATTTTAGGCACAACCAATTAGTAGACAGCACCGTAAATCAGTTCAGTTGCCTGGATAATTTTAATTAGTATACTTCGATCGATATCATTTTGTTCAGCATATCCAAGAAATAGACAGCACCCGAAATCAATTGTAGCCACAAAATACTAATGTATTACGAATGGTCCAAAATATTGCTCAGACAGTTCCTATTAATTGGCAGCACCCAAAAGCAATTGTCTGGACAATTCCAAATATTAATAGACAGCATTCAATATGAATTTGCTAGACCATTCCGGTCAATATACTCCAATGGAAATCTTTAGGTTCCGCATTTCCAATTAATAGACAACGCGCAAAACTTAATATAGACACAATATACTATTATTACAAAAGGAATTATCCAGGGTGTTGTGACAAGACTGGGTGTGCGCACCCGAGGCCCGGTGCCCCCTGAGAGGGGCACCACTGGCCCAAACTGCCGAGGCCCGGTGCTCCCGGACAGGCGCACCTCAGGCCCAAACGGTCGCGGCCCAGTGTCTCGAAACGGGGGCACCGCAGACCCAAACCACCGAGGCCCGGTACTCCCGGGCGGAGGCACTGCGGTCCCCGACGGTCGCGGCCCAGTGCACCCAAACGGGAGCAAGGCGGGCCCAAACTTCCGAGACCAGGTGCCCTCAAACGGGGACACTGCAGGCCGGAACTGCCAATACGTCCACCGGCGGTTGGACACCGTCGGTGTTTGACCCTGCTCAAAATGAGAAGCAGCTTATTATTATATTGATCTCCGAGCCAGATGACATCTGCCTCGGACATGCTTCAAGTATGGCCCTCGGATCTTAGAAATACCCCGAATACGAACGAATGCCATCCAAGTTATACGAAAACGAACCAATTACCTATATATACAAAGGTAATTACCGGCCTTCCTAGCCCATACCATTACAACGTGCGGATTAATCGAAACTGCCTGTACGATAGAGCTCGATCGATGCGTTTTATTTTGATTGGAATTGGCGGCCACAATTGACAGTCAATAAACTATCGCACATTTATAGGCAAGTATGCTATGAATACGTGTTGAAAATTGTCCCACCGTGTGATACATATATATCCGCATATTGTTCAATCTGACAAACAGTTGCATCGCGGGGAAATATTTCCCCGTAGGGTCGTACATACTGTATAAGGTACATTTATTTGGTGGTGGTATGGTGATCTAAACGTTCCGTACATGTATGTCTGGAAAAAAACATTGAGGCTGTATACCTCGTCCCACGAAACACCACCAATAATGTGCTGTGCGACAATGCGGCAATGGAACACAACAAGCAGCCGATCGACATGAATTGTACTTGTATGTACGTATCATAGTTAGTTGCATTCCCTGATACCTGGTATATATTTCCGACCAGTACGAAACCATAATGTACGAACAAGAACCGCACGTGCCATACTTTGTGGCTGTGCCAGCAGGTTGGACCACACAAACTATGTTGGCATTGGGTACGTAATGTATTTATTCATATCAAAGGAGGAGGATAGCCAAGTGTCAAGCGGGGTCTCTTTGGTAGGTGGCGATTTCTTCATCCTTTATTTGTATCAGGTTTTTTTGTTACGATGGCATAATGTTACACGTTGCGTCTTGTTGCGTCTCTAATTATTTTGCTTTCGATATATACAGTATATAAGTAATGCGGGGAAGGGGTGAATGAAGTTAATCAATGAATGTCTTGAGCTACGTAGTAGGAATAAATATATGTTCACACAAGAGGAACACGATACACAGCGTTTCCAGAGTACACCGAACATTGCGTTGTGTGTGAAATCTGACAACCAAACACACATACATACTACGTCGCGTCGGTAACAAGGTAGTAAATGAGTTTGTTTGTGTTTTTATAATAATGTGGTGTTATCCCACTTATTATATTCGCCCTTGGTTTCTCTGTCCTTCCGATTGATAGCCGTACCTCACATCCGCGGTAACAACGTACAGTACAGTAAGCTCTTTTCTTATTCCTCCCCCCCACGAACGATTATTGCCTTTCTTTTTTATCCCGAGGAGACTCCAGCCCTTTGTTTCCTCGTCGACTCGCATCGAATTGCGCCCACGCACGCTACCAGACACTCACACCAGTTCTGTAATACTTTGTATTTCCTATTTTTGAACCTAAACTCAAACGTCCGACCCACGTGAAAGGTTCGATAGGACAATCGCTTACAGTACTGTAGTAGCATTCGAGGGTATACCGCTAGACCAACGGCCGTTGCATTGGGGACCAATGTCACGGAGATAGTGGTTNGTAATGCGGGGAAGGGGTGAATGAAGTTAATCAATGAATGTCTTGAGCTACGTAGTAGGAATAAATATATGTTCACACAAGAGGAACACGATACACAGCGTTTCCAGAGTACACCGAACATTGCGTTGTGTGTGAAATCTGACAACCAAACACACATACATACTACGTCGCGTCGGTAACAAGGTAGTAAATGAGTGTGTGTTTTCATAATAATGTGGTGTTATCGTGTTATCCCACTTATTATATTCGCCCTTGGTTTATCTGTCCTTCCGATTGATAGTCGTACCTCACATCCGCGGTAACAACGTACAGTACAGTAAGCTCTTTTCTTATTCCTCCCCCCCACGAACGGTTATTGCCTTTCTTTTTTATCCCGAGGAGACTCCAGCCCTTTATTTCCTCGTCGACTCGCATCGAATTGCGCCCACGCACGCTACCAGGCACTCACACCAGTTCTGTAATACTTTGTATTTCCTATTTTTGAACCTAAACTCAAACGTCCGACCCACGTGAAAGGTTCGATAGGACAATCGCTTACAGTACTGTAGTAGCATTCGAGGGTATACCGCTAGACCAACGGCCGTTGCATTGGGGACCAATGTCACGGAGATAGTGGTCCGACGGTTTTGCTCCACATATATATTATGACCGGTTGAGCTCCTGCACTGAAGTGTTAACCGGTTAGGATGATTTTTTTCCATATTACTGCAGTACAGCGGACCATAGTAAATTAGACAAAGCATTGTGAGTAAAAATTGAAGAATGTAATGGTTCTTTGGTGTCCTGTCAGGTCCTGTATGTAGGTTCTACTGTTACTTTGGTACCCCGTAAAAGTATAGTGATGTTTTGTGCTACGAAATTGATATCTGGATCGGGTTGTGGGAACAAATGTATTCAAACTCATGTATCGGGTTACATGTCGAGGTCTTCACTTGAGACGCTAATGAAGTAAGCAACCAACCCCTGCAAGGTACGTAGCATTCATTGTTCAGGTGCAGATAAAGACCTCAATTACCTGAGGAGTCTCAGCATAATCAGCAACCAATCTTATACCGTAGGAAGTTTGGTCAAAACTAAAACTCCGCTTCTGAAAGTCTAGCCCAGGAAGGCGCCGATGTCCGGCGTCGTAAAATATAACAGGTACTTTACACTTGCTTTCAGCTAAATAAAACGCGCAAATTGAAAGAGACTGTTTTTCAGAGGGAGAGCACTGAACATCCTCCACCCGCCTAGCTAAATATACTAACGACCGCATGAAATCCTGAGTTGATTTGTATTTGTGTTTACGGCCGCGATCGCCACTGCGATAAGTAGCCACGCAGGGTACTCGTAGCGATATTTTATCCTGGGTGAGCCTCCCCTGCTTTGTGGCAGGAGGGCTCAACACACATATATATATGTGTACGCGATAAGTTTTTTGAATGACCGATTTGAAGGGTGTAGATGAATACTGAAGATGTGTGGTTTCGCCTCCAGATTGAAGGCGTCCGTGAAGTTTCACGACCTGCCGTGCGCGACGGCAGATACAAATATCCATTGTTGGCTACGGCTTGCGGTTGATTGTGATATGTACGTTGAGCATACGGGCCTCGTAAAGGCTACCTTACTTTAGTAGGGTTTACTGTAACGTTCCTCGCTTAACACAGATGATGAAAATTCAATATATATACTCGTATATATATATGTTTATATACTCGGCCTGAAATTGATAACTTTCAAATTATTAACCCATCCCGCCTACTACTGCTGCTTGTAGTATAGTATATAGTATAGCTTCGCTCGCAACCATAACGATGTCGGAAACGAACCAAGCTTACCCGTTCAAACCGCACCACATAAGACTGCCAGGTCGTGTTCCCCACCGTTGTACATCCCGTATCGCTGACCCACAGGTGACTTGAAGACACGCAATACTGTATCAACGCCGACGAACGAAATAGCGTCACGCGTTGTGGTCAAGCGCGCAGAACGATATCCCTCGTTTCTTCGTCGTGTTAGGGTCGATCTTAACGAGAAAAGTATTTTTCTGGTTTTCTCGGAAATTTCGGTATTTTCTAAAATGGGTTCTTAACAAGTACGAGCTTCAGTTGCCTCGCTAATAATCGTCCACCAGGCACAAAACCGTCACTACAGCAGCAGCGCTCTCGGTAACCATCCGTGTGGTGGTCCCACAACGGTCGGCCTGGCTCGTAGGCAGGTATCGGTGCCTCGGAGAGTGGAATCCACCACCAACTCGTCGCGCTACGACGCCCAACGCTACAAAGGCTTGAGCTACAGCCCTCCGCGAGCTCGGTCGGTCGGGCACCTCGGTGCGGTCACTGTGTCAATTCGATTGTGAGAGCTCAAAAAGCTTTTGCGCCTTCTGCGCTCGGCTATGGCCTGTGGAGGACCTCGGGGACAACCCTGACCAGCCCTGTGTGTTCGTGAGGGGTGGCACGGCTGGCACGGTGGGGCTGCCCGATCGTACCCATAAAAACCAGAAATTTACGGGATTACCAGAAAAACTTGGAGGCCTGTTTTTTCGGGGATGAAGTTTTTCTGGTGAAACCAGAAAAAACCAGAAAAAACCAGAAATTTCTGGAAAAACCCGAAATTCACTCCTCGTTAAGATCGACCCTTAGTTCGTGGAATCGGGGTTTCCACGAATTTCTCATATTTCTGCATATACGGCTCATCAGGGTGGGCTAGTGTTATGGTACTGCTGGCATGATGTGGAAACGTTTGGTAAATACCTGGTATCAGGTATAATAATCGTATTGGTAGTACTTGGAAGGCGGTATCTTAGGTGGGAACCAGGGATGGTTCCCGATGGCTTTTAGCCATCTCACCTGCCTTCTCAGTCGATCATCACGCGAAAACGGAATAAACCTGCTCTTCTTCTATCTCTACGCAAACAACACACGTGAGTACCAACGAGTACCCGTTCCATAGGCTGACCTGGCTAGGGATACCCTGTCCTCTTATACCTAGCATCACTACACAATCGCATTGTCTGCTCTGCTCGTACTGCATGAGCGTAGTATCTCTGTGTCGTCGGTTTTGTGACCACGTAGTGGATTCCTAGGAGAAGAATCGGCACATGAAACTGGTTGTAGCTGGATGTCTGACGGGTATAAAGGACTGGTTTAAATGTGAAAAACGCACACACCCGGTACGTTGCCATTTCACTTAATTGCTTTACCCATTATTTTGCGTTTATTTTGGTTTTGCCTCTTTCTTTATCATGGTCACGTTTATTTGTATCTCTCCAGGATTGGAAATCAGGACAGACACTCCTGGGTGTACTGGTGTAGTTGGGTAAACATTACGAGTGTAATGTGAAGATAATACACACTGCTGTAGTTTCCATCCTCGAGGGATGTGTGATTTGTTTTTAATATTTTCACCATCCCCTCAGATCCCATTATATGTTATCTTCGGTATTCCTTTCTCTCGCCGTCCAATAGTCTTAATCTAGATATGGGATCACAGAGTGGTGAGCGATTCTCTATTCTCCCCAGCACGTTTGGTGTCTTGAATTTTCATCTCGAGAAGACTCCACCCCTATAATTCCCTCGTCGACTCGTATAGAGTAGCGCCTACCACCAAGCCTGTAAGGCGCGCTCAGCAGTTAGTGGTTGGTTCCGACAAAGGCGGCCGAAAAAAACATTTTCGACACACCACGTGGAGTTATTCAACTTCGACCCTCCCGACAGGGGGGGTGTACCTGACACCATGCCCTCCCTCTACGCCTGAACAATAATACCTATTCAAAACTGAACACAGGGGACGGTAGAGAGCCGCCCCCCCCCCACTCCATGTAACGCTGAATACAGGGGACGGTAGAGAGCCACCCCCCCCCCCCCTCTGCTTGTAAAACTGAACACAGTGGACGGTAGAGATCCGACCCCTCCCTGCTTGATGCAAGGCCTTCCAGGGTGCTACAATACTACTGGGCGGTGCTGCAACCTATAGGCCGCAGCTACGTGGTGACAGCGACTGCAGCAGCAGTAGTGAGCGGTGTAAAGGAGCTATGAGCTCCCTCGAAGGTGGACCAGAAGGCCCCGATAAGAGCCGTGGGACCGGCAAGCAGGTTAATCTATAGACCCCAGGTATCTTCCACACCTGTGTTTACCCTTGCAACGAGAATTGACGAGGGAAACGAAGCGCTGACCGCGCTTGGTGTCATTGACCCCTTACCTTCTCACCTGCTTCTCTACATGTGCGGTACGCCACTGTCGGAGAGATCGCGAACAGTGCTCGACACTCAAGTAATGCATCATGGAACTCCTTGTCTAAGGTAAAATACTATACGCTGAAGTACGAGTAAAAACATGCCAGTATGGTATGCCCGTTAAGTACATGATGACCATGCAGTGTACCACCAAGCCCCGATTAAGCAGTACAGTAGGACAACCATACCAGGTAATATGTCGCACGAGGGATGTGGTGTCATGTTACATTATTTGACTCGATGTGAGGGTTTGCGTCTCTCCGGTATTGTACTGGCACGCAATCACATACAGTACAGGATACCCAATCAGGAACACGAAATCTGGTCTAGGCTGGATTTCTTATACGAGAGAGGGTGCTTTCTACACTAACTTCAAGATAGAGACTCCCGAATATAATATTTTCCTCTGAATCTCAGGCTTTCTTATTAGCCTGTTTCTTAACAGGTGTCCTTTCCTGTACACCGATATACCCTGGATACAAACCGAACCAAAACATTTGTAAAAACCTCAAAAATCGACCCCGGGGGGAGGGTTAGGTGTATAATTTCAAAATCCCAGGACGCCCTTGGTTCCGATTATAAAGTATTTGTTTTTGCAGGGTTTCCTGAGTCCTCATTTTGAAGGGGTAGGTGCGCATGTGTTGGCATAATTCGACGATATGATCGTGGTATGATAGTATTATACTAGGACACGACGGCACTGCTTGCTGATGTGCAGTCTAGATAGTATGTATGATGTACAGTATTATAGATACAACTTGCAGCGTACAGCTAACCCCAGCCGTGTCTCTTTCAAATAATACAGTTCGAATGTCTGCAGGTCACGAAACCTGCCGCCGCCTCTGACCCTGCAACTCGACCACCGAGAGGCTTGCTCACAACCTTCATGGTATCACCGTCCGAGCTCTCCAGTTCCACCCCCCTGTTGCCTCCACCCGTCTCTGCCTCCGCGTCAAAGTCAGAGTCGGCACTGCTTTCTGAACCTGATATGGTTATCCTTCGCAGTCTCGCAACGCACTGTGTCTTGTGTCCTGTGTCCTGTGTCCTGTGTCCTGTGCGACTGTTGCTGCTGCGGGCTGTATGCGATGTGCTGTATGCAGTGTGGCCTATCCATTTGTCCATCGTATATATATGTTGAGGATGTTCTTTATTGAAGTTGGAATATATAACGACTCATGAGGCTGTCTAGCGATTGGGATTGCGGGGCCAATTGATTCATGAGGCTCTCTTCAAATCGGAACTGACTATAGCCTGGAACATATTCCCGAGGACGTCCATTAAATTAAATATCTCGGACAAAACTTTTGGCGGTGGATTACAGTCCGTTTCTGCTTAAGCCTTGGACACTACGCATCGCAATATACTATTTATTGCGCCTACAATAGACCCACAGAAACGCCTATCAATGAAAATGAGGCGGACAATTGATAACATGTTGGTGCAATTGGAAGTGCAAAGACCACAACATATTGTAGTTCGCCTCCTGATTGGAATTGCTTAGGCAATTGTTTTACAGCTCTGTTAATTAACTGGAATTAATGGTCTCCTGCAACGGTTTCGCTCCGGAGACTCCAATACTCTACTACTTCTTCAATGGGATATGGGACCTATCCACAATGGACTGTTGCTTTAATAGTAGATCTTCCGGAAGTTTGTTTAAATGTAATTGGTCGAGACATTGCGTTCGTGGTGCATCTGTAAATAGGAATGGTTCGGTCGATAGGTTTGTGTCCTACCCTTCAAATATGTTTTGTTTCGGGAATGTTTTCCTGGTCTTGCCACATAATTGGAAACGTTCCATCAAACCGTTTCTGCTCTGACCTTCCAATTGTAATTGTTTGAATAAACATAGACTGGTGCTACGGTAGGGGGGTCATGTCTAGGTGCTTGTGTTTCACCTGCACAGAGCCACTCGGCCGAGTGACTGCTTCACTTCGTTGTACTCATGACCTCTTATTGTTTTTGTTGTTGTTCTATATGCACCGCCCTTGGAGGTTTTGTTACGTAAAGGGAACAAACTCTGCTTAGGTCCAAGTTTCATTTATTTTCGGAGCTACTCGTCCGAGTGGCCAAACCCTGGTAGTGAAAATGGGGATACCCCCCCTATCGCAGCACCAGTCCATATTTCTGTTAATGTCTATCAATAGGAATGTTTGGATCTATAGGTTTCTTCCCTGACCTTCCGATTGGAATTGTTTCAATAATTAGTTTAAGATCTTGCCTATTAATTCCCATAGGAGTGCTTTGGTATATAGGTTTCTGTCCTGACCTTCCAATTTAAAGCTTTTTGGGTTGGTTCAATAGGGTTTGTCTGATCTTCCAATTAATTGCTAGTGTTCGATCACACGAAATCTGACCTGAACAATTTCATTAATATACCGTACTCAAAATCATGTGGTTGGACAATTTTGATTGATAGACAGCACTCGAAACAAATTGGCTGGACAATTCCGACTAATAGATTTCACTCGAAATTATTTGAGTGGGGATTTCCAATTCATACGAGGCATAACTTCAAATCATTAAGTTGGACAAGTAGTTGCAGTTAATAGATAGCATTCGAAATCAACTGACTAGGCAAATATTTCCAATTAATAGACAGCACGCGAAATCAATTTTAGGCACAACCAATTAGTAGACAGCACAGTAAATCAGTTCAGTTGCCTGGATAATTTTAATTAGAATACTTCGATCGATATCATTTTGTTCAGAATATCCAATAAATAGACAGCACCCGAAATCAATCGTAGCCACAAAATACTATTGTATTACGAATGGTCCAAAATATTGCTCAGACAGTTCCTATTAATTGGCAGCACCCAAAAGCAATTGTCTGGACAATTCCAAATATTAATAGACAGCATTCAATATGAATTTGCTAGACCATTCCGGTCAATATACTCCAATGGAAATCTTTAGGTTCCGCATTTCAATTAATAGACAACACCAAAATAATTATAGACACAATATACTATATAAAAGGAAAAGTTGTGACAGACTGGGTGTGCGCACCCGAGGCCCGGTGCCCCCTGAGAGGGGCACCGCAGGCCCAAACTGCCGAGGCCCGGTGTTCCCGGACGGGGGCACCGCAGGCCCAAACGGCCGCGGCCCAGTGCCTCCAAACGGGGGCACCGCAGACCCAACACTGCCGAGGCCCGGTGCTCCCGGACGGAGGCACTGCAGGCCCCAACGGTCGCGGCCCAGTGCACCCAAACGGGAGCAAGGCGGGCCCAAACTTCCGAGACCAGGTGCCCTCAAACGGGGACACTGCAGGCCGGAACTGCCAATACGTCCACCGGCGGTTGGACACCGTCGGTGTTTGACCCTGCTCAAAATGAGAAGCAGCTTATTATTATATTGATCTCCGAGCCAGATGACATCTGCCTCGGACATGCTTCAAGTATGGCCCTCGGATCTTAGAAATACCCCGAATACGAATGCCATCCAAGTTATACGAAAACGAACCAATTACCTATATATACAGAGGTAATTACCGGCCTTCCTAGCCCATACCATTACAACGTGCGGATTAATCGAAACTGCCTGTACGATAGAGCTCGATCGATGCGTTTTATTTTGATTGGAATTGGCGGCCACAATTGACAGTCAATAAACTATCGCACATTTATAGGCAAGTATGCTATGAATACGTGTTGAAAATTGTCCCACCGTGTGATACATATATATCCGCATATTGTTCAATCTGACAAACAGTGCATCGCGGGAAAATATTTCCCCGTAGGGTCGTACATACTGTATAAGGTACATTTATTTGGTGGTGGTATGGTGATCTAAACGTTCCGTACATGTATGTCTGGAAAAAAACATTGAGGCTGTATACCTCGTCCCACGAAACACCACCAATAATGTGCTGTGCGACAATGCGGCAATGGAACACAACAAGCAGCCGATCGACATGAATATGTACTTGTATGTACGTATCATAGTTAGTTGCATTCCCTGATACCTGCTATATATTTCCGACCAGTACGAAACCATAATGTACGAACAAGAACCGCACGTGCCATACTTTGTGGCTGTGCCAGCAGGTTGGACCACACAAACTATGTTGGCATTGGGTACGTAATGTATTTATTCATATCAAAGGAGGAGGATAGCCAAGTGTCAAGCGGGGTCTCTTTGGTAGGTGGCGATTTCTTCATCCTTTATTTGTATCAGGTTTTTTTGTTACGATGGCCTAATGTTACACGTTGCGTCTTGTTGCGTCTCTAATTATTTTGCTCTCGATATTTACAGTATATAAATAATGCGGGGAAGGGGTGAATGAAGTTAATCAATGAATGTCTTGAGCTACGTAGTAGGAATAAATATATGTTCACACAAGAGGAACACGATACACAGCGTTTCCAGAGTACACCGAACATTGCGTTGTGTGTGAAATCTGACAACCAAACACACATACATACTACGTCGCGTCGGTAACAAGGTAGTAAATGAGTTTGTTTGTGTTTTTATAATAATGTGGTGTTATCCCACTTATTATATTCGCCCTTGGTTTCTCTGTCCTTCCGATTGATAGTCGTACCTCACATCCGCGGTAACAACGTACAGTACAGTAAGCTCTTTTCTTATTCCTCCCCCCCACGAACGGTTATTGCCTTTCTTTTTTATCCCGAGGAGACTCCAGCCCTTTATTTCCTCGTCGACTCGCATCGAATTGCGCCCACGCACGCTACCAGGCACTCACACCAGTTCTGTAATACTTTGTATTTCCTATTTTTGAACCTAAACTCAAACGTCCGACCCACGTGAAAGGTTCGATAGGACAATCGCTTACAGTACTGTAGTAGCATTCGAGGGTATACCGCTAGACCAACGGCCGTTGCATTGGGGACCAATGTCACGGAGATAGTGGTTCGACGGTCTTGCTCTACATATATATTCTGACCGGTTGAGCTCCTGCACTGGAGTGTGTACCAGTTAGGATGATTGTTTCCCTTATTACTGTAGTACAGGGGACCATAGTAAATTGGACAAGGCATTGTGAGTAAAAATTGAAGAATGTAAAGGTTTTTTGGTGTCCTGTCAGGTCCTGTATGTAGGTTCTACTGTTACTTTGGTACCCCGTAAAAGTATAGTGATGTTTTGTGATACGAAATTGATACCTGGATCGGGTTGTGGGAACAAATATATTCAACCTCATGTATCGGGTTACATGTCGAGGTCTTCACTTGAGACGCTAATGAAATAAGCAACCAACCGCTGCAATGTACGTAGCATTCATTGTTCAGGTGCAGATAAAGACCTCCATTACCTGAGGAGTCTCTGCATTGTCAGCAACCAATCTTACCGTAGAAAGTGCGGTCAAAATAAAAACTCCGCTTCTGAAAGTTTAGCCCAGGAAGGCGCCGATATCCGGCGTCGTAAAATATAACAGGTACTTTACACCTGATTTAACCTAAACAAAACGCGCGAATGAAACGATACTGTTTTTCAGAGGGAGAGCACTGAACATCCTCCACCCGCCTAGCTAAACATACTAACGACAGCATGAAATCCTGAGTTGATTTGTATTTGTGTTTACGGCCGAGATCGCCACCGCGATAAGTAGCCACGCAGGGCACTCGTAGCGATACTTTATCCTGGGTGAGCCTCCCCTGCTTTGTGGCAGGAGGGCTCAACATACAGATATATATATACGCGATAAGTTTTTTTAATGACCGATTTGAAGAGTGCAGATGAGTACTGAAGATTATGTGGTTTCGCCTCCAGATTGAAGGCGTCCGTGAAGTTTCACGACCTACAGTGCGCGACGGCAGATACAAATATCCATTGTTGGCTACGGCTTGCGGTTGATTGTGATAGGTACGTTGAGCATACTTTAGTAGGGTTTACTGTGACGTTACTCGCTTCACACAAGTGATGAACATTCAATATATATATATATGTTTATATACTCGGCCTGAAATTGATAACTTTCAAATTATTAACCCATCCCGCCTACTACTGCTGCTTGTAGTATATAATATAGTATAGCTTCGCTCGCAACCATAACGATGTCGGAAACGAACCGAGCTTACCCGTTCACACCGCACCACATAAGACTGCCATGTCGTGTTCCCCACCGTTGTACATCCCGTATCGCTGACCCACAGGTGACTTGAAGACACGCAATACTGTATCAACGCCGACGAACGAAATAGTGTCACGCGTTGTGGTCAAGCGCGCCGAACGATATCACTCGGTTTTTTCTCAGCGAGAGCAATAACGTCCAGTAAAGATCGTATGATCAATTTATCAATAGGCCCCACCCGCAAATGGCCGCGGGTTAGTACCTCTAGGCACCTATACTGTCTATCCCGGCTGGCAACCGGTCGAGTTTGCGACCAAGGCCATAAATGTTTCGACTGACGGGGGGGGGTTAACTGACCCCCCCCCCACCCCCTCCCCCGCGGCGCATGGTATGGTAGGGGTAGTCGTTGTTATCCCAACCGTCTACTACTACTGTATTACAAAGTAGAAACCTAGTCTATGTAGTATCTCTGTGTCGTCGGTTTGTGACCACGTAGCTGGCATGTCTCTAGGACGAAGAATCGGCAATGAAATTTAGTGAGCTGGAATGTCTGCGTGTATAATGACTGGGTTTAAATGTGAAGAACACGCACAGACAATAATAATTTGATTATTATGTGTGTCCGAACTGAAGAACTACCCAATAAGGCAGAAGATATGCCTTGCGAGGAATGCCTTGCCGTCGGAGCATCATTCATTCGCGTCTCACATGGTATTTGTTTGTATATTGATTTCACTTCTGTAATTTGTTTGTGACTCTCGTTCAAAGAAGTCTGTGGCTAACGTCGCGAACAACCTTCTTCGAAGTCATTTTTCGGGTGAGATACTGGGTTTCTCATGTGAGGAGAGATCAGCAAATATGCCACCGCCCTTATAGGGTGGCATTTCCCCCCCTACTGCTGTATGTAGACTATCACAACGGGTTGCACTCGATTTATTTCCTACATTATGGTTTGAGGGCGAACTATAGAGCCCCTCACGATAAGAGCGTCATAAAAAAAACACCCAGATGCACCTTGTTTGGAACAACGTGTCCCAGTATTGTTAAGAGGACTACGAAGTGGCCCGGTACGGGCGGTCGTTTTTTTTTGTCCTTTTTTTCAGCGACCTCAGATCCATTCGCCCGAGGGAGCAACGTTTGCACTTGAAGTATTGTCAAGTTGCTACTCCTCAGCCTTGTCGTTTCGCGATACTACCCACCGTGGGGTTGTTTTGTCATGCTGCACCAACAACAGTTTTGTTTTAGTTCATATATTGGTCAGAAAGGGTACGGAGTCATTTGCCCGAGTGGTGTACCCGCGGATTGGACTAAGCGGAGGTGCCCCCCCCCTAACGCCGTAGTATCGGTGGAGTTCCAGTATTACCTCGCAGCCTGTGTTTTTATCCTGCTGTAGTACGTCTACCATGAGTATGGCATTGGATTCTACCTCCGGCATGGTTTTTCTCAAAGTCGGGGTTCGGGTGCCCAAGGTACGCGCCGACATTTGCCATGTTGTATACCTTGAAAAAGGCAGTTTATTGTTTGTGCTGGGAAGTTGTGTCTCTTGTCGCGGGGGTGCGCGTGCCACGATAACTCCACAGGAAACTTAGTGAGGCAACCCTGCTCAAGTTCGTATTGCCTCTGAACATATTGTAAGCATTGAATGGTCTAGTTCGTCGGGGGTCAGCACATGATCTGCACGCTACCAAACGGCCCACCAGGGGAACATGTGATATAACGCGCCAACGAATAGCGTCCCTTACCGGATAAAAGGGTACATGTTCTCTCCACCGAGCCATACCCTAAATAAACGTGGACCTCGACATTAACAATCAGGGAGAGCATCGCACGGCTGAATCTGCTCGCACGGTGGGTTTGTAGCGATCATATCCCAGACAGAATAAAACGAAACCATCGGCTGTCGTTTCGCTAGGGTCGAGCTCCCTTTTCATCTACGCTAGCGGCGGTTTTGCGTTCCGTGTTCATCTGCAAGTGGTCTGATTGTTTACTGAACAAGACATGCCAGAAGAATTATACCACGGAGCGCGGCCTTCTCTGCAGCATGTAGAGTACAGGTGTTTGTGCTTCTCGAACGATATCAAACGATCCTTAAATCATCATGCGGTCCGGCCGCCGAACCGAGCTCTATTTGCGTGGCATGGTTGTCTTACGGATCGTGGTATGGCTGAAACTGCACCGTGTGCTCGATGGACTCTGGGGTACCGTACCGTTCATGCATAAACATAACACCGCGTACGAATATGACTATGGGATATCAACGGCAGCCACCAACCGCTGAAACGGATCATCGCCCAGAATATTTCACATCCAAGCCGACACTGCGAAATAAAACACAACCTGAAAAGCTATATTCGCCCATATCTCCCCTCGCCCCGTGGTTTCCTTATCGTATAGCCTCGACTGGGCACACCATTAATAAGTATATAAATGACGCTATAAATACTGTTTTCGACCAACTATGGAACCCGAGGCACCCGACTTCGTTTACACCTACAGTACTACGTCCACCGAACGTGGACTACTTCCCGCGGTATGCGTACGTATCACCGGAATTCCAATTTCGATTAAAAGCATTTTCGGATAGTAGGCAGTGATATGACTCCTTTATCGTGAGCACACAAGCCAAACCGAGGCAGGCAGGTCTGCGAACGGTGTTTGACTTTCACCCCCTGTGTTAACATGTTTGTAACTCTAAAGAGTAGACAAAGTTCCACCGTTTTCAGTGTGGGTTAGCCGCAAAACCTAGAAGGCAATCGATAGTATACAGTCAACCCTTAACAGCTCCTAATTATCGAACAGCAACGAAAACAACTGCATCACAAATGAATGCATTTATCGTCCTCTTCCAAGAGCACGGGCCATAGCGGACGCATGCGCGGTTCATTTGTTTGCTCAGCGGTTGGGTCCAGTATATGTTAATGTATACGGACAAGGCGTTGAAACCGCCACATGTGGCGTCAGGATCGCCGGTGCAAGCCCTGGTGCATGCGGTGGACTCCCCGTGGATTGTGTGGTCGATAGTTTTGTCGCCGCACCACCACTTCGCGGGGAAAATACAAGGGTAGCACGGTCGGCGGTATTACACGTGGGGTACGTGGCATGGTAGCACTCGTGGTGGTGTACGGCGATACAACTCTAACGTGTAAATCTGCGGGAAAACGAGGCAAATTTAAGTGGTCTATGGTAGGTATATTCGAGAAAGCGAGCTATAAAAGGACGTCGAACTCGAACATAGCACCTGATGGTGGTTTATTGCTTCACATATTCGATTGGAGAGTGTGTTACATGTGTACTGGTTTTTTATTAAGAAGCCCCAATGGGCCTTACCACCCGTCCAAACTTCAGTCCGAAGAAGGCCTAAGGGCAGCAGATTCCCACGCGTAGCTGATGTTTTGCGAGACGTAGGCCAAACACGCAGAGAGGCGGGGAAGGTTGGAGACATGATAGTGACAGCAATAGTTTCCTGCATATTTACCGTGTTCGAGTTACGTGGTCAGTCACGGGTCAGGGTAGAGAGGGTTCAGGGTATTATGCACTGTATGACACACTACCATCCCAACGATATGGATATACTGCACACTCGTATCAATGCGTTAAGGGTACGAAAATGTTTGCCGTTGCCAACTCGGATCGTCGTCTAAATCCTGTCATCCAACAGTACGTCCCTCGCCCGTTCTGAACTTTTTGCAGGGGACAGCGGCGACACGTATGTTTGTCAAGCACTGCCCAACAGGTAGGTGTACGGCCTTACTGTAACATTAACTCTCTACCGCAACTGCGGTAAGTAACGGAAATGTAAGATAATCCTTACACCTGCGGCGAGCTCGATGGGACGACATCTACGCAAATGTTCAACATTTATTACGGTACCCACCACAGGGAACAAAAACAACGGCAAGGCGAGATGTCGGTCGGTCGTATGCTGGTGTTATTGGCATCTATAAAGCACAACATTGTAAAATAACAGCAAACGTCGTTGGTCGTGGGAGAGATGAACCCCACGGTATTGACGATGTCGTTGGTCGGCGAGTCTCTCCAGTACCCCCAGGAATTCCGGTTCAAGTACGATGTACTGGTAGACGCTGAAAGCGTTCCGGCCACCTCACGTCTGGGAAGCATCTCCCGCGCAGTCTATGTCGCCGAGCCTAGCGGGAGCGTCATATTCCACGCCGGAGTAACGCTATGTATGATGTCGAATTGAAAAGGGGGGTTAGTCGTGTGTAAACCAGTGTTCCGACGGAAACGCTTGGATCATCTTGAGGGACATGGAAAGCGCTAGAAGGGTCTGTACATGACCTCAGCGATTTATCCAGGCGTGTCACACCGAGTTTCACTGCCCCGTGGTTGGGTTACGCCTTGGTCAACAAGCTGTGTATTTACAAAATCGTAATCGGACAAGCACCCGGAATATGCTCGTACCATTAGGACAAGTCATTTTCCTCAACCACAAGAATGATTGCGAAAAAAGCGATCAGCTTCTGACGGGGACTGTTGCCACGACAAGAAACAGTTATAAGCTAGATTTTACCTACGAAACCCTCGAGATTACTTAAGAAGCGACCGCTGCGCGTGAAAGCGTCGTTGTAGATGAACTCACAAACCACATATGTACCTGTTAATATATTCCGAAACAAAAAACTGCCATGTTTTCCCCTTGTCACGCCACGAGGTGAACTGTCAATTTTGAATGCTACCTCCTCGTCGAACGTCGTTCCGAAAGCGGGAGACCCTTGGCACAGCGTAGCGCAAACCTGAAGCCAGATACCGACGGCGGTACGGAATGTTTGTTGATGTACTGAAAAACGCGGAATCGTTAGAACAGGAGTACTGGAAAACGCGGAATCGTTAGAACAGGAGTAATACTGTACCAATATGGACTTGCCGGCGTAAGTGCCATTTTATCTCGGACGCATGCTACGATAGAGGTATGTGGGTGGTCACTCGAGGAGCTCCATTACCTCACCCAAACAAAGGTTTAGGAGGAAAACACAAGTGTTACCCGATGACCAATACCATGACCTAGATAAGTAAACGTTGAAAACATATTGCAACACAGCAGTGGAATTTCAACGATCTTGGGTGAAGGAGCCCGATCGTTCAGAAACAAAATCAGCCAAAAAGGGATACCTCTATCGTAGAACGCGTCATTGGTACCATACTATCATACTATCATTTCAGAAACAAAATCAGCCAAAAAGGGATACCTCTATCGTAGCACATGTCCTTGGCTTTATCGCTTCCGAATGCCATACTACGCGGATATCCTTAGAGAGTTTGAAAAGTGAAACATGCGATTTATAGGCACGGGGTACGGTAGTAGCAAACACCTTTATTCCGGACCGCCGAAATATATATATATATTGCCAGAGTTTACGCGTACATACTGATGGTGGTTAAACCGTGTGTGCTCCCGAGCAGTGCTCGATACTCCCGTCGTGCAACAGGCGGCACAAAAAAATACTGTGCCACGAACGGCATCAATGTTTTTAACAGGTTACGAGCCTCAACTTCAACAGCGCCAAACAAGCCCGCCCGAAGATTGGAACGCACCATATTGCGCCACACGCAACATACGTGTAGGCTGTCTTTGTGTTTTAGATGTTTCCTCGCGCAACCACATCAGGTAGAAGGATCAGCGTAATGCGAGACATCTCTTCTATAGCTGGTGACTCCGGTAAAACATCAGTAAACCTATGGTTGATTCCCTCTTTTGGTCTCGTGTTAGTCTTCACGTACGCTTCGTTTACCTTGTTCCTTGGGTTGTTTTCTCGGTTGCATACGCCGCAGATGTACGCCGTGGTATGCTGTAGTTGAGCCACAAACCCCCTTCAACACATAACCCCTACGAGTTTATACGTGATACTACTGCGCGAAACTGCGCTTAGAACGGTCGACCCAACCACCACAAACCAGAGTGTGGTTTAACCTCTGCAAGGACTGTACAGAAACACGTCAGACCTACTACAAAGGGCGCCAGCCCCTCAGCGACCGCCAACAACGTTTCTTTTGACACTTTCGTTCTTCGTGAACACTGGTTGCTGTCTTTTTCCTCCCGCGGCTTTTACATTTTACTCGTTCAGTTTGCGACGCGGGTAACGTCAATTGCGTGGTCATGTGCCGGTTGCGTTTCACGAAGCTGCCGAAGAAAACACGACCCATGGAGTTGTCTCGATAGCATCCCACTGACGTGTACGTCAACGGAGGTCCGGCGACGTGGATTGCAACTGGTGGGAGGAGTAGTGGTTGGAGGTGCGGTAGTGGGAGGTGCGGTCGACGGGGGGTCCGGTCGAAGGAGCAGGGGTGGGGGGTGCGGTGGAGGCAAGTAAAGTGGTGTTAGGAGCAGGGGTTGTAGGAGCAGGTGTTGCAGGAGTGACAGGGTCCCAATAGTTTGAGACGGTCACCTGCACGCCGGAACTTTAAAAGGTGGGTTGTGTTTGATAGGATCACTCTCGAGTTGTCGGGTCAATTTACACTAAAGGGAGTTGGAGGGGCGGGATGGGTTGCGAATTCCCCCCTCTTGTTGAGACGTGTATGCCGTGCATGTCTACAGAGTATGTGTCACAGCGAATTTCGTCTTTCAGGATGAAAGTGTCTATGCGCGTGTTAACCTTCGTCCGCTGCGCCACACACGGTACAGACCGACCTTCATTATATAATGATCATCTCTAGCCGACAATAGCTACGGAGCAGTTGTTCCTACAATATGAAAATAGTAGGATGGTATCGTACGATGGCACGAGACAACTGCTGGTGTGCAGTCTAGATACTATGTATGATGGTGTGTGATAGATACAACTTGCAGCGTGGAGCTAACACCATCAAGAACAAACTCTATGACGGGGGACCATAGTAAATAGGGAACCACGGTGAGCACAAAAACCTATATACTTCTGTATTTTTACTAACCAATATTGTACCCTGAAAGTACGTTGCTGAAGGGGGGGCTGCGGGTACGAATTAATACGTATTGTAGGTCTGGCGCAGAGCTCGCTTGATGTCGACATGGCGGAGCCAGCCTTATCTCTTGTAAATAACACAGTTCGACTGTCTGCACGTCACGAAGCCTGCCCCCGCCTCCGACGCTGCAATTCGACCACCCGAGAGGCTTGCTCACAACCTTAACGGTATCATCGTCGGAGCTCGCCATTGACGTCCACCTCCTCCCCTTGTGCACCCGCTTCTGTATCCGGCTCAAAGTCAGTTTCAGCACTGCCGTCTGAACCGAACATACATACATGGTTATCCTTCGCATTGTCGCGACGCCCTGTGCCCTGTGCCCTGTGCGGCTGCTGTTGCTGCTGCGGATTGTGTGCTATGTGCTGTGTACTGTGTGTTATATAATGTCCATGCATACATTAGGGTTGTACCAGGCCTCTAATTTTGGAATCGGTAACCGGACCGGATTGTGGGGGGTTCAGACGGAACCGGAACCGGATACCCGGCCTGCTTTCAGCCCGGGTACCCGGGTACCCGGGTACACGGGTTACCATGCACTATTTTCTCCCCTTTTAGCTTTTCAGCGGGCCTGAACGGCCCGCAGGCGGCGTGGTATGGCGGACGGTGGGAGGGAATGACTGTTCGTCTATTATCTCGATGAATTATGCCAAATAAAGAAGATGGAGGGCAGAAGGCTGCCTCTGCAAATACCCGTGGTAAATGTATTTGTCCCGGTTCGATTCCGGTTCCGACAGTTCCGGGTACCCGCCACCGGGTGCCCGGTTCTCAATCAGACGGGATGCAACCCTAGTCGCCTGTTGTGCGAAGACTGTAGGAGAAAAAGAAAAATGAGAGTCTAGGGGCACAGTGTATGTATAAATCAACGTATATCCCAGTCTTGGGGGCTCCGTAAAGCACAATCAACGGGTACCCGGGTACCCGGGTACCCGGGGTCCAAATACCCGGGGTAAATGTATTTGTTCCGGTCCGATTCTGGTTCCGACGGTTCCGGGTACCCGCCACCGGATACCCGGTTCTTCATCAGACGGGGTGCAACCCTGGCACACATGCATAAGAGGGTTTCAATGTAGATATGTAGGTCTTATTGGCTTAGGGGACGGGGGGAAAAAACGCCCGAAAACAAATAAGTCGGTTTTTCGGTTTCGGGTTTGTTTGGCAACCGAGAAACAGAAACTCTCTGGTCGGTTTGCGGTCGGGAAAAACCAGAAAAAACAACCGACTAAAAACGTGTTCAGTTTTTGGTTCACGTCACTGAACCACTATAACATGAACCATATGGCGCTAACAAAAAAATACGTGTACCTACGCTTTTTTAGCCATTTATAGGTAAACCGCCTTTTGCACACGGGAAAAGACTTCCTGGTCCCGCCTGATATCGGGCCTGCGCTTCAACGTACCTACAAATGGCTCAAAAGGCCATGTTGCCCCCATTATCAGCCATTCATGTTCCGCGTCGCCTATTTTTGACTTCAAGTGTACTTATAGATGTCTTGAACGATTATGTTTTGTCAACCTAAACATAGACACACGACCACACCATATGCCGGGACTGTCAACCGGCCGACTGTCCATGCCAACCAGCTGAACGTACCTGTCAACACAAACGTCCAAAAATACTGCCAAACAGCAGGGATGCGTATTTCCTCGCCCGGAACCCGAAAATTTCCGGGAAACAGCCTTTTTCAGCTTTTCGGAAAAAATTCCCCTATTTCCTCTCATTCGAGGGAAAAAAGATGTGATTTTTTGGGAGGGACAAAAATTATCATCCCCGGGTGGCCAATGCACTACATTAAGCACAAGTATAAGATGCGTTCAGGCCTTCGGACAGATATTTGCGATAATGTTCACTGTACACTCTACCTGCACCAGGTGCACAGCATTTAATAATAGTAGCAGTTGCGCACAATGCAAGTACTTCTTGTTGAGTAAATTAATGTGCATCGGTTTGAGTTGATTTTTCACTGGTCCATGTCTTCGTTTGATTTCGTCCTGCGCAGCCATTTTATACTAAAAATACTAGGACTACTACTGCCGTAATGCTGATGATAGAGAACGTACTTACGTATGCCGCCAGGTAAATCAGCAGCACAAGGGAAAAGCAGAACGTGAGCATTTAAAGCAGTGCGCTGCTTCGTACGCGTGTAGGGATCACGACCTTTTCCGCGACCAGAAACTGAAAACATGGGCGCTGGACGCCTCAACGAAATCCCAGCGTCCCATTTGAAGGGGCGACCGGAGTAGAGACGATGATAGAAGGGAATGGAAGACGGAGGTTCGTTGCTTGAGCTTGAAGCAAGCTTCTTCTTCGATATGGAAAGACCTCTTGTTATTATTAACCTCTAGACTAGGTGAGAGGCAAAAGCCTGGATGACCAAGGGGAGAATGAGAAGACGAGGGGGGCTGAAAGAGAAGTGAGAGAGGTAGGCGAGAGTCTGCTATCTCAGATCATTGCGCTCTCTCTAATAACCCCGCTGGTCGGGTCATTACGATACTCTACCGCTAAAAGCCCGTTACTCGAATAGCTACAGCAGCCCATGGAACTTTCCTATGGTGTTTAGCCATTCTGAAGAAACATCTACTCTGTCCAAGGGATAATACCAGATCCTATCCAAGGGGTAATATCGTTCCTATGTTATTCTAAGCGCTAACCCTACGAGTTATCGCGTCCATATGAATATTCTAGTGCTTAGAACCTTCCTATGGACTTATAAGCCTCTGTGCTACTGTCTATCTGATGTACCCAAGGAAACTTCTGTATACGAGAACAATCTTAGCGCCACTAGGCTCTTCACCTGTATGATATTCTATCAACCATCTATAGCCGTAAGGACACCACATCACATTAGCCCACCCTGAATAGTCGTATATGCAGACCACACGATGGTCAATGGATGATAACAAAGTTCATCCTAAAAGACCGAGAGAGGGGGGTCGAAGATGCGGCTATTCAAAACAATAAAAAATGAGGCTATAGATTGTCCCACACCTCGTAGTGAGGCCTAAGCATCACGCAGCTGAAAATAAAATAAAGGTACAAATAAAATGACTTCTTCTATTCAACCATGGGAAATAAAAACCAGAGGAAGAGAAAAAAAAAAAAAATCTCACATAGGGAAGATAAGTGGAGGTGATCCAAGCTCAGCGGTCGTGCCGTTCGCCGCCAGGTGTGAAGGGGCGACCGGAGTAGAGACGATGATAGAAGGGAATGGAAGACGGAGGTTCGTTGCTTGAGCTTGAAGCAAGCTTCTTCTTCGATATGGAAAGACCTCTTGTTATTATTAACCTCTAGACTAGGTGAGAGGCAAAAGCCTGGATGACCAAGGGGAGAATGAGAAGACGAGGGGGGCTGAAAGAGAAGTGAGAGAGGTAGGCGAGAGTCTGCTATCTCAGATCATCGCGCTCTCTCTAATAACCCCGCTGGTCGGGTCATTACGATACTCTACCGCTAAAAGCCCGTTACTCGAATAGCTACAGCAGCCCATGGAACTTTCCTATGGTGTTTAGCCATTCTGAAGAAACATCTACTCTGTCCAAGGGATAATACCAGATCCTATCCAAGGGGTAATATCGTTCCTATGTTATTCTAAGCGCTAACCCTACGAGTTATCGTGTCCATATGAATATTCTAGTGCTTAGAACCTTCCTATGGACTTATAAGCCTCTGTGCTACTGTCTATCTGATGTACCCAAGGAAACTTCTGTATAGGAGAACAATCTTAGCGCCACTAGGCTCTTCACCTGTATGATATTCTATCAACCATCTATAGCCGTAAGGACACCACATCACACCCAGCTGCATCTGCGCCGAGTTCACCCTTTCCATTCGAATATGCTACTCGTAGCTCCTATATATGATTATATTTTTATAAAATTTTTAGTACATTCCTTCGATGATTCCTCTCGCCATAACATCCAATTCCTCTGTATGATATCTGTGAGATATAATAGCAGGGGCCTGTGGGCGCCTACGTAGCGACCTGCTCTACTGCACACCTTACTCGTAGCAGCGTTAAAAAAACAAAAAAACGGGGGTTTCCATTCGATATGGAGGCGTTATTTTCCCGGGGATAGGGGACGCAAACATAATTTCATCTGAAAACAAATATTACCTCGAGCCTTATTAATTTCGGGTAATTACCGCTACCGGGAAATACGCATCCTGCCAAACAGTACGAACACCGGTGACGCCGGGGACAACACAGGTCACTTAACAAACTGGACGACCGACCCATTCTTCTGAATTTCATACCAATCCATATATACGATGTTCAATATTTCTTCGCGAAGCTCAGCTCGTCTTGTGTTCCTATGGTGCCCTACAGCAGTAGTTCGTGATAAACGTACGGAAGTAGTGGGGGTAGGTTTGTGTACTGCCAGTGTAATACTGGAAGAGTGTGTAGTGTTCAATTGCCCTTTTATTGATTGACGCATTTTACTTCAGTACCGCCACTACCCCTCAGTTTGTTAGACGACCTGTGTTGTCTCCAGGGTCACCTGCGTTCGTACGGTTTTGCAATATTGTCGGGTGTTTGTATTGACAGGTACCGTCAGCTGGTCGACAAGTATGGTCGGCTGGTTGACAGTCCCGGCATCTAGTGTGGCCGTCCGTCTACATTTCAGTTGCCACAAAATGATCGTCTGGGCCATTGATAGGCACACTTGGAGCCAACACTAGGTGACACGGAAGTTGAATAGCTGGGAACAGGTGTACATTGACATTTTAGCCATTTGTGTGTACACGCATCCGTTGCGGGGGGTGCAAAAGGGAATGAGAAGGGGGGGGCAACAGCCGTACGGAAACCGCGGCTGATGAGAGCAGGAGGGAAACAGCCGACAGGATAGCAAGGTACCAGGCTGACTAGTAAGTCCCACGTAGACTACCCGTGCCGCGCACCTCTGTAGCCGCTTCGAACGCGGCACTGTTGCTGGTGGTCTTTCTTTCCCTTTGTTTGTTTGTTTGTTTGTTTGATTTTTTTCATATTTTTCTTTTCTTGTTTTCATTTTTCTTTTTTGCTTGTCGTATTGCCTGTTGTTGCTTCTCAAGGGGGGCACGACAGCGATGCTACAACCCCTCGCATCATTTGCTTCGTTTACTTTGTTTCATTTATTTATGTTACCGTGATCGCTTTCGCCTTTGTTTCTCCGCCTTCCGTATTTTTCCTAGGATTTTCTTTGGTGGCTTAGCTACGTACGTATTCATTTTGTTTTTGTCATTCCCCGTTCTCTTTCCGGGACTCTCGTGTGTTACACGAGAACGAAACGGAATTGAGTTGGAAGTGCCACGTACCCGTTGTATGGGTGGCGCCCAAGGGAAGGGAGACGGAGGGTGGGGGGGGTCATAGGGAAACCAGGACGGACGAAAGCAGGAAAGAGACGGCAAACAGAGTAGGTGCCAGACCGACTAGCTGGTAGAACCTGCCTGTACGACGGGCACAAACCTGCCTCGGCTGGCCTTTGGTGTGCTCCGGCTGGCTGTCCTTTCCTGTCGTTCTCAGTCTTGCTCTGTTGGCGCTGTTTCGGTCCATTTCATTTTTTTTTTCATTTCATTTGGTTCTTATTGGAGGTCGCATCTCCTCTGGGAGAAGCACGACACTTTCTTTCTTTTTTTGTCATGCTTTTTATTTGGTTGCTTGATTGTTGATTTGCTTCAGTATACTTACTTTTTAATTATTTTTTCGTTTCGCTTTTTTCTTTTTTCTCTTTTTTTCTCTTGCATGCACCTGGATTGCTAGCAGGGTAGGTCTTGCCTGTCGTATATGGCGTTGCATTGTCTGCTCTGCTTACTGCACTGAGTGTAGTATCTCTGTGTCGTAGTTTTGTGACCACAGAACTGGTACCTTTTTAGGATGAAGAATCGGCACGGACACTGGGTGTGCTGGATGTCGACGGGTAGAAAAGAAGGTTTAATGTGAAGAACACACACACACACACGATGGAGCGCAGGCCCAGCATTTGTAGGCGGGGCCACGAAGCCTTTTCCCGGGTGAAATGCGCCGTGTACCTGAAAATTGCTATAACGGCGTAGGTATACCTATGTTTGGCTAGGGCCCCAAAGTAAAATGCGAGGCGTTGGTTATAGCATCGCTGTCGTTTCCCCCCGTCTGTATCTGTCTATTCTTCGCATTACACCGCCGTTCTTTCTACCCGTCGACATCTTTCAGTCGTTTTTTACGATTGGTGTATTGCCTGTCGCAGGTCCTTCAGGTGGGAACGACAGCGATGCTCCTACCCCTCTACCCCTCGCATTGTTTGTTTATTAGTTAGTTTGTTTGCTTGTTTGCTTGTTTGCTTGTTTGTTTGTTTGTTTGTCTTTGTTATTATTTTGCCGTGTTTGGTTTTGCCTTTGTTTTTCTGTACTTCCATTCTTACGTTTTCTTCATTTATTTGTTTAGCTACAGGCTGGTTCAAGCATACCGCCGAAAAAATATTCAGTGTGCCCAATGACGCATGCTACGGCTACGACGATGATAGAGGTGCACCATGTTTTTGCCTTGGAAGGAAGGGTGGTTACTTGAAGAGCTCTACACCCCACCCCAAACTCATTCTGGAGGAAAGTAAAAGTGATATCCGATTGAAAATCCCATGGCTGAAGCAAACAAGGAACAATATTGCATCAAAATTATCAAAATAATGACAGTCCGACGATTATGGGTGAAGGAGCTCGATCATTCAGAAACAATTTCACTCAAAATGTGCGATAATCTCGTTCGTAGCACGCATCCAATGTCCACGCCGTTTTTTTAGATAGACCTTGGATAGACCCTTAAATTTGGCACACACACGTGCTTTCTACGCCCTACCTGAGCCTTTAACCGATGATTGTAGTTTTTTTCGGTCAGATATTGTTCGTTTTGTAGTTTTGGGAAATTTCGGTCTTACAAGATCCAAAGATTGCGGCGAAAAAACAAAAAAAAACACCCATTCGTAAAAGGCTCGGGTAGGGCGCATAAGACACGTGTGCCAAACTTCAGGGCCTATCCCCAAAAATCGGCGTGGACATTTTGACTTTTGTGCGGTAAAAGTGTGAAAATAAGCGTTGCCTCGTAGTTACTTAGTTTCAGTATATAATTTATTTTGGGCGTTAAATATATATGTCTTAATATGATCATACGCAGTCAGATCTCCGGATATTTGCGTGAAACTATGCACAAACATGCCTTCAACCTTGGACGACCTGGAAGCGGCTCGTTCAGAAAAATGAATGTGGGGAAAAAAGGTTTTCCTACGGAAACGACTGACTATTGTTGACCACATTGAAGGCCTGTGATTGGTCGGGCCACATTTTCGGCGATAGCGCCAGTTCTAGGTCCTTGAACCAAAAACTGGCGATGTCACCCTCTTCCACTGTTCATGGCGGTCAGTATGATACCAAGTATGTGACATTGGAGTTGTTACTGCGTGCGGCATTCGTGACTGACGAAATATGGGGTGATATGCCTGAACCAGCTCGTACGTATTACGTATACGTTTTCATTTTGTTTTTGTTATATGCTCCTCTCTTTCCTTTTCTCTCGTGCTTGGCACGGGGACGAAGCGGAATCGAGTAGGAGGCGCTACGCATCTTTCGTGTCGGTGGCACTCAAAGGAATGGAGACGGGGGGGCAACGGTTCGTAGGGAACCTGCGGCTGACGAACGCAGAAAGTAGACAGCAGGCAGGGTATAACAAGGTACCAGACCGACAAGTTGGTAGAACCTGTCTGTACTACCTGCCTCGGCGATACTGTGCTTTCGTTACTAGTCTTCGCCTGTTTACGTCGTTTTTATTTCATTTTTTTAGATATTATATTGCCTGTCACATCTCCTGCGTGACACGCACGACAGTTTCTTTTGTCGAAGTTTTTCATATTTTTCTTCGTTTGTTTGTTTATCTGTTTTTTATTTGTGTATATTTTCCTTTTTTTCCTATTTCCGTTCCGCTTTTTTTAATTTTTATTTTATACCCTTTCACGCCGCTGGATTGGTAGCAGGGTATGTCGTACCTGTCGAATCGTAGCAGGGTAGGTCGTACCTGTCGAATCGTATGACATTGCATTGTTGTGTGCTCTGCTTACCGCATTGCAACGCAGTATCTCTGTGTCAAAGATTTGCGGCTCCATAACTGGTACTCATACTTCTCTAGGAAGAATCGGCAGGGGCACCTGGTGTTGTGGATATCGACGGGTACAAAGATGCCTAAAAAAAAAAATATTAAATAAGCAACAAAAAACATACGATGAAAGTTGCTTACCAACACTAGTACTGCTGCAGTATATGGAAAGGACGGTTACTGCGAAGAACACACGCTGCGCGGCAAGTACTTCACACTAAATCTAAAATGATAGCGCGAGTGTGTGTTTTAGCTGTCGTTACTTGTACATATATATATCTGATTGCCTTTTATTTTTGGTACGTACTACTTACTGCTGTATTTGTTTATTTCTCATTTTTTCGCTTTTTTTTTTTTCTGTTCATCCCATTTGTTATCATCGCCCATCTTTTATCTCTCTAACTTTAGTTGTATCTCAGATTCGGGGTAACTACGGTATGTTCCTTGGTGCCTTGTACTTTCATCGCGAAACGAATTCGACCCTTTGTTCCCTCGTCGACTTGAATTGCATTCTGTCTGCCCACCACGCCAAGAAGGCGCGCTTTTTTTTGTTTTTAAAATATATACAGTAAAAATTCTCCCCCACGGTGGCATTTAAACTCGGGTACCAGTCAGTGTATTGTTACAGTATTAAGTAGTAGCCTTTGTAGCTGGCCATTGGCCTACCCGGGGTTAAACTTGTGTAACCCGGATCGGAGTTATATGACCAGGAAGGAGAGAGAAAGGGAGGGCGAAGATATTAAATGGGATGGACAAAACAAAACAAAAAACTGCTGCTGGTGGTTTTGCTTTTAATTTTGATTTTGATTTTATCGGCTACGACATATTGCCCATATTCATTTTCGAATAATTCTATATACATACGTGATGGGTTGTTGCGGATTCATCAGTAACAATAGTTGCAACAGTAGCGATGAACATGCGTGCGTTCTTCACATGACACATGACACGCTCTTTCTACCCATCGACATGAAGCTCAACCAGTGTGCGTTTCGATTATTCATGCTAGAGAAAATTCCAGTCCTTCTGTGGTCACAAAACCATACCTGGTAGGCGTTTTGAGTGGCAGGGTTCGCGTCAATATTGGCCCCTGCCTATTTCATGAGCGGCTTCCTCTTTGCTGTTCGCTCCTGTCCACTTGGCCACCGCATCTATCTGTGGGGCCAAGTAATCATTTCACCATCTAAACTCCAGGGAGACCGCCTCCCCTACATCAGAGGCAGGCTCCACTCTGCCGGGATACAGGCCATCGCAACTCATCCGCTCGGTCGGTTCATCGCCTGGCTTGAGGTTGGTCTGACTATTTTTGTTTGACTACATATAAATATGTACAGCAGTAGTACGTGAACAATCTGATAATTAAGAATATGACACCCAAGTGACACCTGGGATTCTGGGTGAAAAATAAGAATGCAACCACGTTGTACTGAAAATAGTGTGGAAGACACCCAGTCGTACATAAGAAATCCAGTCTGCTCGAAACTACGTAAGAGATTCTGAAACATATGACTCGTACTGCTGTATGCAACGCAGTGCTGTTTGTATAGGCATGTTTTACTCTGCTTCCTCTCTTATCTGATACCTGACCCTGCGAGTGCTAGCGCAGATAGCCAATGCATGGACTGTTTGCCTCATCCTCAATCTGTTGTGGACCATCTGACCATGGCGATGATTCGTCTATCCCATGCCAGAACCTTAAGTTATCACAGAGATAGCCAATGCATGGGTGCTTTGCCTCATTCTCTTACTCTAGACCACCTGGCTGACCATGGCGATGTTTCGAAACATTTTTGAAAAAACAAAGCCACCGCTCTTCCAAGCTATTATTGCTGCTGCTTTGGCTGCAGTCAGTGACCCACGGAGCGAAAATGAGAGAATCGCAGGAACTTATGTTGCTGAAAACAGACCTGGTATTTACAAAATTGAACAAAAAATAGTCTGAGACCGAGGATCTCGTCAAAACTCATATATATTGACTATTAATAGCTACGTATTTGCTATGGTGCTGTACATACCGGTCGCCCCGGTAGACTATTAATAGTGGTCAGCTTCAAAGGGTACTATCATTGGTGCCCAAGTTCGAATCCCACCGTGGTGAGAAATTTTCACTTAATTTTGAAAAAATATAAAGGAACCAATTGCTGAGAGCGCCTTCGTGGCGTGGGCAGGCGGAATCCGACGCAAGTCGACGAGGGAAGACAGTGCTGAATTTATTTCGTTATAAAAAAACGAGGCACGTACCGTACGTAGTGGGGGAGGGGGATAAGAGCCTACTTAATGACCCCGGATCTGAGTTACGACTTAACCCCTTTGAGATCCCGGGATAGCTACCAACACACTGACGAGCTTGGTGTTACCGGCTGTCTACGGGCAGCTTGAGCGCCCGGGGGTACGGTTAGGATCGTGTTGCGCCCTTGCCATACGAATCATTGCATTGGAACTTGGCCACAATTTCGTATCATCCCCTATCCGCGCAGTTGCCGTTGCCGAAATCGTCACTTTTTATCGCCAATTTTCCCCGCTGAAGCCCCAAGAGGGTTAAGAGGGAGAAAGAAACGAAGGGCGAAGATAACAAATGGGATGGACATACCGCGGTGCTTGTGGGTCGCAAACATACATTCGTATATACTTCGTGTATATATCGACTTCGAGTACATATATATATCTGCTGTATATCTAAATACTATTATCAGTATTAATAGATTAATAGTACGTAGACGTGATTTACGACGTACACGGGCAGACAGGGTAGCAAGGCAGAGGACTGACTATTAGTGTTGTTGCTACAACTTGTCTGTACTACGGGTGCAAAACCTGCCTTGGGGTCCTGGAGGGTGGTTTTGGTTTGGTTCGTTCGGTTGCCTATCCTTTCCTTTCGTTCATAGTCGTCATCTGTTGCGTTGTTTGCATTTAATTTCATTACATTTCATATTGTCTGTCACATCCCCGGGAGAGGTACGACGCTTTCTTTCTTGGTATTTTGTGATCGTTTATGTTCGTTCGTTCGATGATCTCTTTCATTATTTATTTAATATGTTTCTTTTATTGTTTTTCGCTTTTTTTGATTTTTTTTCCCTTTCACGCAGCTGGATTGCTACTACTGCTGCTGTAGCAGAGTTGGCCGTGGCTATGTTTTTTTTTCCCATACCATTCATTTTCTTCGCTCTTCTGTTCTCTCTCCGCCTGTACGAAGTCGTAAACCTGATCCGGGGTCACTAAGGATCTTCTCCTCCCTCCCCAATACGGTATATGGCATTGCATTGTCTGCTCTGCATACTGCATTGCAGCGTAGTATGTATATATGTGTCGCATTTTTGTGACGAAATAATCGGCATGGACACTGTGTGTGTTCTTCACATTAAACCTTCCTTTCTACCCGTCGACATCCAGCACACCCAGTGTCCGTGCCGATTCATCATCCTAAAAAGGTACCAGTTCTGTGGTCACAAAACTACGACACAGAGATACTACGCTCAGTGCAGTAAGCGGAGCAGACAATGCAATGCCATATACGACAGGCAAGACCTACCCTGCTAGCAATCCAGGTGCATGCGAGAGAAAAAAAAAGAGAAAACAGAAAAAAAAACGCGAAAAGGAAACTGGGTGTGCTCGATGTCGACGGGTGCTTGTACATGCTTGTACAGCTTGCTTGTAGATGTGATAGATGATAGAAATAGCCGTGTAAGGTGAAGAACTCGCATACACACCTGACATGCCAAGTTTCGTCGTACACAGCAGCACAAAACACAGCTGCTGGATATTCCCAGCAGGCCGTAAAATAGGCGTCCGGCTCGTGGTGAAATGACCGCACCACGAGGTGGAGGCCGTGGTGCGGGCGATGTGCGGCTCCCCGCAGGGGGCCCCGGGAGGGCTCCCGGGGGGCTCCCGGAGGGCCCACGGACGGCCGACGGAGGGCCGCCGGAGGTCGTTTTTTTTCCATATACTGACTGAATGCGTCATTATACTCAGAATATGCGTCTAACCCGCTCGGTTTATCCTCTTGTATGCGTGGTGCCGGCTGCCTTAGAATGTTCTGCATTTTGAGAAGAAACAAGGACAAATCTACGGTCAAAAAGCATCAGCCATATCGCCAGCTGATGTGAGTTGCTTGAATAGGCGCCATTAGCCACAGTTCCCCTGGCCTGGTTTGCCTGGAACGTCCGCAGGCATAGGAGAACGGCAACAGTTTCAATCGAATTCTCAAAAGAAGTAAAGTACTCTATGCTAAAAGAGGAAACAGACCCCAACATAGCATCTGAGACGAAATCAAGACAATAAAACCCCCCAAAAAACACGCCAAAAAAAAAAAACGTCTGCGACGCAATAGGTCCAAAAACAAAATTGCCATGCGGCGAAACAGACCCAAAATGTTTTTTTTGGGCCGACGGCGAAAAAGGACCCAACAATGTTTTCACGCCTCCGGCGAAAATAGGTGCGTCACAAAATAAGCGTGGTGCGGAAAGCCCCACCATGCCTTTGGCACGTGGTGAAAAAAACGGGATTTGTGAGAAAAAGTTGCGGCAGCGCAACATTTCACCACCTATTTTACGCCCTGATTCCCAGCTCATCAAAACCATTCACAGATGCTCGATACTCCGAGTATACTCGGAGTATCGGAGTATCGAGTATTTACTCGGAGCATCGATTTTATTTTGTACTCCGAGTACTGAGATTATTAGAGTACTGGCGGCCTCAATACTCGGAGTACTTGGAGTATGATCAGTGCTGAAGGCCCAAATACTCCGAGTACTGGGAGTATGAGCAGTACTTATACTAGAGTACAAGCAGTACTCGGAGTAAACACATCTAAGTTACTCAGAGTACTCCGAGTATCGAGAGTATTGGACACTGAACTACTGAGAGTACGCAAAGTACCTGAAGTATTTTTTCTCTATAATACTCCACTTATACTTCCAGGTAATGGGAGCATCTGCCAATTTTGAAATGCTATAAACGCCAGTCACATGCTCCAAGAACCTGGGAGGAATTACGCAAGCAGTACTCGGAGTAAAAACATCTAAGTTACTCGGAGTACTCCCAGTATCGAGAGTATTGGACACTGAACTACTCAGAGTACGCAAAGTACCTAAAGAATTTTCCCTCTAAAATACTCCAATTATACTTCCAGGTAATGGGAGCATCTGCCATTTTTTAAATGCTATAAACGCCAGTCACATGCTCCAAGAACCAGGGAGGAATTACGGCCGTGATACAAATATGCTCTTAACGTACTTCACACTCCGAGTATACCCCGAGTATCGAGTGCATTTCGTACTATTAGTACTTAAGAGTATTGTAGTACTGACGGCCTGAATGCTCGGAGTACTTGGACTATGAACAGTACTGACGCCCCAAATACTAGGAGTACAAGGAGTACCCGCAGTATTGAACCCCGAAATACTCCGAGTACAAGCAGTATCGAGAGTGTTCATACCCGAAATACTCCGAGTACGAGCAGTATCCCTTTGTATCAAACACCGAAATACTCCAGGTACACGACGTAAGTACCTGATTTTTTTATCTACAATACTCCTTACTTTACTCCAAGGTACTCGGAGCATCTGTGAAACCCATTTTTGTAACGTAGCCTCATTGTTAATACACAGAATGATGTATTTAGTTTGAGTGTAGTCGGCGGTCGGCAAAGGGGTCAAACTGCGGTCTCCTACGAGTATGATACGTACCGATGAATATTGAAAAATTGTATACGATATGGTTCAGGGATATCAGCTCAAAAATTTCGTCAACGACGAAGAATGCCGTATGCAAATAGAAACTAAAGTGTATGTATTCTTCATATTAAACTATTCTTTCTACCCATCAACATGCAGCACACCCAGTGTACGTGCCGTTTTTTCACCCAAGAAAGGTACCAGGCACGCATTTACAGTATGAACAGTGAACGGTGAAAGAAGGCTGGAGGGTGGAATCGTCAAGTTGCAGGACTGGCCCTGCCACCGCAGAAAAACTGTGGCCTGACCAATCACAGGACTTCAAAACTCAATACTACTAGTAGTATAATTGCCAGGCGTTTCCAGGCGTGTCCGGTGGAATGACAGGTGAATCTCGTCCCTCTTAAAGTCAAATAAGCAACTAACTTGGGGAAGCAAAGAAACCCTAAACATCAAAAAGCAAAGCAACCCCTTTTCCCCGCCAGCCGTATAATTGATAATTGCTTGTACGTGCTGGGCTGTTCGGATCTGCACGTACTTTTGAACCATTTTTACCCATGCTCCCACCCGGACCTGATCCCACCCGGACCTTATCGCTTTTGGCACCCTGCTCCCACCCACAAGGTGCAGAAATAAAGTAAGCCCTCCGCAGGAGCCGCCGGAGGCCTGCCCTGGCACCTCGATCCCATTTGGTACCCATGCACAGTAGGCCATACATATCTACAACAACGCCTGCTATGCATATAACCGTACTGAATGTACGTGCAAAATCGAATAGCCTAGCACGTACGTGCACGTTTTCGTTTGCTTACCAACACTATCCAAGGCAATGGTTGTTTGTACGAAGTTTTACGTACATATTCACAGATATGCTTGCGTTTTCCTCAATAATACGAGTAGGTACCGAAGGTAATACGTATTCAACGCAAAATATCGGTTTCATACTAAAACTATGTAATTACGAATTCTGCAGATTTCACCGCAAGACGGACAAAATGTCCAACCTATTTTGATGAGATGAACCCTGAAAAAATCAGAAAAATGCACTCGTTTTGTCCCTGCCGAACCATTGACGGACGCGGTCTAGTTTTATTGATTTCCTTTCCAAAACTTCGGGATCCCTGAAGACCCAAATCTGTTGGAACAGCAAAACACGAATCATCTAGCAAACGAAAAAACAAACACGTACATTGGTGGGCAGCGATTCATACAGCAATATGTTAGTTAACTTTGAGCGCCTATATAAAAAACAGCGTAGACTTCGGCTACTGCCGGGAGTAAATTTGGTGTGTGTGTTCTTCACACTTAACCGTCCTTTTTCCCTATCGACATCCAGCACAACGATTCTGCATCCTAGACAGATACCAGTTCTGTGTTCACAAAATATACGACACATAGATACTACGCTGCAATGCAGTAAGCAGAGCAGACACTGCGATCCTATACTGTATACGAGCGGCACGACCTACCCTGCTAGCAACCCAGCTGTGTGAAAGAAAAAAATTACAAAAATATAAAAATAAACGATAACAAACAAAAATGGTAACATGAAACAAAGAGAGAAAGTGTCGTGCTTCTTCCGGAGGAGATGTGACAGAAACATAATTATAAAATACGTTAAATGAAAACAACGTGAACCGAGCAAGACCAACAACGAAAGGAAAGGATAGGCAACAGCAGCACACCAAACGCACCTGCCAGGCATCCGAGGCAGGTGTGTACCCGTAGTACCGACAACAGACAAGTAATCACATCTAGTCGGTCTGGTACCTACAGGTTTCGACATCTAGTTGGTCTGGTACCTTGCTGGTCTGGTACCTTGCTATGTCGACGGGTATAAAGGACGGTTTAATGTGAAGAGGACACACGCCTTGTCTGCGGTCTCTTTCCTGGTTTCGTCAGGCTCGGTTTCCTCACAAACCGTCCGCCTCCATCGTCTCCATTCCCTTGAGCGCCAACCATACAACGGATGCCAACCATACAACGGGTGCGCGGCGCTTCCTGCTCAGTTCCGTTTTGTCTTCGTGCCACACACGAAAGACAGGAAAGAGTTAAGGAAATAACAAGAACAAAATGAATACGTACGTAGCTAAGCACTAAAACAAAAAGTAAGAAAATACGGAAGGACAAGAAAAAACAAATCAAAAGCGATCACGGTGAAATAAAATGAAATGGATAAAACACAATGATGCGAGGGGTTTTAGCATCGCTGCCGTGCCTCCCTGGAGGAGATGCGACAGGCAATACACCGAGGAAGACAAAACAAAGAAAACACGGAAGCAAGACCACTGGAAGAAAACAGGAAAGTACCGAGCTCGCCATCCACCAAGCCAGGTATGAATAGTGCTTGTTCCGAGAATAAGAACGAGACGTAAAATTAAAAAGATAAAAAACAAACACACAGCAGGGCCGAGGTCGAAGCAGCTACAACAGAGGTGCGCAGTACGGGTAGTCTACTTACTACGCGTAGTCGGCCTCGTACCTTGCCACACTGTCAGCTGTCTGCTTCCTGCTCTCATCAACCGCGGTTCGTTACCACTGCTGCCCCTGCCCTTCGCATTATCATTCCCTTGTTGAGCACCCGTAACGGATGCGTGGCGCTTTTGTTCGAGTCCATCTCATCCTTGGGCCACCTGACCACGAACCGTTCAGCTGCTTCGACGACCCCCCTGTATCACATGCCTGCCTTATCTGCTGCAACGGTCCTCACTGCGGTCTTTACTCCAAACACGAACGGGGACTGTGCCGAAGACCCCTCGTTTGCTCGAAATACCTGGAGGTCTTCAACAAGGAATATTTCTCCTCAAGTCTTTGGCTGTCCGCCCGGTCTGCGCCCCTTCCCACCCGTCATTGTCCCGAACATCACCCAACTTGGTACTTGCCGCTTGTGTTGCCGTGGCACGCCCCCCGCAATGAACAGCCGGCGTTTACGGATATGCGTTTCGGTGTTCACGCATCGTGTCTGCTTGATGGCCTTCGCGTACGAGAGAGGTCCTCTGTAGTCGCCACGCTGTCATCGCTGAAAGCCAATGTCACGCAGGAGGGCTTGGTGGTGCACCGATCGGAGCCTGGTGAAGTGTTGTGCACCGAGAGTCCACGTCGCACATCCGTCAAGAAGGGTCTCAATCCTCTCGGCCTTCAACATGCGTACTTTTAGACCACGTGGGGCCGTCTTCATGTCGTACATCTCCGGTCCGGACCGTTTTCAAACTTTCCCGTATGAGACGGATCCGTGGTTCGATTTCGAGTGCAATACCATCGTCTTCGTGGATAATGCCGCGGAGTTATACGAACTGGCTTGTCTGTCTTTTCCGCTGACCAGCTGATTCGATAGCAAGCATCGGAGCAAGGTGTGTCTGGTCCCGGGTTCGAAGAGGCATCGTCTCCGTCTTCTTTCCCGAAACGGTGAGGCCTGCTGCTTTGAAGACAGTAACGATGACTGCCATGTGTGTAATGCCTGAACCAGCCTCTAAATGTACGAGTATACAGCACGATGACAGTGGAACGATGTCAAGCGTACGTACCTTGTTGACCTATCTACGTTGGTCCGAGGTATACAGCATTAAGCCGACAGGCTCACCCGCCCAGAGTCCTTGCGGTTCATTCATGTTGTCGCCACCAGCTAAGGCTGGCTCAGACCACAACTTCGTACGCATGAAGGTTCGCATCTCTGGTCACTTTGCATCGCAACAAGTTAAAGGGCCAAAAGTCCGACGGAAAATGTCGCGGTGAAGTAATTGCGGGGGTCGTTCATGCTTTCATTCAATCTTTCCGGCCACACAACGATGCTGCTATGGTTGGTTGCTATCTATCTATCTATCTATGTTCACTACAACCAGTGATATCGGATTTCGTAATTTCGTGCTTCCGGCGAGCTTGTTTTTGCCGTAAGCACGGGGATTGGCCGATGCAATAACCGGAAGCCCTAAATGCCCTAATAGTACAAGCCATACATTTCTATAGGAAACCCTGCATTTTTGCTCTCCTTGGCCGCCATATTTGCATATTTGGGCTCCGAGCTTGCGCTGTGGCCCTGCGATCTCTCCCTGGGGGCCATACTTGGACTCCGAGCTTGCGCTGTGGCCCTGCGAGCTGCTGCTACAATGTCGATGTCCTCGTGGATAGACAAAATATTTGACTACAGCACGAACCAGATAAATATATATATATATTAAATGGGTTCTGCACATTCCATTATGTGCACTTTATCGTACCCGGGGACGTTTTATAAACGTCCCTTGTTTTGCCGAAGTTACGCGAAAGAAGTCCAAATGTTGCTTTCTGCCGAAATACGCGAAAGCACGAAGAATTTCAGCCGAAATCCGACATCACTGACTACAACCGTCATCGGTGCGTTATAAACGTAAGTGTCACCTACAGCAGTATCCAGGCACCGCGAGCGTTATCGGTGCGAAGCACGGTACGATTCCGCAGGAACCTCGGCATTTTTCGAACTAGTATGGACGGCAAAGATGGGAAGGTGCGTGACAACGTGTGAGCACCCCGTCCTGGTGACAACAAACCACGTGGAAGACGCGAACGACCGGGTGTGAGAATCTGCAGGAAGGAGATTGTTGATGCAGGGGTACATAATTCCTATGATAATTTCAAGAGTACCTCGCCGAAACCGAGAGTTCCTTAACCTACAAGGACCAGGGCGGCTTGTGTGTGTCCTTCACATTTAACCTTCCTTTCTACCCGTCGACATCCAGCACATCCAGTGTCCGTGCCGATTTTTCATCCTTAACATGTTCCAGTTCTGTGGTCACAAAACTACGACACAGAGATACTTGTACATGCACCTGATGAGGGCTGCTGTCGGGTTGAAGGTTGTAAGGGGTAAAAGCGAGAAGCAGGCATTTTATTAGGGACGGTCATCACCTCGTCGCCACCACGACCGCTCGAACATCAGTCACTTAAAAACGCACCATCCGTGAGCGAGATGAGGAAAATCTTCCAATTCCATGTGAAACTGGAAAGCGGTAGAGCCAGACGGCCCGTCCGTCGAAATACTTAAGCTTGGGTCACCCCGGATTCACCCAGTGCTTTGACCAAATAGAAATCGTTGTCAATCTGTGAATAACAGGAGATGTCGCCCACAAGTGTAAAACTGCGATCAATGAGTTTCTTCCCATTTGATTGATGTTTTTTTGTGTCTCATGTATTATGTTGGCACTTCTTTTGTCTCTTGACTCAGACCCCGGGTCACAAAGTAGGCTCTTCTCGCTCCTCCTCGCCTATAATTATTATCTCGAGAAGGCTACAGCCCTTTCCTGCCTCGTCGACCTTCATCGAATTGCGCCTACCTACGATACTACAGTAGGTGCTATCTGCAGTTTATTGCGTTTTTGTTTATTCGTGTTTGCAAAAAAACTTAAAAGTCCGACCCACGTTGGGTTTAAACCTAAGAAGCCAACGCTTAGTAGCCATATAAGGTACCACTAGACAATCGGCGTGACGGTCATAAAGTGTGGTTCGCTCTGATTGCAATTACTTCAGAATGATTTTGATTTTTGCTCATGCAGGGAAAGCGCTGCTGAAACTCGTCGCGTCCCACCTTAGCCCGCCTTAACAACTACTGCGCGGGTCACGGTATACTCTTTGAGGAACAGCGCGGCTTTCGCCTGGCTCAATCATCAGTCCATTGTTTTTTGTTTTGTTTTTTCCGTCCCATGTATTATCTTCGCCCTCCTATTCTCTCTCCCTCTTTAGTCGTAACTGAGATCCGGGGTCACTAAGTAGGCTCTTCTCCCCCCTCCCCACTACGGTACGTTCCTTGAATTTTAAACCTGAGCATATTTCCCCACTTTAATCCCTCGTCGACGTGCGGCGGATTCCGTCTACCCACGCGACGGAGCTCTCAGCAACAGCTTTCGTTTTTTCAAATGAAGTCAAAATCTCACCACGGTGGCATTTTATCTGGGGTACCAATCCCGGTAGCCTTTGAAGCTGACCACTAGTCTACCGGGGCGACCGGTGTGATTTACATGCTGTTCATGGTGTGTCTCGACTGCATAATCTTGGACCAGCGAGACGTGCTCCTATGTGCTTTTTTCGTCCCGCACGAAGCGTACAACGGATGTCGACCGAGAGGTACCGTGGCAATTACTCACATGCGTTGGCCTACCAACTGGGCTGCTTACAACCATCCGCCGGTTCCACGACGGCATATATATGTACTTGCGTACGTATAAACAGATGATTGCGAGCATCTTGAATGGCATGATGTTACGCAGGGGTTACGACAAGGGTGTACCTGGTATGTGCCAAGGGCAGGGTGGGGTATACTGTACACCTTCGACGCAGGACATGTCTTGTAAGTCCGCGGACGGCCATGGACAAACGACGACAGTCATCGTCGCTGTCTAATAATCAGCACTCCTAACGACTTTGGAAAATACAGCAGAGACGACGCTTCAACAAACACGGGACGAGACATCTCTTGCTCCGCCGCTTGTTGTCGGGCCAGTTCTTATAAGAGGAGTTGACAAACGGGCCAGTTCTTATAACTCGGCGGCATTACCCACGAAGACGCTGACCTCTTCTCACTCGAACTGGCAGGACGGATCGGTCTCATGCGAGCATGCTTCAAATGGTTCGGGCCGGAGTTGTACGACATTAATACGGCCCCACTTAGTCTCAACGCCCGCATGTTCAAGGCTGAGGTTACTGAGACCCTGCTGCATGAACGTGTGACGTGGACTCTCAGTGCACAACGCTTCGCCAGGCTCCGATCGGTGCACCACAAAGTCCTCCTGCGTGTAATTGGCTTCCAGCGTCCACAGCGTGACGATTACATAGCTCTCTCGTACGGATGCTCTCAAGCAGGCACACGATGCGAGAGCATCGAAATGACGATCCGTAAACGGCGGCTGTTTTTGGAGCGGGCCGTGGCACGAAAACACCAGGGGCGAAATCCCAGTCGGTTGATGTTCGTGACACTGACGGGTGGGGAAGGACAGAAACCGGTCGGACAAACAAAGACTTGGCAGAGATGCTTTCTTGAAGACCTCAAGGTGTTTCGAGTCACCGAGGGGTCCACGACACAATCCCCGTTGGTGTTTGCAGTATAATTCGCAGTGTGGACCGTTGCAGCAATTAAGGCGGGGAAGTGATACAGGGGATGGCCAGGGGGCACAAAGATGAGGCGAACCTGATTAGGCAGCGCCACGCATCAGATGCGGTTGTTGCAGAAGGGAACTGGAAAGGGAGGGGCAGCAGGGGTAAGGAAACGGCTGTTGACGAGAGCAGGAAGGAGACAGCCGCCAAGGTAGCAAGGGTACCCATGTGCCAGGCCGAATAGCAGGTAGATTCCGTCTACACTACCCGTACCGCGCACCGCTGTGTCTCTTTCGAACTCGGTCTTATTGTTGTTTGGTTTCGTTCTCCTCTTTGGTTCACCTGTCGTTCTTATCCCTATGATAACGAAGAAGTACTACCTCGCTTCGTGGATGGCATGCTCGCTACTCTTCTCAGAGCAAGGTATTTATGGCTTTCTTTCTTTCCTTGGATTTGCTTGGTGCTCCCACATGGGGGCAATACAGCGACGCTACAACCCCTCGTAGTTTTTCTATTATTTTTCTATTATATTTTTTTCTGCCCCGACTCGCTTTTGCGTTCTTCCGTAATTTCTTAGGTTTTCTTCGACGATTGAGCTACGTACGTATATATTCATCTGTTTTTTTTATAGTTCTTCCTCTCTTTTTAGGGCCCATATTAACGAGTATAAAATAAATTCAATTTGGAAAAAATAAAAATTAAATTCGCTTTTCAGTGGTCAACACACGCACCAGCACCAAAGATTAGGATCTTGGGGTATAATCTTGGGTGGTGGTGCGGGTTCTGACCAATGAAAAGCGGATTTGATTGTTTTTTTTCCTATTTGATTTTTTTTTTCTTCGTTAAAACGAGCCCTTATGTCTTTTGTGTTTTCCTCGATAACGAAACCGCATCGAGTAGGAAGCGCCACGCATCCGTTGTATGGGTGGCGTCCAGAGGAACTGAGACGAGTAGGGCAACGTTCGTAGGCAGAACGCATCTGACGAAAGCAGGAATCGGACGACAGGCAGGGTACCAATATATCAGACCGACACTACTGCAGTAGTTGGTATAAACTGTCTGTACTACCGGTAAAAAAAATACCTCGGCTGCTGCTTGGAGGGTGCTTTTGAGTGTGCTCCGGTTGTCTATCTGTTCTATAAGTTCTCGCTCTTCCGCTGTTTACGTTGTTTCAATTAAATTTCAATTTTATTTCATGTTTTCTGTCACCATCTCCTCCGGGGGAAGCACGACACGTTCTTTCTTTTTTTCTTTTTTTTTCATGTTTCTTCTTTTTTACATTTTTCATTTTCATTCGTTTTCTTTCATTCACGCGGCTGGATTGCTAGCAGGGTAGGTCGTGTCTGCCATATATGGCATTGTACTGCCTTCTCTGCTGAGCATTGCAACGTGCGAAGTAGTATTTCTGCGTCTTAGTTTTGTGACCACACAACTGATATCTCTCTAGGACGAAGAAACAGCACCGACAATTGAGTGTTCTGGATGTCGCCCGGTAGAAAGTACGGATTCGAAAAAGAAACACACACGACGTCGATGGGTGGTGGTTCGCCCCCCCCCGAACCGGTCGCCCCGGTGGGCTAGCAGGTAACCACGAAGCCTGTAAGCGTCAAGAAAGCGAGTTCGAGCCCCGCCGAGTGCGCATGCTCATAGGCACTTTTTCTCGCAAACAATATCTTGACTAGCAGAAAGCGCGAGAGCGTGAGTTAGCAAAATTCGATGAAAGTCGACGAGCGTTGGGAAGGCTGAACCCCCTGCGCGATAAAAATGAAGGCAAGAACCGTAGTGGGGGAGGAGGGAGAGGAGTCTACTTTGTGACCCCGGATCTGAGTTACGACTAGGGAGGGAGAAAGACGGAAGTGCGAAGATAATAAATGGGATGGACAAAAAAAAAAAAAACAAACAAACAAACAAACAATAGCGAGCATTACTGCATGCAGGTGAAGACGACCCGTCTAGTTTATTGTTTTTTAATCATATATCGTGTAGTCATGCACCCGTTAGTCACGGTGACAGACGAGAGTGGAGGAAGCGGTACCGATCTGTACACGACTGACTGTGATATGACATGCTACTGTTTGTAGTGCACACGGTACGGATATATCTGATACAATGGGCCACTCCGCCCTAATGGCGAACCGGCCAGATTGTGATACAGCACATATTGCTGTGCCTTTCGCGAGTGGTAAGCACGAGCACGGAAGACACACGTATACGGCCTCAATATAAAGTGGTGGTGGCCAATATTACGAGGACAGTATAGAACACCTGATACTAATTCGAGGCTGATAATTGAAATCAAATAAGAAATTCAATACGAGTCGTAATGTTTTTTTGTAATTATTGCAGCAATCAAACTATCTCTGATAAGAAATCCAGGCTGGGCCAACGATGCAGTTCTTATTAGGTGCCCCCTATAGTGTATGTCGTATAGACAAGTACCTTCCAAGGAAGTAAGAAGTGGCCCGTTCGTATTTATTATTTCGTTACCGACGCCGCGTGAGCATACGCCCTTGCTCCACACCAGAAATACAGTGCCGGCGCATTCGCAGGACGTAGGACCCCTTCCAATTGGACGTGCAGCAATGAAACCTAATTGAATTACGTACGTAGAGTTCAGCAGTATATACCGAAGTAACGGCCGGAGCCGACTGCCTTAACCTCCGGCAACGATGGTCAGCGATCACCGCTCAGCTCGAGATATGCAGAAATATAGTACAACAGGCAATCTTGCCCACACACATTTAATTCATCTAGCGCCACAAATGCGTTGTGTGGGTGGCGCCCGAGGGAATGGGGAGGGGAAAGGGGGGCCAATGGGGTATGGGGTATGACGGTATGACCCTTTGTAGGGTCATACCTCATAAGGCGGGCAATCTTCGTAGGGAAACCGCGGTTGACAAAATTCCAGGAAGAAGACGGCAGACAGGGTAGCAAGTAGGTACGAGGGTGTTGGTAGGACTTGTCTGTACTGTTGGTACAAACCACTGCCTCGGCTGCCTGGAGGGTATTTTCGTCGCGCGTTGTTTGCCTGCCCTTTCATTTCGTTCTCGTTCTTCCTCTGTGTACGTTGTTCCTTGTTAATTTTCGGAATATTTCATGTTGTCTGTCATATCTCCGGGGGGTGCACGACACGCTCGTTGTCTGTCTGTCCTTTGCTCTTTTTTATTTTCTCTTTTTCTTTTTTTAATTTTAGATTTCATTTTATTTCCCTTTCTTGCCTTTTCCTGCTCCGACGTATTCATCGTAGCCCTATTTGTTTTCGTTTTTTTTTCTGTTTCGCTCGTTCAAGCATCTGATTTGCTAGCAGGGTAAGTCGTTGATGGCGTATGTCGTATATGCATCGTCTGCTCTGCTCACTACATTGCAACCAAGAATATCAGCTGTGTCGTTTGACGTTCTACCACAGAACATGTATTTCTCTACGAGGAAGAATCAGTATGTTTACGGGCAGAAATCACGGATGAATGTAAAGAACACACACGAAGAGCACTGCTGTTAGTCTCTCATCGCCGGGCGGTCAACAACCTGTTTTTTTCCTGAAGGTCTTGGTCGTTGGCCTTCCGGTGGTGTGGGCAAAGCGACGCACGTAGCCGGGCGAACCCAGCAGAGGTACGAAGCTACAGGAAACAAGGTACGCGTACATCTATATACGAACCCCGAATGTGGTGCAGGTTAGTCGCTTCCAGACCGGGGTTGAGAACGGCCCATTTTGTGTTTGCTCTTGCGCGTATCGGGATACACACTTTTTTTATACTATCAACAGTAGTAGTGTTACTGGTTGGATATTATTACAGCAGTTTATCTGCCCACACCCCCACGGAAAGCAGTGGAGCTTCGCGCGTAATCGAAAAACTGTATGACGAATGTTGCACGTAGTGGTCAGAACATTGCATGTCTTACTCATCAAAAACATTCAATAATATTTAGGGCAGCGGCCGAAAACAGGTATACCTGGTCCGTTTGCGGCAAAAAACAGGTACATACTTAAACTCGAGTCAAACACGTACTCCACGCCCCCTGCCATTGGTCAATAACTCGTTGTACCTGTTTTTGTCTCTTTAAAACCCAGGTATACCTGATTTTGTCTACTCTGCTTGACTTCACCGTTTTTTTGTCGTTTTTAAGCTAATCAGAGGCCCTTCAAAGTTCCACCTTATGCCCCCTATACAAATGTCGACGTACGCGGAGACCCCCTTCTCCCTTCGCACCTCGCACCACACGCCACTCGAGCGACACGCATATTTTATCTGCCTGCACACCTCCGCCGAAATAATACGAGATAGAAGGCTCTCCTTCAGGATTGTGGTTGACTTGGAATATCAGGGGTGTCGCAAGCTGAGAAGGGAGATTACAGCTGCAGGCGTTCGTTCCTCGCACTATTATTAGCAACTACTCGTATACGTAGCCACCGGGCGAGCACGAAGAACATGAAAAAACCTCTCGTACTTGCGTTGCAACGAACGGCAGGTTCGTGGGGTGCGTTTAAAACTTGATTTCAGTATGTACCTGTTTTTGGCCCCGAACGGACAAGATGTACCTGTTTTTGGCCGCTGCCCTAATATTTATCCTCGAGGCATTTGGACTTCTTACACAGGTTCCAGTCGAGGGCGATTTTTGTTTTGTTTTACCATCCCACTTATTTTCTTTTAGCACTTCCGTCTCTCTCCCTCCCTAGTCGTAACCCAGATCCGGGGCCACACAGTAGACTCCTGTCCCTCCTTCCCCACTACGGCTCTTACCTTGGTTTTTATCGCGTAGAGGGTTCAGCCTTCGCCACGTTCGTCGAATTTCATCGAATTTCGCTTACTCACGCTCTCGCGCTTTCCGCTAGTCGAGATATCTTATTTTATATATTAATTTTGTTTGCGAGAAACAGTATCCTACGAGCATGCACGCGGGGCGGCTCGAACTCGCGATCTCGACTCCCACAGGCTTCGCGATTACCTGCTAGCCTACCGGGGATCGTAAGCTATCAATACCAATTCAGGGGTGGACGATTGCTACGATAGGGGTGCACCAGGATGTTTATAAAGGGGGTCACATCAGGAACTCCCTATCTCACCCGATGAAATGATGTTGGAGGGGGGAAATAAAGTGCTCGTACCAACAATCTTATGACCGCATTATTATACTCTGAAGAGTTTTTCAACTCAACATTTGGTTAAGGAGTCCGATCATTCAGAAAAAGGTTTCAGTCAAATAAAGGTATACCTCTACAGCAGCACGCCTTGGTACACAAAAAAAAGTGTAATCGGCACATCACTTTTGTTGGTTGAGCCAGGGAGGGGAGGGTGTACGCATTGGTTGCCTGCCTTAGTCATTTGACAATTGAGCACGGATGCCATTTGAGACAGAGCACCGCGGGGGGGGGGGGGACTCGATATCAATGCATGGCATGTAGTGCACGGCATGTTTTATAGTGTCGTTGCCAAACCGACCCCAACCCAAACCATATATCTGGTATAATATAGGGGGGGGTATAAAACCATGCCAAATAAACTTGAGGTATTGCTGCATTTTGTATATAATTTGTTTCGTTCGTACAGAAATCCAGAAACCCCATCCCACCAGTCTGTTTTTCAGTCTGACGTTTCTGGTAGTGGGTGTGGTGTCATGGTCTAATCTCTTTCGGTGCCCCTACCCTTCCACGTGCATGCCACAAGTTACAACGATCATAAATACTATTCCCTTCCTCCCACTATGAACTCCGAATAGATGTGTCAAACAGAGCCGGGAACAGTGTTGACGTACACTTAGTCCTTAGGCTGTTACACACTTCTGCATACATACCTAGTGCCAAGGATGTCGGGAGACATGTCAATGTCAAGCGGTCTGTATGTCAAGGCAAACCCAGCTGTCTAGACATATGTCCCCTATCCCCCTGGCAGAAAAATCCTCTTAATATGTGTGGAAACCAATGGAAACCCCAAATTTTTATTTTTATTGTGCGGCTATTTTCTATTTTACTTGTTTGATACTGGTATGAGCAATTTTAAAATCATCGATATTCTGCAGTTCATTTCCAATGTTTTCTGTAGATCGGACTCGGAAATATAGCAAAATGCCGAAAAAAACAAAATACCGGAAAACACATTAATTTATACATTGTCAGGCGTTTTTGAAAAGGCGGGGATTTTTCATAGCGTCCCCTGTTTTTTGCTGTCAAGGCTGTCTGTCAAGGCATTTGCCTTGACGCTGTCTGTCAAGGGGTGAAAGTGCTGTCTCCTGACATATTTCCCTAGTGCCACTCGGTTTTACTCCCATGTATACTGCCGTGCGAGTCATCCATGGGGTATGTTTAGACGCCTGTATCACCAGTAGTTTGTATTGGTTTTGGCACCATCTGATTCATCAATCCTTAAGGAGTCAAGTGTCTTCGCTACGTATACAAATGTAGGGCAAGAATCGTACAGGGGAGGGGGGAGAAAACTCCTGCCATACATGTGACATTAACATCAACTGAGTTACGACTCCAGTGCGATGAAAAGCCAGCACATGGACGCACAAATTACAAATTACTTCGCATATTGTGCAGCAGGGGTCCTCCCGTAAGGCGGTGGTGTGCCAGAGCAATATGACCGCCTTGTAGAAGGAAGCTGCCTTAATATAGAGGGAAGCTGCCTTAATTCATTTCGGGTTTTAAGCGGGATTCCCCAGTCGCGCCAAGTGATTTCGACCGCCTTATAGAGGGATGCCACCTCATTCAGATCGGCTTATTGAGGGACCCCCACTGATATAAAAAAGGCGCGAAAAAAAGAAATGCATCTCTTGCCCTCCTCCGTTCGTGTAAAAGGTACCCTTGTTTCTCGCGATAACTCGCAACTTTCCTACCAATATGACCCGAAATATAAGAAACGTTTATACAATAAAATTGCATCGTACTGTTTCTTATTTTTTCGGTTCAGACCATAAAAAATTGCGCTGTAGAGGCGTGTTCGTCGCCGCAGCGTCTACATAACGTCACAGCTATGGTAGAGATGCATCGTAGTTTCCCTGAGGCTCCTTCCTCACCTGACGAGCTCTATACTAATAGCAAGTCAAAAACAGATTTCGATCAAATCGAGAAAGACGGAGCAAACCGACCAAAACATACTATGGCCTTGGCATACAAAACATCAGATCGCGAAATATTAATAATGACATGCCATCGAATTTGGGTTAAAGAGTCATTCAGACACAAAATAAGCCGAACAGCAGTGCTACCTCTATTCCTGGCTATGGGGGGTGACCCTCAAAAATATGTTTTGGGAGGGTCATCCCCAGTACAGATGAGTCTATCGTATCACGCAGGCTCCGCCGATTGACCAGTTGTTATCTTAAACACGCGCACGACGGCGTACGGCGTACGATAGCTTGAACGGTCACGACGGCGCCTGTCCGTGTTTACCAAGGACGCTACGAGTACTTGCGTTTTTTTTTCTTTTCTTGTATTTTCCATCCCCTTCGTTTTGTCTCCGTCCATGCTTTCTCCCTCTTTGTACTGTAGTGGTCGTAACTCAGATCCTAGGCCATTGGAGTAGCATTTTCTTCCCCCCAGCCACTACAGCACGTGCCTTGCCATTCTCGTCCCGAGGCACTTTTTTCCCTCGTTGACTCACGTCGAATTCGGCTTATACCCACGCTACGAAGGCGCTCTCGGAAATCGATTCCATTTTTTTGTTTTTTTTTTGCAAAAAATGTCAAATTCTCACCACGGCCGGATTTGAACTCGGGTACCAATACGACAGCAGTAGCAGCCTTTAAGGCTACATATGGGAGTCTGCCGCACATCTGCTTGCCGTGCGCACATATTACAGTAGTGCCACGTTTCCTGAGAAGGGTGGGGTAAGGATCCTTTCTGTTGATGAGTTACCCCGTTGCAAACAGACGTCCCGATGAGAATGGAAAGGCCGTTTAATATTTCAACCCCATCAGAACGAGCTCCGAGGTTTTTGCAAGGCCGAATTAAAGGGATTTTGCATTAGTAGATACTGTTTACAGTAACGGGTTCAAGGGTGTATTGCCCACGCCGGTCAGCATTTATTTCGCAAAATACAAAGCATGTACCAGGGTGTCCATCTTGGGTCGGACGTCGATTCCACCATTCTATGTGCTCGAAATCGGCATGTTCGATTGGAAGTCTCTACGAAGGTAGGTAGATATCGGTGGTGTTTTGTGGGCGAGGCTCCTCCGCCCACAATTACCACATGTATTAGATAATGTATGTACGTACGTAAACGACGTATCCTCTGCTTTGATCTTCCAGGAAAGCTTCTCTTGTTGTTAATGTTTAGCGCAAGCGGAACGGATACATATTTTCAACACGTACGTACTTCTTTTTCTTCTATATACATGTAGGTTACAGTTTGACTCATGAGGGAAATATACAATTTCGATTATCAATGTCAGTTGCCCTCTAATCTGTTCAATCGGCTGTGTATTGTATAAAAGGAGTACTCAACGTTGAAACAGCAGATATTCCCTAGGCTACCCTCGAAAGAAAGGACAGGCGCGGAGTAACTGAACCAATTGCGTAATAAGCGGAGAGTATATTTGATGTCTGAGCACACCACCACCGAGGCGGTGTCCTCTCCTGGTTTTGCTGTACTCGGTAAATGTGGTATGCAACCTATGGAAACGGTGCATTTTTTAATCTTGCTGACTCTTCTTCTGACTCTATTAAAGACTTGTACTGCCTCGAGACGATTTCAATCTTCCTTTATGTTGTTTCTTCCCCATTTATGCCTCTCTATTCCGCATAATATATATTTTTTCTTCATCAGGGAAGGTTGGCCATAACAAACAGCAACCCTGTACGCACGCCCATTGCATTTTGTTTTAAGTGTCTGCCCCACCGCATGCATATTCTCCCATTGCACGGGTTCAACCTGAGGTTCATGTGCCTTGCCTGTTTGTTCGTTTGATGTCGGCAGATCGTTTGCTTGTGGTCGTCCATATGTGGTCGTCCATATTTATTTTCCTTGTTAATAACTGGTACCAGGTATAAGCTATTTACAGCGGTAGCATACAGCCCAGGGAAAGTATGCCTCGTATATATCGAATCAATTACATGCGTTCGTGTACGTTTGGACGCACCGGGTGTCGCCGAATATGCAAGCCTAATATCGGTGTACTTTTGCAGGTAAACCAGAAGTGCCAGAAGAAATATCGAATCTTTAGCCCAAACATTGAAACGGAAATAACAAACATTACGTATACATTCGTTCAAAGGGCTTGTTTACGGCGTATCAACGACGTATCACACCTCACACCACTTTGTTTAAGTTATTTCGAGGATACCCCGTTTTGCGATCGATCTTGGAAGTTTAAATATACTTCGAAGTATATACCCCGGGACCTAATTGAAGCGGGAAAATGTGCAACGATTATACCACTCTGTACAGAAATATAAGCACCGTTATTATTTGGAATTTTTCGAAAAACGGTTCCTTATTTTTCTGGACAGAGTGGTATATATCATAAGTACGAGTACGTTTGCTGTTTGGATTTACAGACAGCAGTAGTATTAATAGTGTCTCCACAGCAATGTCACGGCGGTGGCTCAGTCTCTCCCTTCGCCTTCGTTGGCTCCAGGTGTGGTTTCATTGTTTTTCTGGCTTTCTAAATTGGTACACCAGTGCTGTATTTTTTCGTGAACTAGTTGTGTCTCTCTTCGAAGGGCACGCACACATGCACACCGTCGACGAGATTATCTGTCATGGGGACGGGTGGTCTTGTGTCTAGGTGTAAGGCCCTTGGATGTCCGTGCCAATGGTTTGGTCGAGAACTAGAGGCACCGCTACGTACACGCGGAAGTTCTCTCGCCCGTCTCTCAACGTCCCTCTTTAACTCATATAGGGCTGGAGTCCCGTTTTGGGGAGAAATTACTTAAAATTAGAGTGGTTTGTCCCCAAAATGGGACTACAGACAGTCCTAAAAAGTGTTAAAACTGTTTGCTAGGAAGTTCCCTGTAACTGACATTACAGCTCTTCCAATTACTCTTTAGTATTACTCCGTCTCCGGAGGGCATAGTATATATGACCTACGGTATACACACAAAAACCAATTTATTTCACTATTTTCACTTGGAATACCTGGTCCTGTTTACTACCAGGTATGTTTCTCCGAAATACTAATACCGTGTGGTGCTGGGGTTGCATTGCTTAGGCTTGTGCAACGCCGGACCAACGTGTGTCGCACGGCTTGGACGGTCCCATAACATCCACATTCGTACCCGGCACCCCACTTAGGTCACTTTGAATTGATATGTTGAAACTGATTATCTTTGCTGGCGATTGGTGTTCTCAGGTGTGCGTTCAGTGTCACGAGACAGGACAAGAGGCCGTGCGTGGAGGTTTAGGTGTCCAAAGGTTTCAGTAAAGGATTTTGACACCTGCAACTTCTTGCAAGGTATTGCTGAATGCTCATCGTGGCACCTCCGCCAGGATACTGCTCTATAAGCACAGTATTGTCGTCACGGTTTGACCGCTATACTTGGTACGATACTACTGCTGTTGTTCTTGTAGTTCTGTAGTGTTCGTCATTCACACAGACCCGTATAATTGTAATCTAGACTTTTGTTCCTATACGTTTTTTTTTAATGTTTACAGCACGTTTGAATAGAATTCTACGTCAGAGCGGTGTATGTACTGCAACAGTCCTACAGCCAGAGATCCGTACCGTGTGAAAATAGCATTCACACCATGACGGGTGGGGCGAAAGCTGAAGAACTACAGTACACTGCTGTACCAGGCAGTACTATGAGTTTACATGCTAGTCGGAGGAGGATGGGCGAACGTTGTAAATGCGAGCAACATCTAAATCGCTACGTAGGTGCGTACGAGTATGAAGCTTTGGGTGGCGAGCACTTTCGTTTGTAGTTAAAGCCGTGAATTTTACTCTCACCCCCCCAACACGCCCGCGCGCGTGGCACGAACTTCCGATGAAGGTATAGTACTAAAAAATAAAAATGGACTTTTCGTCCCGTGCTATCACTCCTGTACTATTAAAGAGGTGGGTTCCTATTTACAAGGGGGATAAATTGTCCGACGGCGAGCTTTTCATTACATTATCAAGACGCCTCCAGTATAGATCGAAAACCGGCACGCCGGTCGCACACCTATTTCTCCACTCCTCTATTGACATATGACATATATCGTTCCATTCCAAGTGTCATCCCGATGATATGTGGGCACCATAAAAATCAAGCACACGTAGTGCTGTAGTCCGGCACGTATCAGGCACTCTGCAGGTATATATATATATATGCAATATAGCCGGTCAGCGTAGCGTAACTATAGACAGACGACGAGGCCCACTCCTTCACTCCCCGACAACGTAACTACTGTAACGTACGCGAGAGTCAAACGTGTTTCTTTGTTCTCGGGCCCGCCTTGCTCTTGTCAAGAGACCACGCACAGATCAAAACCAGGGCCGCACCAAGACAGCAGAAACACCTCTCTCCGGTCTAACTGAAGAACCGTGGGGACATGAAGAACGCGTCTACCCTTCTGCTGCTGGCAGCTGCACTCGTGCGCGGAGTGTGTTGCGGGCGGGTACTCAAAGCCACTCCGACGGTGGGATTGGGAACCATGAGGGAGCCAACAGCTTCTACGTCTCAGGCGGAGTCGTCTTCTCCAGGGATAGATGAGAAGGACGAGGAGGAGTTCATAGAGGCGCTGGAGGTCGACGACCAGGTCACCGGTAAGATAAACCTTGTTTGACCCAGAAACATATATTATATATATAATATAAAATACACGTTGTACTTGATATGTTTACATTACGGTAATGAGTTGAGGTAACATAAACAACACCGCTATGTTCTGCATTACGTCATTGGATTCTTCAGAGTAGTTGCTGTTGCTCTCTTAGGGTTTGTGTGGATACTATGATTGGAATGTGCGCTTCACATTTATTTTCAGATGTAAAATGCAATATTGTTCCGTAGCACCAACAAATATTTGTATCTACAGGCACACACGCTCCCTGAATTTTGTTCGTAGCTTCAGAGATTTTGTGCTCATGTACGGGATGGTATAGCCTGCAAGAGGCCGTACTCGTACGCGCGACTGAATTATCACAAACAGCTTGCAAATCGAAAGTTTCGACGGAATCCTCGATCTCACGGCTGTTTTTTTTTTTTTTTTTTTTTTGTATTGAACTTTCATGAATACTAACTGCTGTACCTCCTATCTTGTCTTTCTTTGTTTGAAGTTGATCTATTCACACTACAGCAGTAGCTCAAGTCATGTAGCGAGTGCGTTTATTCCACATCTTCCCCTCTCAGTAATATACACTGATTTTACGATTTGAACCATTTCAGGTCGTCCACGTGACATAGACCCCGAATTTTCTGGGCGTCGGATGGGTTCGTTAAACTCACTCTTCTGAAATCGGTGTTTACCGTCTCCCCAACCAACCTGAGGTTAACATTACCTTACCCCTGGTGTGTCGAAGGGTCCATACCTACTTCTACTGCAATCCCACTCTCACGGCTGTTACAGACTAACATTTATTGTTGTCATTTTCACTTACCGTACTGCTGTACCATCGACGCTACTCTGTTCAGGAATTGGAAGAAAACGGCGTGTTAGGAAAGGCTTTCGAGCGATGTCGTGAATATTAGGATGATACCGACAGCAGCAGTGCCCGTACAAAACCATTACACGGCCGTTGGAACAGGCAAGAAAAATCATAAATAATCGGTTGCTTGACCATTGTTTTTCGGTTGTCGCCCCATTCATCTTGTTGGTAGCCACGTCCCCACTTCACCTTGCTGGCATGAGGTATGACCCTTCATGTTGCGATGGTCATGTTTTCCTAAAGGCATTGGTCATCCCAATATCTATAATGCACAGTAAAGTAGTGGCTACCCTCGTAGCTGTGTAGTGCCAATTTCACCGCGAATAATACCGAATACCACATGAAAAGCAGGACTGACTACTCGTATATGTCAATGATTACCCCGATTATTGAGTAACACCAATATTATAAATGTTCATACGGAGTACACAAAGTATAACCCTAGGCCGACATCAAACAAAACATAAAACCGTGCTCGACAACATTGTGGCTCGTTAGTGAACCTCGTTCTTACGAAACCTTCGCTGGTGTCCCCCTAGACCTGGTACGTAAGTTCGCTCCAGTATTTGTCCTCCATCAAAGTTCGATGACATCGTTGATCCGTACCATAGATGTCAGGAGACAGGACTTTCAACCCTTGGCAGACAGCAGATTTGCCTTGACATGCCGTGACTTGACACCAAACTACTAGGTTGTAGTGTCGAACACCTCGGCCCTACACCCTTGACAGCGCATGTTTTGCCTTGCTTGACATGTCTCCCGACATTTTTGATCCGTACATTATGTATCATCAATATAACGGTTGGTGAAGAAACGTTTCAGGACGTGGCGTTTCTACCGTTACAGCACAAACACTCCCCAGAAGGGCACCATATACTATCAAAGTATCATATACCAACCACGTCAAATGTACTCCGAATAAATACATATGTATCGGTGTAGTACTACCGAATGCAGGCTCAACACCATCATCCACCTGCTCGCGTTAATGACGCGGGTCGTATCATAGTCGGCAAACTATAGGGCTTGGAATAGGGCTCACGCCAAGGCAGGCCCGCGTAAGTATCATTATTAGGGGCATGGTATTCGAAGGCACATAGTCGAGCTTCGCGTAAGAGGTACCGAACCCTCGATATACACAGCAGTGGGGGTAAAACTAGAATAGTTTCTTGCCTCACGTAGAGGCAAACGGTTGTGTCTGCGGGTTGGCATATTTGCTACAGCAGTACGTTTCAGAGTGATAGCCAAAAGCAGCGTCAAAATGCGCTAGATGCGGCTGGTTGCTGAGTTCTCCGCCGGAAGGACAAAACATTGTTTCCGACCTGGCAACAAGTGCTGCTGTATACTCGTACTAGGGCTGGATGTTAGCCAGCATCGACAAAAACAACCGTTGACGTTCTCCACCACCTTAAAGCACCGTCCACATATCTCCATAACTGCTAGCTTGTCGAGGATAGGCTTGCCGCCGGGGTCGGTGTTTGCAGTCAGCCGCACGACAATCATTAGAGTCAGCCCTACTACAACCATTATGTTGCAGCTGGGATAATTAAAGCCTACGTACTGCAAGTACCGAGTATCAGGTACTACGTTGGGTTTACGACTGGCCTCTCCCCCCATCTTGGTGAAGTGGCCATTACTATGAATAGAAGAGATCGTCGCAATAGAAAAGAAGAGATCGTCGCAATAGAAAAGAAGAGATCGTCGCAATGGAGCGCGAGCAAAATTTAGAGACAGCAGTGTTCCCTTCAGAGTACTGAAGTAGCGTCAATTCGCGAAGGTTCTAGTCTCTAGATTGAGAGGGTGGGTATGAATCCGTCGCTAGGTGACACGCGACGGATATAAATTCGCCTGGTTCTTACGTGAGCATGGACCGGGGAAATATTTCTTAGCAGACTGCCATTTGCAGGGTGCGACACTACAATACCTCGCCAAACCGTTTAGACATGCTCGTAGCGCATACCACTGGAAACATAGTCGTTAGTCACGGCCCACAGAGACTACGATGATACGTTCCCTAAATATACACGGTCTGGTTTTGCTTTTTGTTTACTCCGACCATAATGTGGCATCACGTTGATAATCCAAGCTGATCCCTCGCGTAAACCACGCGTAAAGGGAAAGGAAATGAGGCAAGAAAACCTGTGCGCGTACAGAGTTCTACATGTGCGACTAAACATGTGCTGCTGTAGTGTGCATCACTGCCGATTTATCTGTCTGTGCAGACACGCCGGTGGGCGTTCTTTATAGCTACAAGCTGAACCGAATGTATCACGACCTCGGTTTTTGTATGCAACTCGACGTATTGCGCTTTTTGTCCTACGAAATATTGGCCTTTTCTAGACTGGTTTGATTGAATACGGGCCACGAAAGAGTCCCGGCGTATTCGCATGGTGCACTTCCAATAGAAAAAGTAAGCAATCCCAGTACGAAGTTCGTCAAGGTAGTACGTAAACGCACACCTGTCATACATAATGTACTGAAAAAGCAATATGCCCGAAGCCAACAACGCGTGCTATGTGACAAGCCAACCCACGCATAACTCGAGCCCGTTCATCGCTTTCTGTATGCCCTACCCCACGACGGTACGCTCTACGCTATGAACAGTCGTATCCGCTATCAAGTTAGGTCCGCTGCTGTGCGACGTCCTGGTCAACGCGGAGGACGCCGCCACGTTGTCGTTCGTCCTTCTGGAGGACGAAAGGGTAACCGCCGAGAAAATATCCTACACCGCTACCGACGGAGAGGCATTTACCGACGGTATCGGTCGAAAGGTGTGTAGTCTACGAAATCAGTAGAATATAGTTTTCAACGGAATAATCGGTACAGGAACACCAACTAGAGCAGTGGGTCGTACCTACACGGTGGTTGTTGGACCACGGTGGTAATGTGTGTTTGATAATTACGGTAAGCTGCATAAACAGGCCTCTTGTTTATTTATATTTAGTTGATTATTTTCAAGCGTAGTCAAAGCAACCATGCTTTCATTAAGTGGTGTTGTCTTTGTTTTCATTTCGTGTATTCATGCAACAATCCTACATGGAGGGTGTACCACTACCTCCTTAAACATAGGAATCCTGGAGAAAATATTGTAAGGAGGCGGTTGTTTTCCTGTAAGCCCGATAAGCCTCTTCACACCAGAATTAATGTTTACCAGCGTTCGAAGTAGTCTGCAAATAATAACCCTAAGAAATGGACACCAGCAATTAAACGATAAACTTGTCAGTAGGAACGTATACCATGACGGCAAATCGCGGTGATCAGGCAGGTGCCTCGGAGTATACCACAATCCCCGTAGTTTTGTGCTGAACAATACTCGACATGTGTACTATAGAGCAACATTTGGTTGGATATCCATAGGAAATGGACGAATATCTCGAAGATGACCACGCCTGCGGATGACGCCGGCATAACCGCAAACATAGTTAAAGTTACGAACAGATTACCCAGGAGCAGTTTTGAATTCAGGTCAGCGCACACCGCAGGCATATGGGGGGGTAGGCGGTGAACTAATCTGATGGATGGTCTCAGTCGTATGTCCATAGACCTTCGCATCAATGCAATGTCGGGACGAAGAACGTGGGACTTTCACCAACAAGGCAGACACTGCTCGCACCAAACGCAAAGCGCCGTGAGGTAGAGAGCAAGCGGTATGAAGGGTGAGATGCACCCTACTAAGAACCGCTTGTGAGGCGGACTTGCCTTTGGACGACAGCCTCCAACGAATAGATTTGATTTGTGGTGTGGCCATCCCAGAGACAGTAATGTGTTTTACACTTTTTCTTCATCGTGGGTGACTTACCATATACTGGTACACCCTACAGTATATCGTACGACCATTCCCCTTGTGAGGACTTGAGGTTCTTAACCCGCAGAACTGATCAAACAGTACCGCCAGCCTACGTAACCGCCAATCAAACAAAAGTAAAAAAACGGTACCCTGGTTGTCTAACTCACGCAGTGAGTGGCGTGTTTTACAGCGTCGTTGCCAACGACACCAATCCAACCTATGCATGTACTATATTCCGGTATATGTTAATATAGCGGGCGGGCGGGGGGAGTCGATCAATATGAACATTGCTCAGTACACAACGCCTTCGTCTGCCCCCTTCTGCCGCCCAAATGCCTTATTCTGCATATGTGTATCCCCCAAGGTCTGGATGGGAGTTGTGACAGACCCTCCCCAAGCCGAGGACGAGGCGGATCCAAGGATGATCAGCATGGCATGGGGAGACGTGTGCGACACTGAGGTGTGTGTGGTACAACAGTGACAGGGGTGGGGGGGTTATTCCACACGGTGGTAGTAGTACAACGCTTGTAATTGAAGAACTCCCACTCAATGTCTTTGCTCCAACGCTTTCCCACACTGCACAAAATACCTAGTTTCGGGAAAATTGTGTTTTGGATTATTTGAATTATGCCACTTGAATGTCGCAGCCGAAAATGTCGAAACGATCGCCGAGAGTGCAGAGATCTCTGCCACTTTGAAACCGAGCAACGTCGAACATGTCGTATACTACCCCTTTCACCCACTCACGCCTGCGGAGCAATTCTTTGCTACTTACTGCCGTCAATAGGGTGGCAACCCTCCTCTTTAACCTGCCACATTTTACGCCTATCTAAGGAAAGTGGATGTGTACCTCACACAACCTACCGTGGGATGAGTCTCTGTACTTTTTTGCGTTTTTTTTTGTCGTAGGGGCAGCGTTATCAAGCATGCCCATGGCGGTGCAAGTGAAAGGGTCACAAACGTTTGGAGCCGCGAAGAGATAGGGGCTAGTCACACGCCCGAGTGGCTCTGAGCGACCGGAACCATGGAGAAGCTAAACGTGATCTGCCTTTAGTTGCCACTGGTCTGCTGTACAGCAGCAGTGTGGAACCGGTATATATGTCCTGTATCGAATATCGCAAATGTAGCAAGCGACAAAAACGAAAGTGAAGGATAAACGCTTGCTTCTGCCCAGTAGTGTGTTGTCGTGTGTTTGCCAAGGCCTCTGTTGAAAACGGGTGACACCAGCAGCGTCATGGTGTTCACATCGGCATAAAAACCTCGTGGATGCTTCTTCACATATCACCCACCCCCCAATACGTGGGGTGTAAATGTTTTCGACTACGTCAATGGCATGACTTGGTTACTACTGCAGTACAATACCAACAACCGGTAGCAGCAAGTTGTTATTATGTATTTCAACTCTTGACCAAAAACCGATGCCTCTCCGTTGCTCGCCCGTTTATTCTCTATGGTGCTACTGTCGGTGTTCAGACGTTTCTCCTCCAAGTTACCAAACGGACCAAATACGACAAGACGAGAATAGTCAAGACCGTTCCTTGCTTTGGGTCGACTACGGACACGTGTCTGGTCGAGGTGAGCGTCGAACACGCCTACTTGTTACTCAAGTAAAACCTGTGTGTCCGGCGTCAGCCGTGACTTAGGAACGTATTCCCTGGTGTAAGTTTAAGTGGTCTGGAAAGGACGGTTCAAACTATGTAACACGCTGACATATGTTTGATCCTGGAAACGCGTAGTGAACGGTTTATGGGCTTATATATTTCTCTGTTTTCCGGTGCGGCATGACACCGGTGTTGAGACGAAGCGGAACTTGGAGAAGATCCCAGGTGTACATGCCGCTGCGGTCTCTTGCGGAGCCTAAGATTGATGTCGAAACTGAACTTTTTATGCGGGTATACCCCGGTTACGTTTGCTGAGAGCATAGGTTATAAAAGCCACCGACGTTGATGTGTGCAGGTACAGCTTTGTTTGTATTTTCCCGCACCCATCAATACCGTTTCTGAGGCGGCATGTTTTGTTTCTCAGCATGAAAACGCAGGAGGGGCAGTACTAGTAGCGCCAGCAGCAGTCGGACCTACGCTGCGTGACGGGCTTACAACACCCCCACGTTTGTACGTATGCAATTTCCGTGCAGCGTTGTCAGTTTTTACTCGCCTGATAGCGCTCTACCGACGATTAGTGTGGAGGCCTTCGAGTTGTGTGTTGATTTTCTCGGCTGCCCGAGAATACGAGTCCAGTGTTGAGAAGCTTCGTGTGTCTTACACGTCCAGCTGTTAACTTTTTAAGGTTGATTTTGAGACTACGCCCGGCGTTGATATCCTCGGGAGGCTTAGCCGTCCCGCTCCGTGTTGCTTCTATTGCGTTGTTCTTCGCGGCTTAGGTTGAGCTCGACTTTCAAGAGTCTGACGATGCCATGCATCCTGACGACGTTGACATCCTCCAGTCCAGCGGCAGCGCTACCGACAGGTCTGAGTTGCACGAGAAACGTTCACCGCGGTAATACGTGTTAGCTAATGCAGGAAATATGCACAACCAAACAAGTGCAAAACAGCCTGGGTGATCGGATCGCGTTTTGCTATGGTCTCGACAGAAGTGTCCTCGGCTCCCATTAAGTACACAGGGGGGGGGGGGTATATCATGTGTCGTGTGTGCCCGAAGTCCACAATAATACCGAGAGCTAAGGTAAAACGTTTTTGGCTGGGAATTAGACGCAACTAAAACAGGGTACATGTGGCATAACCTGTCCGTCGATTGTTCACCTTTGAATACTAGCCGATCCCATGGGTTGCATGCCCTACGCACAACGTGAACGTCAGGATAAGCTATCTCGAGCGTTTGAGTGCGGTACTCCTGTGGACGCGTAGCATCACGGGGTTTGCGCGTTTTAGCAAATATCTTTATGACGGACTACTTCTGACTAGGAGTACTACTGATTATTATACTGCTGAACTGAACAACTACCCAATAAACCCTGCATGATATCCCTTGTAAATTGCAAAGTGGTATTCATTTGAGCCCAGGCGACGGGATGGGTTAGAGGGTTATAGGGTGTTTATTTTCTTCAAGGACGTAGGTTCAGCAACATCGATGCTGCGTGTATCGGAGCACGCATCTGTGACGGACGACCCGGAATAACCAGCGGCTGTAAACGAGACCACCTACAGTTACCAGATGAAGCAACGAGGTTGTCAGCGAATACGATCGCCAACAAATCGGCCTTGCGTGTTTACATCTCGTGCTACGGATGCCAAACGCGTCGTAGACCCGCTCCAAACTCATACACCGTCGGCTGTCCTAAATGTGACGACAGGGAGGGCACGACCACCAGCAGCGGCGGCAGTGGAATCTCCACCTCTACTCCAGGCTCGTCTGATCGCCGGCTGCAGATGGGCACCGTGGTGCGTCCGCCTCATGGATTTGTGCTTTGTGTTTTGTTTGTTTCTGTTGGGCATTACACACCGTTCGTGGATTGAACAACGCCCGCTCTCGATTCGGCTTTTTTTTACGCTGGAATCACCTCAATAGTACTGTGTCCTGCTGCAGTGGGCTAGGCTCCCAGTACAACGTCAAAGCCTTCCCAACGTCGCCAATCGCTCGATCGTTCTACCGCCCGGTCTGCTTTATCTCAACTCACATCGTTGACTCTTTTCCCAACGAATGCAGATCGACGTGATGGTTCTCTACAGCGATTTGGCGATGACTACTCTTGGAGGGGTCACCCCGCAGCAACTGGAGACCATCATTCTCGACAGCCTCGCGGGGACCAACCAAGCCATGGTCAACTCGGGGATATCGGCCTACATCAACCCCGTGTTCATCGGCCTGGTGCGTTTCATCGGTTCCTTCACGGTGTTAGTCGAAACAGAGTTTTAGGACGTACTTATGTCGTTTCTTGCAATGACAGGGACAAACTGGTCCTGCGCGTTGAGACGCTCATTTTGTTGACGGACCTAGTTGACTCTACAAAAACAACAATCACGTGAGGATCCAGTCGCTCACAGTTCGGCGTGTTTCGGGCTGATTGAACGTACGCCACCACAGCTGCCAGGGATCGGCGAGATACGCTCTGTACGACGGTAGCTGGCTCGTTGGCGGCCCTATTACGGAGGGCCATAGTAAATAGGACGATTTTTTGGTTCGCAAACATAGGTAGGTGTATGAGTTCTTGTGTGTTACGTAGGTCCTATTTACTAGTATTTACTATGGCCCCCAGTAATAGTACTTTTCACCACCTTGTGTATCGTTTCTTACCCCCCCTGCGAGAGATTTACGGTGCCGTTAAGCCGCCATACCCACGCAGTTCAATCACGTTGCGAGATAGGGCAGTGCAGCCGTGACCTGAGCATGATTCGAGTCTGGTACAACCCGCAGCAGAACTTCACATATCTTTCACAAGGCGTCCCCGCCCCCTCACCTGTACACACGTGTAGGTCATCGCGGAATCTACAACTAGTAACATCTGCAGACCCTGTGAAAACGTTACCCGTAAGTAGACAGTCTCGTCAATATATCCAGCTCGCGTATAGTATATAGCAATCGCCACAACAACCGATACTATTGAAGTCCGATGTAACCGTAGCAGACCAACGCCTTTTCTCGTGTGGCACAGACTTGAGTCATTCCACAGCGGTAGGAGGGGCACAGCAGTAGGTATACTAACGATTCAGCTGACCGGTTTAGCACCACGCGTGCGCAGCTACCGGTTGACGTCTACTGGCAACCTGCCTCAGGAGTGCATATCGCGTCGTAGCGTTCGCCGGGTTCCGCGAAGAGTTTACTTGGAAGGCATGTTTGTGGTTGTATATTGAGCCCCTCATCTGCGCAGATATTCAAATATGTCTCTTCCTCTAGTATGGGGCATTGCTCATCTATGCCTTTTTTTCCTGGTTTAAACCTCCGAGTAATGCTCACGGACGACTCAAACAAATACATTTGATACCTGCCCCGCTGCATGCTGCGCAGGTACCGTACGAGGTGAACACCTTCGACAGCGCGTCTGCTTTGACCGAACTACGGACGAATGCCGACGTGGGGATCCTCCGCGACTCGGTCGGGGCTGACCTGGTGCAGTTGATCACCGACTTCGACGACTCTTGCGGACTGGGGTGAGCGCCGTCTCCGCATGGCGGTTAAGACCCACCCAAACAAACTCGAATTTTGTAGTGAACCAATTTCTGCACGGTACGCCGTGTACCGTGCGAAGCGGAGACCGGCCAGGCTATGTGTGAAGTACAAGAGTTCCTTAGCGATGAAAATGCAGCCATCGGAAATGGAAACATAATCGAGGCGTCGACTTGGAAAGGTGTTCTTGCAGGGCGATGATTTGAATGCGGCAGCGGGTATTTCATCGGAGTACATAATGTGCTGTTGCCGCGTAAACTACTGCAGTATTAAAATGTAGACATCGCCACCACAAGAATATTAATCACGGTATCGCCGGTGCCGTGCATAATACGAACGACCCCAACACGAGCAACGCACAGCTGTGGTTGGAAACACAACGTCAGCGTGACAGCAAGCACCAGCGTGACAGCAAGCACCAGCGTGACAGCAAGCACCAGCGTGACAGCAAGCACCAGCGTGACAGCAAGCACCATGCTTTGTTTCCCGATTTAGCGACTAACCGATACCATGAGATCATAGTGAGTTCGCCGCTGTCTGCCTGGCTGACCTCCCCCCGCTCTTCGTCACGTCACCACCTCGAAGGTACCTGTTCGACACCTACGAGGCCTTCGGCTTCTCCGTGGTACAAGCGACGTGCATCTACAACTTGTCGCACACGCACGAGCTCGGCCACAACTTAGGATGCCATCACAACAGGGACGACACGTCACACGACCACGGATACGCCCACGGTTACCGCTACTGCGACGGGGAAGACCCGTGAGTAACCAGACCAGAGAATGATCGACGAAGCTCACTCAGAGCCGTAGGGGATGAGGAGAGGTCGTTCCGAACGTATTGGGCTGCTGAGACACATGCCTGGCGACGAGGTTATCAAATCCCAAACACGTCTGGCCGCGTAGACGGTGCAGTGTAATACCCCGCTACCCCTTTTCCTCCGCAACGGTAAAAGACTATCGGGTGTAAAGCTTACATTGAACATACGGCCGTGACATCCGGATGCTGTAATTAAAACGTGTAGTGTGCGGGAAATATCGTGTACGTCGCTGTAACGAAAAGTGTGCGAAACATACTCGAGCGTTCTTTCGCCCCACGGCATACAATGCCTCAAATGTGTTTGACGTGCGTCTGTCTCCGTGACATTTATCGACGACTGGCGAAGCTTGTGTGCTTCCGCCGACGTTTCAATCGTTTCACAACCGAAATGTCGTTTCCCTCGCCGCGACCCCTTTTCATGGTTCCTTACGCGCTAGGTACCGAACGATCATGGGCGTGTCGTGTCGAAACCCCCGGGTGAACTACTTCTCCAACCCTGACGTTATGCACCTGAACAAACCCACCGGCACGCTGGCGAACGACAACGCTCGTGTCATCGAGGACAACATGGTGAGCAGAATCCAAAAGAGACAGAAATGTTAACTGTGCATACTCGTCGCGAAAAGTAGCACATCTTTTCGTAGACACCTAAACTGCGAACAGGGTGTGATGGCAATAGTTTGGGCGTTCGCTGATGACACTTAGAGGTAAAGCGAGAATTGGGCTTGATGGCAATAGTGTGGCGCCGGCGCTTGTTGGCTGTATAACTCGACTACTGTGGGGCGCTCAAAGCTGGATGTTGTTTCAAGTTTCAGTGTCGAGGTGGTAAACGTCCAGTATGTGGTATTAAACGGCGTTCCGACTTGTTTTGGCTTTTGAGTCTTGCAAAAACGCCGCAAACTCAAACCGAACACCTACATGAGGCACAGCGTACACGTTTGACAAACGAAACACACGCTATAGTCGAATCCACCCACAGTCGGGTACTACGATAGAGGTAGTAATTTCCGTCGAAACGGTTTCTGAAATGATCAGGCTCCTCAACTCAAACTCGTCGGACTTTCATTCTCGCGTTTCAGTATTGCTGGATCAAATCATTGGGCCATGGTCATGTTTCACCTGGTACCACTGTTGTTTTCGTCCAAAATCCAGTTTTGTTTCGGTGGGGGTGTAGAGCTCCTCACCGAAAACCCTCAGAAACTACAGGGTACATATCTACCGAAGCATGCGTCCAACAATGTTAAGCTGATCGAGCAATCGTGAGACGCTCCTTTTCGTTTCACACACATTGAACGCCGTGCCCCTCTTGGTCCCGGCGTGCAGGTCGCCGTCTCAAACTACCGCAACACGGTCACACCTCCCACCCCCGCTCCCACCACAGCCCCGCCTACAACGGCGCCTCCCAACGCTGCTCCAACCCCTGCTCCCACTTTCACACGTCCTACCCCCGCGCCTGTCATCATCACACCTCCCACCCCCGCGCCTGCCATCATCACACCTCCCACCCATGCTCCCTCCACCCCCCCTCCTACGACCGTACATCCTACCGCTGCTCCCATTCCTGCTTCCACTTCAGCGTCTCCGACTATCACGCACGACATCAGCACACCTTCCACCCCTGCTTCCACCACGGTTCCCCCGACCACTGCTTTGCCTACCCCTGCTCCCAGCGTTGCACCTACTACCACCGCGCCTGCCATCACTGTTCCTCCCACTCCTGCTCCCACGACCGCCCCTCCTACCTCCGCGCCTGCCATCACTGTTCTGCCCACCCCTGCTCCCACGACCGCCCCTCTCGACACCGTGTCGCCCGCCCCTGGCTCTGGCACTGAACCCCCCGCCACCGGGCCTACCGCCGCGTACACTCTAGTTGGGTGCTTTGCAGATAACACTGGGGATCGCGTTCTCTCCGGCCGCTTCGTGAAGAGCGATATGGCAATGACCACAGAGGTGAAGCGCCTACGGGGTTGCTGTTGTTTTTGGTTTTTCGAAAAGCAAGACGTGGCCGGCAGAGTACTGCAAACGGTGTCTACCTACGGTAGTGTCGGGGTTGATGTCTGCGGGGTAGGTCCTTCGATAGCTCTCTCGTTTGTTTCGGGCCGTTACTGTATTAGTTGGGTGTTTTTTTACTCGTATGTTCCTCGCGGGTATGTATATTGCCTACGTGATTATCACGTGGAAAGTACTGTACTATGGTTATAACCTTACCAAGCTAACAAGGAGTTCGGCACCGTGCGTTGTCGGAGACGGAATGGAACGACCAATATATACGGTACCCGTACGAGTTTGCTATGTATAGCCTTATCATGCACTCACCTCCATCAGCACAAATCTCGTTCAATACCGGAATACTTCAGAATCCCGTACGACGCATGGGGCGCGCGCAACCTTCCCTTACATGTGTTGCTGATCCCTTGATGACAGGTTCTTTGGCTCGGGAGACACCGATACACTCCGTTGAGTCTAACCCATGTTTTCGTTTCCACTGTATAGCCAAGAGCCGATATGATGTCCGAAAAAAAAGGGATGAAACGGCTTACTGTAGAATCAATAGTTCGCATAACGACAGGACAACAAAACATGAATAGGCCTCACACGCGGCCTTAAGATAACCAACGATGTTTCTGTACTACCTCTATCCCGCCGGACTTCAGGTGTGCGCGGAGTTCTGCGAGGGGTCTCCTTACTTCGGAACGCAGTACGGCCAGGAGGTAAACGTCGTGTGCCGATTGGCGCGACGGGCTGTCGCCCAATCCTCTTGATGACCAAAATTCGATTTTGCGGCGCAAGACACGCGTAATGTCAAGAGATTGACGCACCATTGTTTTTTTTCCGGGCTTGAAGCATTTGGGGGGCTCTTTACTACTAGTGGTATTAGTATTAATAGAAGGCCAGCCGAACTGATCATTTATAAACAACGAGCGTGCTACCCGATGGCCCGGGCATGTATAAAAGTGGTGCTCTGCCGACCTGTGAACTTCAAAATTTTAGAGTATAGCACGATGATAGCCACTAACGTTCGGCGAAGGCTTGGCCACCAACGTAGTGCCCGGTTTGTACCACGCTTCATAGTAGGTGAGGGAGTATATAAAGGGGTGCGTTATGTATCGCCTACAGGTACCGTTTGGTTCTGCAAGGTAGTGGCCCCATCGCCAGCCTGTGCTCGCTACTCTGATGTGCACCTTACGTCGTGGCCGTCGGGCCTTTTAGGGGTTGGGTAATGCTTACAAAAAGGGTTTGTGTTGTAAATGCAATCATGCGATTACTTCCCACAATAGAAACAGCACGTATCTGGTATGCTTGATAACTCAAACGGAAAACGAGTGCCACATTCGTCAACCGCCGCCAAGCAAAAGGGCGTTGTGTGTTTGCCTAGACACTTTATCACATTTCGACAATTTCTCAGGTCACGACGTTGCCAGCCACACCCTTTTCTCCTCCCCCAATACGCAACGAATGCGTATCAAATAAATAATTTCCCCTCTGGATCCACTTTACTGTGGTTTAACAAAACCCTTATAATTTTCTTCTACGTTTCCAGTGCTTCTGCGGCGTGAACTCCGACGACCCCGCCAGGCGCGGCGATGCCACTTGCGCGAGCGAGTGCGCCGGAGACGCCTCCCAGACGTGCGGCGGCCTTTACGCGATCAGCGTGTACGAGTACACCAGCACGGTCGATTCGTCGTCGGAGTACCTGGGCTGCTGGGGAGACTTCGGCCACGGTCGGATCATGGACGTGGTGCAGTCCGACTCCTCCATGACCAACGAGGTGAGCCGTTGGTTTTCCTACATCGTGCTGCTGGCGTGGACATGAACGACAATATGCGTTCCTGATCCCCTTTTTGTTTTGTTTGTTTTCGGCATTACGTGCACGTGCTACAAAAACGGTGGCTCTTTTTGGCGGAAACCGTTTTCTGGATAACGGCGCTCCTTGACCCAAACTCGTCTGAGTTTTATTCTTGCGTTGCAATATTTTCCATTTTGTACCTTGGCCATGGCATTGGTCGTCGTATACCGTTTTTTCTTGTCGCTTCTGAAACCAATGTTTTGGTGCGGTACAGAGGTCCTCAAGATAGCGCCCTCAGAGTATCGAGAACATGGCCTGTACGCAGGTGCACCTTTACCCTAGGATGGCGTGGCCTCGTGTTTGTTGCGTTCTGCCCTGTATCAGTGCACTCTAGCGCCACTCCTGGCAGCGGGACGTGCTCGTTGTTTACGTGTGAGCATAGCATTAAAACGTGATGGAGATACATCTGAAGTGTAAACTGTTTGATGCGATATTTGTTTGCTATCCTCGATGCTTGCAGGATAGCACGGTACACAGCGGTACATCACTCTCTCTCCCTTGTTTTCAAAAAAGGCCTGAACACACTTAGATCTCTGCACCGTTGGCCCGCAGGACAGCGACGCCCTCGAGTCCAGGGAGATAACAAAGTAACCGCCGGAGTCCCGTATCTGCCGCACGAACACCCGAGGCAGAAGCCGCCAACCCTTCATTGCGCATCATTCTTGGATCGGTCGAGTGTTGTCGGTCGGGTCGCACCAGTCCTTGCAGCGAGGACCATACGCCTACCACTTACCAGATTGCTAACATGACTCCAACCGGATGAGTTGTGCAATTATGCTTGCTGCCGCCCGAGTGCTTCATCGTTCTCCACTGATGTTCTTGCTGTTCTTGCCTCGCGAAATGACAGCTATGCGAGGAGATCTGCAGCTCTTACGCCTTCTTCGGAACCGAGTACGGACTGGAGGTAAGCCACGCTTTGCCACTTCGAAGAAAAGCACCGTGTACTACTGTAACACGCGGTGTAAAATTAGCGCGTATGGCATGCATGAAAATGCTCACTATATGAAAGAGTCGTCAACGTACCTTTCATTGGGCACCTAAAGCCTCCAATATATCATAGGGATCATCGTTCTCCCGTATCCCAAACCTCTCGCCAAGGCTGTGTTTGCCCACCACCACCACCACCACCACTAGTGAACCAAGCCATACACACCTCACACTGCAACATGTTCCTACGTTAACGTGTATGTGTGCATATACCTCCGCAGTGCTGGTGCGGCGATGGGTCTACGGATTACACCACGCACGGAGAATCTACCGCATGTACCAGGAACTGCGCTGGCGACGCTGGCACCAAGTGTGGAGGGTTCAACGCCATGTCCGTGTGGCGGTCCCCGTAACGCCCCCGCCTCCGAGCAGCAAAGTTCATCTCGCAAGCGTCCGCCCTCGTGCGCGACTCGGGAAGCACGAATTACACACTTGGCGAATAAGGTATCTCATGCGTTGGCGGCTTCCCCACTAACAAGGATTGGGGCTTCAGCCCCCCTGTAATGACATACTAAGTATGTACCCATGTATTCCTTACAGGAGATGTTGGGTTCAGAAAGGAGTGGCAGGCATGGCCCATTGGTGCCGTTGTGTTTCCTTAGCGAAATGAGCCGATGTACTCCGTATATTGTTCTATCATGTTTGGGTGAGTAGTAGAGGCTCCCTGAGCGCCGTACAGTATGTAGCCCCTTTATTTAGGGACTGGAGGTTCCACGTATACCGGCGTCCCACATTGGACGTGGTACCGGTGCCTTATCGCCAGTAGAGTGGGAAAAGGGTGATCAAACGTTAGCATCCCTTGTATACCATTTTCCCCTTCGCTCGAGGTCCCCTAAAAAGGACTACATACTGCAGCTGTGAAAGGGCATTGGGTTCTACATAAATTATTTGAAGAAACCGGTGATCTAAGGCGTCCGAGTTAATATTTCAACTTGTGTTCCTTGTTAGATCACTTGCTGAGAAAAGCACGAGGTGACTGTAAGAATACATGGATTCACAACTGATCAACATGTCGGGTTCAACTTCGATGGTAACTCCACCCTGTCCAGTGTTGTCCCGGCTGGTCAGCTGTAGTTATAGGTCATGCCATAGCCGCTTGTGGTACGGGGTGTCGGACGCACACGATACAATTTCACCATTATCTACGGCTTCAACCATGAACCGATCCGTCAGATCAGCATGTGGTGATGTATTCGCAGGTTGGACCACACGGTTCTTGATTTATTTACTGTAGATGTAGTAAGCCAACCCGCACGTATTAGTGAGGGGAGAGAGAGGGAGAGAGAAGGATCACCGTCCTACGGGTGGGTATGTGCTCTGCAAAGCAGAAAAGTACGTGGAGACCACGGACCCTCGTAAAGGTACGCGTATCTTAAGAATAGCTAGAAAGGTTAATTATCTAGTACGACTACATATAGCACTGGTGTAGAACTCCTGTACCGGTATTCGTCCTTATCATTAGTTGCGAGTATAGAGAGCCCTGTAGTGCCTAGACCCGCGACCAAGTAGATTGAGGTATCAGCGACCCGTTTTAGTTTTAGTTTTATTTTTCGCTCGCACGTTGGCACCCGATTTTGATTTCCTTCAGGTGTGTCATTTCGTGGTGTGTGGGTTGTGTGCTTGTTGCTTGGTGTGCCAACCGTGTGCGACATGAGAGCAGCATCACCTTGATTGATATTTTTAATTTCGGGGGAATTCTGTGTATAGCGTACCAAATATTGCTTTTGAATATACGGGATACACTTTTGTTTGAAGTGTTTATGGAGACAGGGGTGCGGCACAATGGCGCGCGTCTACGCCTTGTAGGAGTTGGGTGACTAAATCTCCCGTAGCCAGGAGACGTTCGGTAAGCTGGAATACAAGCTGTTCTTGTAGAAAAGCAGGCCGCGTAGTAGGTGGAACTTGACGGTTCTGATAGACACCAACGCTCAAACATATCAGTGGGGTCGATCCATTGCGCCGCCAGCCGACAACGGAATTCCAGAGCAAAATACCGGTACTACAGTAGTTTACGGCTCAATACTTTCGGCGAACCGTCTGGACGACAGTCAAATACGTTTGGGTTGAGACTAGCGGGCGTGGGATTGGGGGAACGCTCGGCAGGTTACCGATGGGGTATAGGGGTCGGCTTGACGCCAGGTGGAATGGGCCAGATTTCGTTTGAAGGTGTATATGGTAAGTAACTACCACATACAGGCGTTAGCATTCATTGCATTGATGTACGTGCTGTAATATTGTATTCGTGTACGTTACGTTACGGACGCGCGCTATGATAGGAGTAGCAGTTTTTGGCTTAAGTTGTATCTGAATGACCGGGGCTCCTTGACCCCAAATCGTGGCGATGTCAATTCACTTTATTTGCAATATGATTTAGTTGCACGTACCTTCCTGGGGCAAAAGGGGTATGTCAATCGGGATAAACGTTCAGTCTCATTGAGATATTCTTTTTGGGCGACAGGCATTGAGCGCCTCAAGCAACTGCCCACAGTAAAACGAATTGGTGCACCGCCACCCTTAGCCGGTGCCTGAATTCCCGATTTCCTGGCGCTTAGATGGACATAGCATGTGTCAAGCCGTGCAATGGTCCGTGACACCAGCACGTCCCGTACCCATACCGGATACTTCAGTTTCAGGGCGACCGCACGATTTTACAACGGGTTTCATAATATCCTGGAAGCCGTATATACACGACGTTGTGCGGGGAAGGCGGAGAGCGTATTCGGGTTTGTATTTTAGCTTTTTGTTATAGAATATTAGTGCAGCGAGTTTGGGAGACGTTGAACGCACAAGCACGGCGAAATAAGGTAAGATAGCGAGGCACCTGGGTGTTATTAATAATAAATATACATCAGTTGCAGCGGACTTATCTATGAGGTCCTACGCGCACCATGTTGCGGACAGTCACGCCGCGCGGTGCCGGCTCTTATGTTTTCTGGATGCTAGCGAATACCCCCTCCCCCCCTCGTCCCCGCATGAAGCCTTTACCACACCGAGACACTATCATCTGATCTGTGTTTTGTGTTTCTGATTCGGGGGGGGCGGAGTCGGACGGGGTCATCGGGAGGAGGGGGGGCTGGCGATAAAACACGCCGACTATATTTGGAGGTTGGAGAAGATTACGATGCGGTCTGCTGTGTTTTCCGTTTGGTTTATGATACAATGATATTAACGAGAGACCTGACCGTTCAATTTTTCTTCCTGATCCAACTCGCTGTATTGGCTGCAACTCCTGCAAACGTAAAACTCATGCATACATCGTATACAAACTTCGTGCGAAAAAAATGTTTTTGTTTTTTGTTTTTACAGGGGGGTTACGATACATGCTACGATAGAGGTGCACCATGTTTTTTCTGAGCTCCTCACCTAAGGAGCGTTATATCTCACCGAAACAAACATTTCAAGAGGAAAAATAAAAGTGCTACCGGATGAGAAACCACACGACCGAAGTATACTCTGGAAAGTTATTCGTCGCAGAAATGAAAGTCCAGCGAATTTGGGTTAAGGAGCCCGGTCGTTCAGAAAACAATTCAGCCAAAAAGTGCTACCTCTACCGTAGCACGCATCGTACAAGGAAACGAAACACAGTAGTGAATATGCCTCAAACACTATACGGTGCTATTGAATCCAACCTAGAACCTTGAACCGCTGCTATCTGGTACCAGGTATGTGCATATTTGGACTCAAGCTACGGTAGACGTGTACCATCTTTTCCCTGCATCTCCTCACGTATTCTCTATCCGCCACTGCAAAAGTTTTAGAAAGAAAACAAATGCTACCCGAGTATCAATCCCACGACGACAAAACATTTTGCCACGCCGTCGGGGTATGATACAATGATATTAACAAGATACCGGACAGTTGATTTGCTTGCGGGCCCTACTTGCCGTATGTGCTGAAACTCCTGCAAACGTATAACTCGTGCGCACATTGTACGCGAAGTTCGTGCGGAAAAGTCGTTTAAAACATCCCACAAGTTTAAGATGCGTAAGTAACAAGTGCTAGCTAGCTCTATCGTAGCCCACATAGTTTCCCCGATCCTCCAACGCAAGTGGAGCGAACGCTCCGAACGGCGGCCTATTCTTGTCTCTAAACCTCTATCCGTAGCCATTCAGGGAGGTGCACCCGACAGTTCTTCTACTCAATAGGAAATCGTTTTTTAGATGGCAGAAAAATGTGTTGCTCGCGCAGTTTGTTGCTTTGTCTAATGTGGCAGCTTCATATACATGTATCGACGACAAACGGTGTTCTGGCGGGCTGTTAATGCTGTGAGTGTAGCGACCGTCCCATATTTCCGGTGACCGCCCCAATTTTCAACCGGGCACGAAGACCGTGCCCGCGCTCTCTGTGTGTCTCTAGGAGTGCGCACTGAGCGGGGAGGGGGCAGCGGTTTTGTCTCAGATAGTAGCCGGGTACGCGCCTTTTGTTCATGCCTGGTACCCCGGATACACCTCCTTTATTTTCCAAAACGATGGGCTCATGAAAAGTACGAGCATATGTATACATGTACTGTAGTCTGTCGACGCATGTTGTCCCTCGACTACCGGCAACCACGTCTGTCTGTAGCAGGTTTTCGAATATGGTTATCCCCGCCCTTTGGTGCCACTTTCAAGATAACGACAGTATGACATGTCCGCGCTGTCCATCTAAGCTGTACTGAAGAGACCCCAATGCACATATATGACGACTGCAGAGCCGTAAGGTAAACTCTTAGGGCCTCCACTCATGAAAAACCCATCGACGTATATACGACCAGCTGTAACGGCCACGGCGACGGATATTTCTGCTTGCCGTGGACACCATGGGGCTGCAAAACAGTGGCATGTTGGTTCTTGCCACGATCTGAAACGAACGTTCCCTGCTTTACACTTGGAGATCTCTTGAGGAGAAGGGGTAGGGGGAGGCTTACGCACGTACGTGTGCAACCCAGATACAGCAGACAGATCCAGGCTAGTCGTGAAGGACGAGCGAAGCATGGAGGAAAACTGGTTCGCTTGCCACTTCTTCTTTCGAGTTTTTTGTACGTATAGCAGATACCACAGCAGTGTTGGGGTCCTGGATCATCTTGATAGTCAAATATATTGATGCGTAGGACCTATCAGACATCCGGGGGTTCAAGCTGCTGCTGAGCCCCTTATACAATGCATTAGCTCGGATCTTCCTAGGGGCGGGCTGTTCACTTCTCGCATTGCTTTGCGAGCTAGGAAGCACTTCCTGGTGGGATCAAGGCACGGGCGTAGGCCCAACCCAACCCCCAACCCTAACCCTAACCCTAACCCTGACCCAAACCGGACCCAAAACGGACCAGAAACGGACGAGAAACGCGGCTGCGCCGTTTTTCCATCTAGCGAGAAAATTGCGAGAATATTCCGAGCGCGGACCACAATTACGATATGCGGACCACAGATACACAATTTTCAAGGCAAGATCATGCCTTGAAGATCCGAGCTAATGGATTGTATGATATTACTCCTGCTGCTCTTGAACCGTACGCCCGTCAATTGTTTTTCAAACTTCTTTCTCGTCGTATATACATATATTAATTCCGTCTCGTTTTGTCTGGGCTAAACGTTTAGTGCCTTCTCGCCTCGAAGGTCTACCTATTGTCAGCTACTATTCGGTAGAATACAACCGAGAGCAAAAAGGGTGTTGCTCTATAAAAGCAAGAAGGTTTCTTGGTGTGCGTCTGGATGGATCGGGGGTCGCCAATTATTCGGTCCACTGTTTTATATTTCAGTTCACTCTGAAGTTATAACAGTTTGCAAAGACCCAGGATATATAGTCTATATCGCAGATTCAAACGCTAGGAGACATGCCCGTATTACTGGATCGGAGTTTATCGCGTGGCACACCACCACATGTGGAGCATTTCGCGGTTACCCCAAAGTTCGGTTCGTCTTTGACGTATACATACACACTTTGACCTGAAACGGAAACTCTTCTTGTTTGGGTGTTTCGTTTCGGGCCGGCGGCACAAACAGTGCTTGCAGTTTTCTTCTGGGCTATATATATATATACTATAGCTTCTTTCAGGTAAGAGGTTCAAAAACAAATTCGTCCTCCTCTTTTTTGTTTGTTCGTTGTTTCTTTTGCCTGTGGTATATCGATCCCGTCAAGGGGCTGGAACAGGCGTCGCTTTGATCGGAGTGATTTTGAAAGGTTGGTCGTTTGCCGAGGCAACGCATTTTGTTTGTCGCTGAAAAGCGCGATCCCAACACCTGTTATCTCGCTCCCGTACCCCAAACTATAGGTGACACTGTTTTGTTACCGGTAAGTACTACGTTTCCCGTAGCAAAAAATGAATGCTTCGCACAAGGAATACTCGCTAGTGTTACTCAAATGACATTTTGTACGGTGGCCCTATGGTTCTACCGCAAACCTCGGCCGGATGTTGTATTGCAAGGCGCTGACGATTCTGCATCACCAACGGCCGTTGCTTTAGCTCCAGTTTTACCGGGGGGATATACCACAATCTAAACGCTATCAAATTGCTCACACGGAGAGTTAGGCAAGTATCCACCGCGCAAGCGAGCACCGACATATATAGAAGGACAAGTAGGTCATACATTTCACCCACCCATGGACTACATAGACGTACGTACGATAGTCCCCAGACGCAGTTTCTTTGCAGAACGCTCAAGGCGCCGACCGCATTTCTTACCGCGCGGTTTCTACTTTGGGGCTAGCACCAGTCGTGTTTGCACCGGCTGGCGCCGTGGATTGACACGATCTTCCTGCAAATGAACCCACCCGCGGCTATGGCAGTAGGCCTTCTGCAAACTTCTGCCCTGTGAGCGTGTGGCACGTTTTGTTACTCGTGTGCACCAGGTAGGTTTTAGATCACACAACGTGACGCACTGATGGCTGAACATGAAACGTAAGGGAAACGATCACTCGACTGCATATGCTCTCAAGAGGTACTAGTCGAACTGTGCACCTTGCCGGATCCAACTGAAGCAATCCGCAGACTTAGCGTTAGTATAGACGTCTGTCAGTATGAAAGCGCTAGCTACGGTTTTGCGCTCAGCGCTCTCTGGGTACCTACGCCCGCCTCGTTTTTCTTCGCATCATGCAATACCAATTACGAACACGGCGCCCCGCCGTCCCTGCCCTGAAACGTGGGCCTTTGGATTCGTTACGTCACATATTCTAAACAAGCCATACACCGTGCGGTCCAGCCGCAACAAACGAGCTCCGGATACGTGTCGCATTTAAATCTCGCGGGATCATAGCATGCTTAAAACCTCACCGTGTGCTCGAACTGTCTGGCAATGGGTAACGTGGCGTACATGTACAACACATCACCCCATGTACGGCAATGGCATGCCAACGACTAATAGCATTGAAACGGACTCTCGCACAGGTGCTTGACAACAAGCCGACCGCCCGCGAAATATTACTAACTTGACAATATGACTCACCTACCACTCCCCCCGCCCCGCCCCGTGGTTGTTATGTTATCCAACCGCTTTGACGTGACACGCCGTTAAACGTATACTACCGGTGCCACAAGCATCGGTTTCGACCAACTGTGGAAAACCATACATCCACACTCGTTTACATAAATGCCAACTGAACTTCACCTACTTCTCGAGGGCTGCGTACATATGGGGAGATCCCGTTTCCAATCGACCTACGTTCAGAATATCGACGAGTGGAACGCATCCATTCGTCAATACAATGAAGACTGTGGTGGTTAGGTCGGTTAACCGTTTGGAGCCTACCCACCAATATGTATCAACCTATCTGTGTCACTAGAGTAGACAAACGTCCTAGATATACTTTGTGGGGGCATCTGCAAAACACACTACTGTACATGTAACAATCTAGACGTTTCCCCATCCGCTTCTTCCACGAACGCGGGCGATATTTACCAGACCCCTCTTGCGCGGCTATCGTTGGTTTTCAACGACCTTGGGGGGCTAGAACTGGTTCCTAAAGACGGACATGGCGTTGAAACCGCCGCATATGGCGTCGGGGTCGCCGGCACAGGCCCTTGTGCACGCGGTGGACTCTCCGTGGATGGTGTGGTCGGTAGTCTCGTCGCCGCACCAGCACTGCGCATGGGAACAACAAAACAGGGTAGGACGGTAGGTACTGTCTAACGTGAGATACGCGGCTTGGTGGCACTCGTGGTGGTGGGTGGCCACACAAATCTAAGGTACACATTGGCGGGAAATCGAAGGGAACATGATTGACCTGTTGTGTCTCCAGGACGGTAGTCTGAGGAATTAGGGTAGACCTCGAGCATACGTACACACACATGATGGGCTTTTGTTTAGTGATGGATATCTTCCCTTGGAGCTGGCGTTGTGTCTGTACACATCGTACATACTTGGCGGCCCCAACAAGGCTTACCTCCCGTCCAAACTGCAATCCGAAGAAGGCGAACGAGTCGCAGATTTGCACGCACATCTGTTATTCGCGAGACGTGTGACAAACGAGCCGAAGGTGGGGAAGGTTGGAACATTTAGAAGGATCGACACGGAGGAGATATACATAAAACCCAGTTCAGGTCACGTCAGCACACGAACATACGATTCAGGACAGCCGGGTGATAGAAATATTAGTGATGGGAGCACGTTACCACCCACGACATGACACAACGTATAACTCTACGACAATGATGCACTGCAGGCCGTTTAAAATGCATCGTGGACTCTGAACGTCTCGGCGGTGCTTACCCGGGTTGCCTGCTAGCGCGTGGCACACAGCCGTACGTGATTCGCCCCTCCCGAGAGTAGGTTGGTGAGTGGACAAGCAGCGATACATATTGCAACCACACCTTCCAACATAAACCGGTAAAGGGCCCACCAGCAAACCGATTACTTAAACACAATCAGTAGCAGCAAGTCAAGGTACAAAATGAACGTTTACGTAGGTAAATATACAGTAATTCCCGGAGCCACCACGCTGGGACAACTGCACATATACCAAAATACCAAGCTCGTGGAAGAATACCACAACAGGAGCGTTAAAGCTAACAAGCCTAGATAACAACCCAACGTATCATGTGTCAGTCATATCGGCATCCATAAGAGTGCAAAGTAAGAGAATAGCAACTAACGTCGTTGGTCATGGCGTTGCTGGACTGCACGGTATCCATGATGCGGTTGCTCTTCGAGTCTGTCCAGCACCCCAGGAACTCCGGTTCAAGCACGATGTACTGGTAGACGCTGATGGCGAAACGGCCGCCGCAAGTCTGGGAGGCATCTCCCGCGCAGTCTACGTCGCACGTGGCCTCGCCAAGCCTGGAGGGGTCGTCGGATTCCACGCCGCAGTAGCACTGTGAACGATGCAGAAAATAAACAAAAGGCGGTTGTTGGTGGATGCAGCAGTTTTCCAACGGAAGCGGTTGAAACATCGTGAGCGACAGAAACAAAATCCTTACACTGTCCGGTTGAAAACTTGTGAGCGATAGGAAAAACCCTAACACTGCCGGTACATGGCCCCGTCAATTCATTGGGGCGTGTCAATTCATTGGGGCGTGTCATTGTGGGTTGCATTGCACACATGGGCTTCATTGTGCCTCGGTGAGGAAACCGTGAACCAACCAAAAAGCAATATTTCGATACGCGCGCGGTATGATTTTGTTGGTACAATTCAGATGTTAGCTTCGCCTTTGTCAACGAACGAGCGCCTCTGTCAAAATATCACATTATTTCGAGAGCCACTCTAGACACGACGACAGACATTGATGAACCACATTGACTACTCGTGGCCGGCGACTGCCTTGTGTAACCACATGTTGTTGTGTAGATACAATTCGAAAGTGAGGAATAAGTATGCTCTTGAGTTTAAACAATACCGTAGTTGCTGTGATTTGGAGATTTTACTGGTGACGCCACAGACGTTCAGCACGCAATGTTACCTCCTCGCCGAACTCCGTTCCGAAGTAGGGAGACCCTTGGCACATCTCGGCGCACACCTGGAGTCAAGACATAACAGCGGCAACGGACGAAGGTGTTTAAAATACACAGGTCGCGCGTAACCATTGTCGAAAAGGGACATAGTTGTGCGGATAAGGATTTCGCACTGTAAGGGCTACTTCTTTTCTCGCCTTGATCGTTTTTTACTTTGGATGTACATGAGGATCTTCTCCGGTTATAATTCACGTGTACACCGGGAACTTTATACATTCGCGCTTGGTAGCTATACGAAACTTAGTTCGCCCCGTGGCGGAATTTAGCATGGGAGTTCAGGAAAATCCGTTTTTCCTCGAGGGCCGTACGACCGTGTGCGCCCGAGATCATCGCGTGATCCTACGGCAGAAACATGCTACAACTAGGGCTACTGGACGAAGGGCACCGTATCTACCACGACAGGATATGAGCGTCCATATCATTGCCCCGACGGAGACAGCCTCCCTTTGGACGGGATAATACTCAACATAAACAGGTGACAAAACGAGATTCGCCCCTTGTGCCACGCGATATCAATTACGTTTCCAAGTTGAGAAAATCGTGATATTCCCTGTTGTTCCGCGTGAGCCTGGACTACTACACAGGGTGGCGGCGGTCCAAGTCATGTTGATAGCTGTTGTCACCCGTTGAACTCGTGTGCCCGGGATGCACGTACTAGGTCGTAGCTGGTCCCGTATATGCCCGTGTGCCGTCCTAAGGATAAACACAATCCACACGATCCCTCACGAAGCTTGGATATATACGTGTATACGAAAGACACTGAAAGGAATAATGAATACACAGGCTCAGCCGAACAGCCCGCCCACACCGCACACAGATCGAAAGTGAACTTTTGCAACATCTTAACAAAGCGAACCACCCCCCCCTTCCAACAGCCTCCGACCACGAGACTCGACCGGCATCTCCGGTTCGATTCGACGTACCCGGTTACTAAATTTCGTCCCCGAGTAGTTCATTCATCGAAAACCGTGTTAGTCAAAGGGGCCCGCCGGGTAGCCTCCCGGGAAACCTCACCTCCGTGGTCATGTCCCTGTTTTGCTTCAAGGAGCTTCCGGTGAGGACGCGGTCCCTGGTGCTATCTACATAGCATCCCACTAGCGTGTACGCAGCGGGAGGTCCGGCGGTAGGGGGTCCGGTCGTGGGAGCAGTGGTGGGAGGCGTGATGGTAGTCGGTGGGAGTGTGGGAGGCTCCGTGGTGGGAGGAGAGGTGGGCGGTGCGGTGGTCGGAGCAGGGGTGGGGGGCGTGGTGGAGGTGGGAGGCGCGGTGGTAGGAGCCGGGGTAGGGGGCCTGACCGGGTCCCTGTAGTTCGAGACGGCCACCTGGACGCCGGGACAAGCGGGCGAGTTGTTGTTTCAGTGATCAAAACGCCTGGCCAGGAATTGCCAACGCATACTCAGGTCATGCTTTTTGAATCATAGGAGCCAACGAGGGACAGGATGGGTTGCGGTGACTGTGTCGGGTGGGTATGCTGCGCCTCTCCAGGTTGTGCGCTTCGAAACGGCAGTTCAGGACGGCAATTTGGAGTCTATTAAGCGTCCGAGCGAACGTAAAAGAAACAACCTAATGTATGATACCCCACCCCAATTCATATTGGAGAAGGTTGGTCGACCTATCGTTTCTCGAATCCGGAGAGACACGACGAGCAAGCCATGAAAACATCCCGACGATATCACTATCACTATTTTAATACAGTTTTATAGGATGCCCTTGCAAGCAAAAAACAAATGATTTCCAATGTATGAAGCTGACGTGTATGTGTCGCTTACTACTGATGTTTTGCTTGCCCTCTCACCATGTTGTCCCCGATGGCGCGAGCGTTGTTCTCCGTCGGCGTACCGGTGGGCTTGTTGAGGTGGATGATGTCAGGGTTGGAGAAGAAGTTCACGCGGGGAGATCCACATGAAAAGCTCATGATCGTTCGGTACCTAACCAGCACGTAACCAAAACGCAATCGGTAAAAGACAGACGAGCGTTATGTGGAGGAGTTTACCAGCGACAGTGGGAAACAAGCGATAGCGGCACCTCAGGCGATGGTCGGGTCGTGTCGGGCCGGGTCGGGTCGGGTCGGGTCGCGTCGTGTGAAAATTGATGTCGTATAGAAGCAATGGATGTTATCTGCTCGAACGTCTCGGCATACGACCGGTTCATTCAAAACCATAGTAACTGCGCCCAAGGTGCTTCCAGTTTGGGACGGAGGTAAGCTGGCATGCATAGCATGGATGCCATGTACCCCATCATTTATATTGTGATTTGACTAAGATTAACTAAGCGGGTATGGTCAGCACCATATTGAACATGTGTTCGCCACGGACACCTATCCCCCTTCCCCAACCCCTGTGGCTTTCGATGTAACGAAACAAATTGGCGTATCTACTCACGGGTCTTCCCCGTCGCAGTAGCGGAAGGCGTGGGCGTATTCGGTGTCCCGTGACGTGTCTTCCCTGTTGTGCTCGCATCCAAAGTTGTGGCCGAACAGATGGGTGTGGACGAAGTTGTCGAAGCAATTGGGTCGGACTATGGAGTAGGCGAAGGCGTCGTCGTTGTTGAAAACGTACCTTCGAGGCAATAGCGGGAGATACGAAATGATGGGGGGGGGGGGGGGGGAGTGGAAAGGGCCATGTCAAACGAGGTACACGTCAGCGAGCTTATTGTGGTTGTATAGGGGCTTCCATTGGAGTTTCTTTGTCAATAGGGTGTGTTCTGGCTGTCAGGGCTATTGACGTCTGTCGCACAATGTCACGTATCTCGTGTTGAGCTTGTTCCGTGTTCGTCAAGCGCCACATCTATTATGTTTCTTTTGTTTTGGCTGCGATGTCAACTGTATCGGGCTCTTCAAGCCATGCCCGCTACGAAACTCCCTGCGATACACCAGCAGCAACACCGTCCACAACTCACCGCTACGAGGAGTCGATAAACAACAGTAGTAGTCTACAGTATGCCCCATTGCTTCCTCTGTCCTCTGCAACGCTAATCATAAGCCCAGGAACGATCTAGGTAGCGCCTTCTCCGCCGAGTATTGGATCCCTCACATTCGTGTGCTCTGCTTCAAGCTCTTCCGTTCGGTTGCCAAACCTCGGTTGACAGTAAACAATGAAACTCACCCTCGTCCGCAAGAGTTGTCGAAGTCGCTGACCAGCTGCACAAGGTCCGCTCCCACCAAGTCCCGGAGGATCGCCACGTTTCCATTGCTCTGGAAGTCCGACAAGGTGGTGGCGCTGTCGCGGGTAGTCACTTCGTACGGTAGCTGTCCAAAAATATAACAGCGAAAGACATCAGCGTCCGGAGCCCGCGCGGGTCGGGTAAGCGATACATGGGAAGGAAAGCCAAAATGTTCCCGGTTCATGGCTTCGCCCAACGATAGAAATGTTACCGGCACAAATGTTTCTGTAGCTGCTGCGTTCCGGTAACAGTTTTATCGTTGCGCATTCCGTATGGTGTGTGGATACCGGGTCGAATAAATATAAGACCACACGTCCGATACGGGATATAGACTCATCCCACGGTAGGGGCGCAGCAACCTTTTCTGAGCTCCTCGCATGAGGAGCTCAATATCTCACCCGAAACATGAGACTTCGGAAACATTCGTGCCTGCGACCCGACCAAACCTTCCAATGCGGTAGTCCAAAAACAAACATACCAGTAAAATAATAATCGTATCCGGGGGTTATTCACGTGGGGAGCACAACCGGTCAGAAAATATTAGAGCCTAAAAGTGGCACCCCTGCTGTGGGATTGCTCCAGTGTTCACTGCTACTGCTGTAGTGTGCAGAAAAATACTACCAGGTATATATGTTTGTAAAAGGGAGGGTATGCCTTGTATAACAAAAGGCGGACTTGGGTTTTGTATCCTGTGTTGTGCAGGCTCGGTCCGTACCGATGACAACAGCCGTTCTTGCTGAAGCCCCTAGGTACCTACATACGCTGTACGTATGGGGCGGCTGAACAAGCCCTCTGAACTGATTCTGGGGATTTTAAGCGGTGATCTACTGCAGAACGTGGCGATGGTACAGCAGTACGAAGAACAATCTATGTATTGTCTTGGTGCAGGGCGTACGTACCCGGCAATGCCCAGTGAGCTACAATCTAGGGGTTGAAATCGACCGGTAGTTTGACCGAGGAATGGGCTATTAGAGGAGGATACGTTCGTATTTTAGGGTTTAATCGCGCACCAGACCAATGTGGACGGCGTTAAGGTAGGCCGCCACCCCTGAGTTTTCCATGGCTTCGTTGCTTCCTACGATGCTTTCGAGAATGATGGTCTCCATCTGCTGGGGAGTGACCCCTCCTTGCGCCGTCAAGGCTGAAACGCTGTAGAGCACCATCACATCCACCTGAAGATAGCAAAATATATAAGGCGAGGCAAAGGAATGAAGTTCCAGAGGACGAAGCGTCGGCACAATGAAGACTTGGCTCGCCGAAACCCTTTCATCTCGACGTACCTCTAGCTTTGCAATACCGGGGCATTTGTTTTTCTTGGTGCCGTAGAAGTGCGTGACACCCAAAAGGGTATATGTGAATTCGGTCAGGCGTGGGAGGCGGGTGGAAGGCGGTATTTGTTCGATCAACGAAAAAGACTTGCTGCATAGCAGAAATACACAAAACTACTGTACGAGTATAAGGTGTCGTGTGGTAGTACTGTCGGCGCTAAGGTAGGACCACGTACCACGGTGTCAGTCGCAACCTGCAGCTGACGATCAGACGAGGCCGATGTAGTGGGGTCTTCTCCAGACGTACCGCCTGTGGTGCTGCTGGGCTCCCTGTCGTCGCGTTCAAGGACGACAAAAAAAGTGCTAATTTGTAAGGCAGGTCCGAGGCTTCGATTTTATGTGGCGATATCACGGAAGCACACAAAAGACCGATCGCCACTATATTCGACAACATGTGTGCTACATTTGCCAACCACTACAGTAGTAGTGATGTCTCGTTCACAACCACATGTAATCCGATCGGCACCACTCGCGCAACAATATCACTGATTTTAAAAAGGATGGCCTCTTCCCCCAGACAATTATTCGGGCGTGGGAATCTAGATAGTCTGAAGCTCTCGGCGTGAACTTTTAATAGCTGCAACAAATGCCATGACGACGCGTGGGTATTCACGAGCAAGACAGCCAATCCGTTGTCCTACAAAACTAGAGCGCCGAGAGAGTCACATATTTCCTTGGGTGCTGATGTATTGTCGCGCAAACCTTACCCTGTTGATGTGCTGAAGGTCAGGACGCCCTCGCCGTCAGGAACAAGCGGGTCGTCAGCCTCTTCGAACTCAACCATGACCTATTTCAAAGCCACCAAAGCAGCATACAGGTCCAGCAACAGGGGTCAATCCGAATTCGATATTACCCTACAACGAATTCAACACTCGACTCTGTCAAAATCCTCCACATACCCACTTCCTCGGCTTCGACTTTAGCTATACTCCGAAAGACCGCAAAATGAATACCGGGTATATGAATACTGTTGTACCGTTTCGCGGTTTTATTTCGCCCGTGGTAAACTTTATAGGATGCAAGTCCCCGATGGGTCGGCCTTCCGTAAGAATAGGTGACCCTTTGAAGGGGCCGCAAATTATATCGTGTTGGTTTGAGTTGGTTCAGGGTAATGTGGTGTCTCATGTCTCAACACCGCGGGATTGCCGCACATTGTAGCAAGATATACTGTAGTTTCGATTTCATTGCCCACTACTATTTTTTCCCGCACAGGTACCTGTTTGTGTCCGCTATCTTGCGAAATCGGCGTTGTAGAGTTTCAAACCGGAACCGCATGGAAAACAAAACTGACGAAACAAAACAAGCCTGAGATGTTCGCGCGGTCAAGTCGCCGAAGCGAACCAAACTATTTGCACAGGAAATGCAACCAACTTAATTGAGCTCTCACCTCGAACAGGCACGTGTGGGTAGTCGACCCAAAGCAGGGAACGGTCTTGACAATGCTGGTGGTTTCGTCGATGTTCCGTTTCGTCACTTTAAGGAGGAAGGTCTGAACAGGTGCAGAGGGATAAACGAGGGAGAATAACCCGACAGGTACAAGTATTGGCCAGGGTTACGCAGGCAAACACAGGAACATTGTGATTGTCTACTGTAGCGGCCAAATTGTTTCCACGAGTGGAATAGGCAGCTGAGAGCTAGAGGATTGTGACGCGTGAAGAGCCCGTGTTGGGCGTTGGGAGCTTGGTGCTTTGGGTGGATTTGTTTTTGCCCAGCTGAAAGTGCATGCAATGACGCTCCAGCTTGTCACTAGCTACCCAACTGCGGGTACTCGTATTGGGGGTAAAGCCGAAAGGGTTGGGCTGTGCAGTAACAAATACTATAGTTTCCGTCTTCACGGTCAAAGCGTAATGTTTGTCGAAAACAACATACCGGGCTGCGCTAGGGGATATTGTAGTTACGGTACGAAGTGTTGAGCTAAAGCTATAACTTCGCTAGAATAAGTATTCGATGCGCCATCAATCATAGTAGGCGGAAGCGCTGCTCGCGGCAACCGTTACACACGCTGTTCGCGGCCGCGATAGAGGAACGGCGTATGTCCATAGCTTGGTTGCCTGATACGGGCTTGTGAAGCGTAGGTTGTGAACGGTATGTGCACATATGTGTACTGTAGTCGCACCAATCGGTCACCGCTGCAGATGCCATTAACGGCTTTGGTTAATGAAATATGGCTTGTCCAGTGAGTTCACGAAACATTGCTACATAATATATATATATATGTGTATGTAGATGGTGGGCGCACGTTTCACAATACAAGCATGGCTCTGCACTTAGTTATGCTGTATTGCACTTACTTCTGCTGTACATGACGAGCGATCAATTGCAACACAGACCCACCTCAGTGTCGCACACCTCTCCCCATGTCATGCTGATCGTCCGGGGAACGGCCTCGTCATCGGCTTGAGCAGGGTCCACCACAACTCCAGTCCAGACCTTGGGTGACACAGAAACGCGGAATGAGCCATATGAGTCAGAGGGGAGTCGGCGAAAACACTCAAATTGTGATGTTTCCTACTACTGTACAGACTTAGGCTTCACGCTTGACGCTTTCGGATTATATGGACGGAATACGTTTCCCGGGCGAATACGGTTTGTTTTGCTCAGCCTTTCGTCGATTTCAAATGCTTTGCGCAGGCATGTTTGATTTGCATTGAAAACATATGGTCACGTTTGCTATGGGACAACCCGTTTGCTTTGGGATGAACAAGAGTAAAATGCAAAGATCGTACAGTAGTACCGTGTATCCTCCGGTGGGTATCGAGGTATCCTTGACACATCTGCGAATATATTTCGATTTTCGTAATACCTTATCGGGATTAGCGTTCAAATTAACGCGTTTCTCGTTTTAAACAATACCAGGTATACCTGTTCGTGTTCTTTTGCAGACAAAACTCTTAAGAACTACCAGGTATACAGCTAGGGTTGTCTCACTACCGATAACGGTCTAGATCAGGTTTGCCGATGTCTTACTGTCGCCGTCACCAATATCGGTATGTCTTATCACGGAGCAGTTACCCTAGTACATACCGCCGTCTTCCATCAAAAGTCCCGACCAATCCCTAGATGCGTGTCATTACCGAGCACAGGTTCGAACGGCCGCTAATGAACAAATACATTTTCCTACAGCGTCTGTGTAAGTACTTCATTCTTCGGTACCGAACATTCCCTTGAAACAAGAACTACCCTGCTGCTGCTGCTGCTGCTGTAAACACACCTTGCGACCGATGCTGTTCGAGAAGGCATCCCCGTCGGTGACAACGTAGGAGGTTTGCTGTGCGACAACCCTCTCGTCCTCGAGTAGGACGAAGGACAAACTTTCCGCGTTCTCGGCGTTGACCAGGGAGTCGCACAGCAGCTCCCCCAACTGGATCGAGGAAACGACTAGCGCAGAGCGTCAAGTAGAACAAGGTGGGAGTAAATGGGACAGTGGGTTTCGGGCTCGGCGCTAAGAGCGCGTGGCTGGGCTGCTGTAGTCATCTAGCAGGTGCTCGACGGATGGATAGAAACATACTCACTCCCATTCTGCATCTTTTTGTTTTTCGTCGCCTTGTCTTTCCATCTAAACGTGTAGAACGTCTTACCCTTAGCACACTTCTGAAATTATCCCTTGTCACAGGTGTGGTGCACCCCCACACCCCCCTGGTACATGCCTTCATATTAATCGAGCATAGGGTTCAACATTATCCCGCTCGTCGATATACCTCGATGTTAGCTCCCTACCGCTTTTTTCGCGCTTTCCGCTAATTTGTGTTTTTAGCCGAAACAACATGCCCATTGATTATGTAGCACTCGGTGAGACTTCAACCCATCGATTATGTAGCAGACACGAGGATAATACACAAAGCCACCGGGGACGCCTCTACACCGCTATTTCTTGAGGGCACGTATTATATTTGGGATAATGTACAGTACAGGACACCTAATAAGAAACATGCTAATAAGAAAGCAAGGCTTACATTTGGAAGAAAGACACGAAAAGCTGGAGTGGTTATTCTGAACTTACTCTATATTTCCCAATCTTTACCAACACGATTTATTTGGTCCTATATTCTTCTCCCTCATTCGCAAAATTAATTAATTATACCCCCCCATACCACGAACAACCTCGTACCTAACGAGTACATGTATATACACTACAGGTGCTTGTATATAATTATGGTTATAGATGATTTATTGAGTGTGAAGCAGAGTATTTTTGAAATGTGTACGTTAGAGACTCCACGCAATGTGTGTTCGAGTGTTCGCTGAAACGCCGGACAGCCGGTCTCGTACAAAGTATGAACGCGTGCCCTTAGCTGTGGAAAACACGATGCCCCGCTTTTAAGCAAAGACGATGGTAACCCATGCACAACAGCATATTATGACGCGTATACGCGTACTTGGTTCTGACTTTGGCGGTATTAGCAACCGGTATGGATGCATTACGTTTCTCCCCATGACCAGGGCAGCACTGACCGATTATGTCGGACGGTGCCTGCCTTGTTGGACCCTGGGTGACAGGGGCTCCTGTGGCGATATTCGTATGGTCACCCGTAATATAAATGATTAGCATTTTTGACGGTTCTGATTTCCAAAGTTCCCCCGTAATAGCCGCGCAGAAGCTGTACCTCTTCTCCAAGAGTGTTATAAGGATTACCCTGGGCTGGGTAATCAATCGATCTTTTACCCCTATAGCTCAGCAGGTAATACCCTCACATTTGGCGTCGTCGGCAGGACACGGGTTCGAGTCTCACTTCGAACGTTTCTTTTTTTCAGAAACGCTTGCGCGTGCGTCCCTAAAAAACACGTCTACCTGGTTCCCCAGGTACTGAAATGAAGCGGGTAGGTCCACGTACGGCCGTATACGGTACCGACGTCCCAAATATCCCGGGAGGGAGAGTGTTATAAGGATTACACTGGGCTGGGTAATCGATCGATCTTTTACCCCTATAGCTCAGCAGGTAATACCCTCACATTCTCCAAGACGGGAAACACTTCAGTCGGCTCTCCACAAGCTAAAGACCAACAACTAACCATATACATACCTGGTAGATTTGTTTCACACTTGTTGTAACCGAACCGTTGCGCCTTGATTAAGTGAAATCCTCGTCAAACAGACACAGTACGATAGTCATTCAACATATATAAGTACGTATACCATTTTTACTGTAAATCTTGTACGGTAGGTAACTCGTCTGGTGGGGCTCGGTTCCGTCTGCTGAGCGAAGCTCAACTGATATGCGACCTGGAATTCTATGTTCGATAGCGTTTGTTTTCGACGACGCGGGATAACCTCCCTACCCAAGTATATAGTGTGTTCGAACAATGAGCGTATCATGTTTCTGAAGCATTTGTGTGCAGTGTGGGTGTACGTACAGGAACTCCGTGCACTCTCTTGGAATGTTTTGGGGTCAATCAACCCTTGTATTCGTGATCACAATGTGTGCGTTGATCAACCATACTGTATCTGCAGTTGGTACTGCTGCTGTAGCTTCAATTGGGACCAATACTACTACTGTACATACAGTATTAATAGCATTGTAGTGCAATGATGGTATCATTTACTTGTTGTAGGGTTTATACAGTAGTCGCATCGCCGATCCTCGTGTGTGTGATATAATGTATGTGTGGTAACAAAACCGAAGCGGAAAATCTTCGAGCAACAGCAGTAGTTTCGTCTTGATGCGTTCTCGAAGTCGGCGATGGCATGCATGCATGCGTGGTATAAGGCAGTTCATCGGGTTTCTCGGTGATACTTACTCCGTGACTACTTCATTTATATGTTTTACATTTCAAGGCAGGTTCAAGGTTTTCTATTGTTCTGTGTACGTCGTTCTTGCCCGGTTGCTACTACTGCACGTACGAGCACGTAGTAGCTGGCACGAGGAAATAACGCCTGCTTCAGGGTTATTTCTTTTCAGGTTGCGACTCCTCCGTGATTTCAAGTCAACAAAAACATCGCGAAAGGGAGTTTCTGTGTTGATTGGATGATGCGATATATATTTCACGGAAAGCTGTTGGAGCTTACCACGTACTTGTAATATAACTGAGAAACTGGCTGACAGATATAAGCGTGATATGAGTATCACACACCGCATGCAAAGTTTGAACAGAAGCCTATAATAGTCATTGCAGCTGTCGTCGTAATAATACATTATTATTGTGAAAATACGCACAACTACAGCAGTAACACATCGCATGCAAAGTTTGGACAAAAGCTTAGATCTTGCAGCTAGCTGTCGTAACACATTGTTGTGAATATAAGCACCACTACACAGCAGTATTGTAGCTGTATGTACGCGAGACAACGAAAATACCGCTTAATTAACCGATCGTTGGTTAGACTTTATCTGGTTGTTGTGCTTGTACTCAGGTAGGGGTACGAACTACTCGTATTACTAGGGGTGACCATATTAAGCAGGACCTTAGGAAAACACACTAAAAAACAAAATTTGTCGTAATTTTAGTCTAGGAATATTCGGTCCTATTTACTATGCCCCCCCGCATTAGTTGTGTTTTCGTCTCGCGCACAACGTAGGTCAACCATTGTCCCGAATAATATACATGTGATATGCTGCCCGGAGGTGGTAAAAAAAATCGACATAAATTTCAGTAGCACTGAATTATCACATATACATGTGATACCGCATTGCATTATCTTACGCGATACGAAACTGCTCCCAACACAGTTTTGATGCCGCACTGCATAAATTTGTTAGATACCTTATATACCTACAATGTACAGCAGTAGTACACCATACCTAACATGTACCAGGCTGATCTACAGTGTCTGCTCTGCTTACTGCACTGAGTGTAGTATCTCTGTGTCGTAGTTTTGTGACCACAGAACTGGTACCTTTTTAGGATGAAGAATCGGCACGGACACTGGGTGTGCTGGATGTCGACGGGTAGAAAGGAAGGTTTAATGTGAAGAACACACACACACATTGTATCAATTATACATCACTTTTAGATTGGAAGCCGCGTCGAGGAGACGGCAACAGCATATATATATACGAGCGCGAGCTTGACGAGCACGCAAGATGCATAAAGCGGTATATGGATGGGGTCGTGAAGGTCGGTGTTCATCTTACCTGTGATCTGGTCGTCGGCCTCAAGCGCGTCGATGAGCTCCTCTTCCTCTTGCGATGTAGCAGTTGAAGACGACTCGGCCTGACTCGAAGAAGACGTCGCAGGACGCGAGGGACCCAATCCGACCTCCGGGATGTCTTGAAGCACTCGCTTGCAAGAAGCACCACCGACGAGTGCAGCCGCTAGGAGGAGGGTCGACGCGGTCTTCATGTTCACGGGGTTCTATCACCGAGACGATTTCCTTGGTTTCTTGATGCCCTGTTTTATGCGAGTCGTGGTCAACGAGAGCATTGTGGACGAAAGGAGGTAATACCGTTGGCTAGTTTAATGGATATTTAGCCTGCTGAGGAGTTATGTAAGAGCGGTCTCGTGTAATACTCTGGATAAGCTGACCTAACATATATATATATATATACATACCCTGAAATAGGTTAAGTGAGTATGCATCATCGAATAGAGAACAGCGTGTGACCATCGTGAACCGCGTTTTTTTATCTAATAATGATGTACATTGATTTGTACTGTAGATGCTACTCCAACGATGGCTGTGATTTTAGGGGATAACATTTGCCCCCTCTTTGCAACCCAATCACGGTACAGTCGTAGTACACAATGATGAGAGGGCGAAATCACGAAATCACACGCCTACTTCGCTTCACCCATACGAAGATTGGCTAGCGGGGAGGGGGGGGGCGAGGAGCGTGAAACGAAACTACCCCACAGACAAAAATTGGTGTATGATCCCATTTGTTCAGCGTGATTACTCGTGTTTCTCGAGTGTGTATCGCACGGTATTCTCTGCCTCTCACCCCTATCGGATAGCCAAGGACTACTGTGATTCCTCAGCGTCAGCACAACAACCTGTCAGTACGTTTATGTTATTACGACTCTGACTCCAGGATTATCCCCTGGCTTTAAAAGGGAACGCTCTGGCCTTGATATTCCTTCCGCAAACGAACTGACGAACTGCACATATGTTTCGAAACTGAAATCATAAAAGGTTGCTGTCAAACTACAGTAGTATAATACTCCAAGGTGGACTTACGCGAAATACACCGGTTTTACCAATTTTAGCAGGATGCATCCAGGTAGAACGAAAAACATTCACCAATATTTGCCCGGAAAGCTTTCAGATGTAAACCAAACCTTGAACGAAACTGAGTCGCTTGGACTACGCCACGAAAGCAATGCTTGTATCTCTTGTGCCACTGCTGCTGTGTATGCACACCACCCCTAAAGCACCAACGGACAGGGACTACGGGAAGAATGAGAAAGACCATCAGTGGGCCACACAATAATTCGATAGAGATGGATGGATGCCACGAGACAGTACTACTGTTGTACTATGGTACCGCCCAAGCCTTGCAAAAACTACACTGGTCCGAGACGGCGGCAAAACAATACGACACCACCACGCACACCAAAATACGAAGTATGCTCTTACTTGGGGTATTTCTACAATGTCTCTAGTAAGAAAACGGAGAACAGCAATCTCACAGTCAGCTGAAGGATAGTCGTCGAGGAACACGCGAGATGACGTTTACTGATATAATCGTGTGTGCTCGCACGACGTGCGCGTATCGCGCGGCTAAGACTACAAGGCACAATCACTAAGTCGCGGCACATCACCACTCTTCTCTCTGCTTGGCGAACATATCCACTGTCACACGTGCCACTGCTGTTTCCAAGAACGAGGTGGCAAGCTGGTAGAGAGAAGATGAGAGTCTCACCTGGGAGGGAAGAAGAGGTGGGGTGGTCGGGAGAGGAGTGAGACACTGTGGCGACCCCGACACGAAAGAAAGCGGAACAACTCCCTGCAACATTCAATAGACAGACTTATGTGTCCACCCGTTTCATGGCATGGGGTATCTATTTCAAGGCCAACCGAAACACACGGGGTATCCTCCCAACCCACCCACATTTAGTATAGTAGAATTGGTGTGGTTCAGTACTTGGTCTAGTCGGAACCCTTCATACGCTACATACTACACTATATATATGTTTGATTTTTTGCTTCCGTAAATATCTGAGGCATATACGCAGCAGGTCTTCTTGTGGCACTTCAGATATTTTAGTCCTCAAGGTCGACTCAAACGTCTACTGAATCACCTGCCACACTCGGTGCTTCCATACACCAGTTACATACTTCGTATATAATAAGAGTATTCCACTTTTCGTGTGAAAATATTGTCATGTAGTACTCGTATTTGTACGAGAAGAACAATGACATTTTATTAGAATATTTCGTCCGGCAGTCTGTTAATGTTGGCTTGAAAATATTCCACGAGCGTGACAGAATCACACTCGAATTTCCTCTGGCACCGCAATGGTCTCTCTTCGTATGGATACAATAAATTTCCCTGCGTGGTAAGCTGCACTATGCGAGACACGACGGACACCACATGCTCCATGAGAAGGAATCAAACGGTAGGCCGTACTGCAATGCAACACATAAATGTTGTGCCGAACCGACTCAAACTCCCGGTCAAAGAGGACGACTTATTCGGCAGTTGAGCACCACAAAATGTCGAACGTACAACAAGCTTCCTCTCTCTCTGTGGACTGGTGGTATCTATCGTGCTTCTATGGGGAAGGGGCAGAGAGCATAATATCCAGACAACGAACGGACGAACTTCTCTCCGTACGCAAAACAAAATAGGATATCGAGGCTCAGTGTAGAAACTGCACAAACAAAATTGCCCTCACATATATACGCGTACACGCATGATATTTCACGAAATATTATACGTGTATTAAAACTTTTACATCTTCGTTGTAAGCCGTCTGTGTAAAATAAATATGAGGTTGCTGCAACACCAATCGCTTACAAGAGTTCCCAAAACTGAGGAAGAAAACAACAACAAAAAACCACAAATATACCAAAACGCATAAATAATAGAAGGTCTGCGAGTATTGTGTCTGCGTTTCTGACGATACTACAAATTTCGGACCTGAACACGTAGCTCTTGAGCTATCTCGGTTGGTGGTTTGTATGGGAGCAGTGAGATCGCATGACCCCCCCGTTTTCACGAAAGCTACGTACGATGATGTACGTGTCTTTGCTTCTGGCGCTTTGCGTACATACGACGTCGCTCCTTGCTCACCGATCTACCAGCCACCACGTTGGCAAATCGATGCACCTTTTGAGGTACTCCCAAGTTGTCGACGCGCTGTATTTTGCGGGAGGTCATAGATAGATAGTAAATAGCACCTACGGTTAACACAAATACCCTGTTGTACGTGTACGATTTGTGCTATTAATACTAATATGTTGTCCTATTTAATATGCCCCCCCCCATGCCAGCATCTCTATCATCTGGTTGGTGGTGTTCATCTCGGTAGTTTTATCGCACCAGGGCTGCCGTAGGTACCACAAAAATAACGTCAGAACCCGTTTCCTGCCTCTCCTCAAGGCACATAATATACCACCCAATCAATGCATATAATGTAGTACTGTGCTGTGTGTAGACGTTATGAGGCAGTTTCATAGTATCAAGGCTCAAATTCGATTTTTTTTTCATCCCACAGACGACTGACTGCACTCCCACCATATATATATCTCTCCTCGGGCCACGCCCACAGGTGAGGTATTTCACTACGAGCGTAAGGGCTACGTACTGTTTGAAAAATAGTGTATGTTTGCGCAGGTCAAGCGACTGTGAGTGGGTTATACAGGATGACGAGGTCGCCCACGACCACAACAATATTCTTTCAACCACATCATTAACGTAACCACTTCAAATGCTTACGACCACGCACTGCCTCAGACGCCGCCGTGCATATATATTAAAAAAACAAAAAAAAACAGCTGTGATGATGAGTGATCGAGGATTTTGTCGAACCTCATATTTGCTAGCCGAGTGTATATGCCATCAGGCATCTTTTTTTTACTTTTATCATTTTTATTTTCTACGAAGTCTACAGGTGTGTGTTATATGCTAACGACACCGCCTGGCCACATGGAGGAAGGGTGATGCTGCTGATCTGCCGTGGATGTCGAATTTTTCACACAGCCCTTAGAAAACCACGGGTCTCAATCTGCCATTATTTAGGAATTATTCAGGTATAGGTATTACATGTAGAAGGAGTGTACGGAGTGCCCATGTATTCCGTGCGGCCGGCAGACCCACGAAGCATACGGTGCAGGGTGGTGGGGGGTCCGATGGGCCTGCTGGTAAATATCGAACAAAGCTGTGCGATGAAGGCTAAATAGTTATATATCCGTTGGGTACACGAAGAAACTACAGTATTAATAGTAGTATCGACACCACACTTGGTTGATTTGACGATCAAACCAGCTATATAATACAAATTACATGGTTTTTGCAGTGCTTTCATTTTTCCATTCGTCCATAAACCCAATTCCACTACATACAGCAGTATGTATCAGGGCATTAATTAGTGGGTCGGGGTCTGTTGCGCGCAGCGCAACAGGCGACTCAAGGAGTGTTGCGCGCACCGCAACACGCCTGAGGCGCGTGTTGCGCGCCGCAGGCGCCGCAAGCCCCGACCATCCCCCGCCGCCGCCGCCGCCGCCGGAGGCGAAAAAAGCGAAAAAAGCGAAAAAATGGCGATCTATGGGCGAATGTACGCCTAAAAAGCCTAAAAGATGTCCAATTACGACTAATTATCAAGAAAAAAAGACCCCCAATTTTTTTTCTCGACTCCGGCGAGAAAAAAACGCGCAACAATTTTTTTCGCCTGCGGCGAAAATGTTGCGCGCCCAAAAACGCGTGTTGCGCTGCGCGCAACTAGCCTCGCGGCGACTGTTGCGCAAAACCGTTATTTTGGCCAAATGTTGCGCCAGCGCAACAGCGCAACACCTAATTAATGCCTTGGTATGTATATATACATATTCCGTTTTCTCGTTTCGTAATGTACCCCACGCAGACTACCTGGTACCTTGCCTGGTGCGGCAACCGCGCGTCACAGTAGCCCAAACTGGAGGGAGAATCACCCGAGCAGGGACGAACACCGGCTTTAACTCCGCCGTTGGCGGATGCACCAAAGATGCACGCTTATATTTGCTGCGTTATGTCTAAACAGTTTAGGTTTTGACTACGTGCTCTTAGAAAACAGACATTGTGTCTTGTGTATACACCTCTTGTTCCCTCAATGGCCGACAAACACGTTTCTTCCGAGTATTACTACGTAGTAGGTTTTTCCGCTTGGTTGAGTTGCATTTTGCGTCAATTATCTGTTCAAAAATCGTCATATGTCCCTCAAAATTGCACGGATGGATGGAAAAATCGTTTTCGTTTCTGTAATGTCCCCTGAAAGGCGTCTACAACAATGTGCTAATTCTAGGAATGTTTATGAGTGATCAATGTTGAAGCCCACGCTGCACATTGTCGGATGGCACAGAGAACAAAAAAATAGCAATAATGACAGCGACATATATACCTCAACGTGCACGGTTAGCTCTAATAATAGCGACGGCGGAAACTCATGTGTGTACCTGATTTATGGGTGACGCTATGAGGCCGCCAAACAGTGGCAGAAAGCTGGTTTCTGCCACTACAACAACACACAGTAGTATCTGAAATGTGCGGGTGCAATACGTTGAACTCGAGCGTATGTTCAGTAAGATGGGGGTGATGAGCGTCACATACATGGCCAACGTAGAACAAGCAGGGAAACTCCAGGTATAACGTGAAGGGGCGGGGTGACTGATGTGACCGGTCGGATGCAGTTTGTATCACGGCTGGTAGACATGGCTGGCATACATGGCTGGCAGACATCACCATGACCGGCTCTTGGCTTGATTTATGGTACCTAAGTAAGTATGTACGTATGGAATATGTGGAAGGTTTAGTTATGTGCTGCTTGCTGATCGACTTCTTCTGCTGACTGTCATAGACTTGTCGTGTGTGCCTCCAAATTGTTTCGAACTTGATGGTTTTTCGTGTTCTTTGCTATATTTTCCTTTTTACGTAACCCTTTTTGGTGATGATGCGTGTTCTTCCCTTGTTCAGCAGAGGCTTACCAACACATTCCGCAGCACGCCCCTCGTACGCTGGCCCCTCCTTGTTCAAATTTCGAGCATCTGCTCCGCCGCACACGCTCTCCCATATGTATTGCGGGTATGTTACGTATTCATCGGATAGTTCTGTGCCTGTTTGTTTGCGTTGTCAAACTGTAGGCAGATCATTTCGTTTGTGGTCTACACGTTGTCCCCTTCTGCTGTAACTCGTACCAGCTATATATTATACAACCGTATAGTATTAATAGCCGTGCTTTATAGCCCAAGGAAATGTTGTGTATTTATATCACATACATACCATACTACAGTTCTACTGGTATGCGTGCAATCCTTTGTCAGTTTCGTCTAAGAAGTATGGACGCGCCGTGTGTCACCCATCATCCAGTCCAAATTTCAGTTATCACCTTGAAGAGGCGGAGGGGGGAAAGTGCCACAAGAAAAGTTTGAGTATCAAATTTACCAAGCAAAAACATTCAAAATGAAGAAATAAACATCCATGCGAAGGGTTCAGAGTTTTTTCTACGTATCATATCATCACACCACTTTTATTAAAGTAAAAGTTCGAGGCTGCGTACCCCGCCTTTACGGTGGGTCTTTTTTGTAGCAGTAGATACCCCGTTATCTGAAACGGAAATGAAACTGGTTTAGCCGTCTCGAGCTCTGGTGGTGGTGCCACAGCAATGCCACTGTGCCTCAGTCGCACCTTCGCCATCGATTCTTCCAGGTAGGTGAGGATTTGTTCTTCATGTGTGTGTGGTTTTTCTCATCTATTTGGTGTTAGCAGTATACTCGTAGTGTTCCTTCGTCTCTGGTACAGGTATTATACGTACCTTTCTCTTCGAGGGGCAAGTACGCCGTGGACGTGTTTTGGCTGATGATAGGGAAGGGTGATCTCGTGCCGAGACATATAGACATACACAGTTTATGGCCCTCTCTCGTCTCCGTAATGCCATTTGGTTTTGAGCGGAAAAGGTCCACCTCGAGGCAGGGAGAGGAGGTCCTCTCGTTCGCCTCTCCCACGTCTCTCTTTGCTCCATGGTTTCCCTACTGTTGTAGTACGAGTAGTACGAGGGAACATCATTTTACGGGAGAGACCACAAAGTGATGAGGATCAAATAGGTACAGTAAACATACTGGAATATATGGGTTTTTTTGTGTGCGTGGTGTGTCCTGGTTACCATTATTGTACTCTGCACCAATCACAAAACATATAGATATATATAGATATATAGATATATAGATATATGTGGCAAGTAAATCATAGATACATGGTGGGGTGTGGGTCCATCGTGCTTTCTGCTCACGATGGACCCTCCCCTAAAACGAAGCTCCCCGTATAGAATGCTTCGTCGTCCTGCTGTATGTCGTGCACTGCTATGCAATTTATTCAGTACTCTCCCGTTTTAGAAAGTTTGGTGTGTCTGTGTCGTGGTCGTACTGGTTTTCCCACGACCTCGGACCAATGCGTTTTGCAGGTCTTGAGGGGTCCTGTTCTTGTAACACGGCCGTCTGTTGCATTAGACTGCAGCCCACTGTTGTCGATGTTTTGGTATGACGTTTCGGACGAACTGCTGCTTTAACCTTACTGTCGATTACTGCTATAGTGTTTTTAGGTGTGCGTGCGGGCATAGATCGCCTGTGGTTGGTTCATTGGGTGTCCACAGGCGGTTTGACTAACTCAGTAAAATTTAGGAAAACCCGGTACGCCTTCGGCTGTATGTCTGAATCGTTATCGTTGCCCTTGACAGGAACTGCTTGCGTAAGTATGGTACAGTCACAGTAAAAACACCACAATATATACCTGTGCTGTATTGTTATATTATTAGTAGCCTTTACTGCAACAGGAGTAAGCAAGTCCACCAGTTCATTGCTGTATACTTTGAAACATACAGTAGTGTAGCGAGGTTTGTGAAGATAAGTGTTTGGCTAGGGCGTTGTTGTGCTACAGTCAGAGGTATTTGTACGTTATAGTCATGGATATCCCCACACTGCAGTCAGAGACCTATGGGCATCCACCCACGTTATTTTGTAGCTGGGGACCAAGAAGTACGGCATGTTATGTACCTTTTACGCGTCGGATGTGGATGGCGGAACAACGCGACCGAACGATAGACGAAAACTCACGAATCGCAACGAAACTTTGGGTTGAACTTTATTGTTGTCAGTGGTTGGAGTCGTCTATTTTTGCGATACACCACCCGGACGCCCTACCAACCACCGATACCTGGCCGGGTTGAATCAAATTACAAGAATTTAGTTTTTACACCGTCTACCCTTAAGTATACCTGGTAAGTACCATCACAGCAGTAATATAAGCGGCCCGGTGCGTCATAAAACCATCATTAGGATAACAGCTTTCAGGACAACGTCTTCTTCGTGGTTGGTGTACATCTAGAGCCTGCCGTAGACAGAAAAAGACACGGCGATCACACAACCGTATCTTTCACATTCAAATGAAAACGTATAGTCTGCATGTGTAAATGCCTGAAAGCACCCGCTTGAACCGCACAGAACACGACGAGCCCACATCATCCACTCACTCCCCGCGGCAGCCTTTAAAATGCACGAGATATAGTCAAGCGTGTTCCTCTACCGTCTCGACTCTCCGGCTTCTCTCGCCTGAATCAAAGCATCACACGCAGACACCTTCCACGCTAAATATAGCACCGCGAGAGAAAGATGAAGACAGCCTCCACCCTGTTCTTGGCGGCGGCGCTCGTCCGCGGAGTGTGTTGCCAGCGGGCGCTCCAGGACGTTCCCGTGGTCGGGCTAGGTCCCACGAGACCTCCCGTTTCTTCCACGTCTCAGGCGGAGTCGTCGACGTCAGGGATCGATGAGGAGGAGCTCATTGACGCGCTCGAGGCCGACGATCAGGTCACCGGTAAGAGAAAACATGACATGTCGGCCCGCATATAAAGATTGAAACAAGTGTCTCTCCCATTTCGGAGGCCAGCCTTGACACTTCCTTGGCCTCTCATCCTACTCTCAGCTTATATTATGTGTCCGACGGGGAAATTATTGTTTGGGTATCGATCCTGGAATGATATTGTTTCTTCTTGACGTCTTCAATTCCATTCCTTCGATCCACCCAACAACAAATAATAAATGTGGTGGTGCTTTGCGTACGCACCATCCAGCGCGGCCGATAATAACTCGCCTTATACTGGAGGAGTTGTTTTTTTCCTGCACGAATGACCGCTTGGCATTTCGAAGTCGCAACGGCACCAATTCAAAAACGCCTTTTACATGACGAAACTTTCGTCTGGTCTACTTCCTTGAGTCAGCGTCGCGGGCTGGGTATAGCCACCGGCGGAGCGCCGCCTTGTATATGTTTATATATGTGTAACGAACTCGTCAAGCAAACTATAAGCTACTGCTACTCGAATAACTTAAATAAACATGAACCACATATTTTTCCGACGTAGCCAAAGAGGCCCGCGCCTGTCTCTACTACGCGTAGAAGGTACAACTAACTGCTACCTACCGCTCACCCTCAAGTGTCGAGACTCCATTATCACTTACCCTAACGTTCGTATCCAGCCCTTACGGTGGGATTGTGTGTGGAATCAGAATGAACTGGCGTTTGTGACGAATTAGTTTTTTTAATGATAGGGTGTTCATTTTTACATTCCCCTTTTTACACCATAAAACCGCAAAGAAAGCAATTTAATTATTTCATGAGAAAATGTTGGACCGGGCAGGAGAGCACGAGGACCCGAATACCAGACGGCACACTCCTAACAAGGTCTAAAATGAAAAAACAAATCGAACCGTTGGCGTTTCTGCAAGAAACGAAAAAAGGTGTCCCTATTTTTCAAGGATTTTGTTCACTTTGTGTGAATATCCACCCTTGTTTGAGAACGCCTCGAAAGGTGGAGCGTGGGGTTCGAAATTTGTTTTCGACGAGGGTTACGACAGAGGTATACCTTTTTTTGGCTGAAACGATTTCTGAATGACGGGGGCTCCTTAACCCAAATTCGTTGGAATATTCATTTTCGTGTGAACAATGTTGTCCAATTTACACTTAAGAGACCATGGGATTGTTCATCACGTATATATGTGAATCGGTTTTATTTGCCTCAAAACATCATGTTTTCGGGTAAGGCATATGCATAGAGCTCCTACACTATAATCAAGATACTCAAGTGACCACTCTCCGAAAATGTCCTGTACACAGGTGCACCTCTACCGTATTATAGCATGCGTCTTTTTAGTCCTACCCCCGTATCGGCAATGCTATTTGCAGGAGTACGTGCTGTTCGATCCTGTTTGAATGCCCCTCGTCCGTAGTCGGCACGCTTCGTCTCTGCTGTGAAGAGTCCCCCACTCCACCCCGTGGGGGCGGCTTTAGGTATATACATATCTGGTTTTTAGGGCCGTGTTACGATGTTCCGGTGAGCATTTATTTATTCGTCATCCAAACCAGTAAAGTGCACAGATAGTAACTGCGTACAGCGTAGTTGGAGTATGACTGGTAGCAGGTATCACATACTCACTCGTACATAATCGTACGGCATAATGTATAATCGCATTTTTTTCCGGGCTACGATGGGAAACATTGCAACAATTTTTTACTGGTACCAGGTACGTAGTAGGTATATGACTACATGAGTACCTGGTATTTCTGGGTAGTTTCGTATATGACTCTTTATGCATGGCGCATGGCATGGACAACTTCGGACTCGAAACCGAACAACCGTGCTCAAAGAGCAATGCCCAATGCCCGTTCGTTCATGTAGCCACACACACACACACAAAGTGCTTCAGCAGAGTCCACAACGATTTTGGCACCATAGTTGGGGTGCATTGTTTCGTGTGCGAGACAAAGCGAGTACTAACATGTTAACCAATCAATGTAACGGTTGTGTAACGGTTGATTGGATCTGATTGGCTTGAGGTTATGGGGCTATACTATACCAATCTGTCCCGCAGTATAAGCACCGCTATCATTTCATATCAATGCGTACGATTTTCTTATACTTCGGGACAGAGTTCTATCTTAATATATATATGCATGTATACCCTCGTAGATAAATATATAAAAAAAATCAATATATAATATATATATAAAAAATATACTTGGTACTTACCATCCCCTTTATTATCCCCGCTATTATATAATATCTCCCTCTCCAATGTAACTCGGGTCCGGGGTTACTAAGTAGCCCTATTTCCTCCCTCCCCGCTACAGTACGTGCCTTGCATCTTCATCGACGGGATATTTCAGCACTTTCTTTCCTCGTTCACCCTCTCTTGTCAAACTGGGGTTAGCTGTCACATAATGCGAGTAGTAGTACTGTAGTTGTACTTGCATTTGTGTATTATATACAGTCAGTTCTCCTGACGTGTGTAGTGTCGAATTAAGTAGTATCGTATACATACGTAAGTAGTGCCTATGAGGCAAACATAACGACCTTCGGCGGGATGTCTCCGGAGTCCACACACACGGCAGCAGCACCGCTGCCTGTTTACGGCACACCTCCTACTGGCTCAAGCTGCGCGCCGCGTCTTGTGTCGTGGAACAAACAAAATCTATCTGGTAAATGAGAACATAGTGCAAAACGCAAATCGGATGGCGAATACCTGGTATCTGTGGCAGTACATACCTACTACGTACACTTTAGGTATGGTACTATATATACTGTTGCACTACACTGCACTTCAGTTCATTATTATGGGCTGGTAAATCGTGCCGAGCATGGCGGACAAACGACACGAAGAGACCTTCATGGTTCTTTTCTTTGTCCTCATCTATAAAACATGTGGCATTAGATAGTACAGTGGGCTATTAAGAAACGTCAAGATGTGGTCGAGGCTGAATTTCTTATTTAGTTTCTAACGGTTTATGTTTCTCGGCCAATTTGTTTCAGTATTCGTGCTAATCTGAGCCTCGCACGAGTATTTTTCCCAAATCAATATTTCTTAAATGCGGCCGCCCACTTCTACTACTACTGCTACTACTACCACTACTACTACTACTACTACTACTACTACTACTACTACTACTACTACTACTACTATGCACGATGATACGTCCTTTGTTTCCGTGAGTTTCTGCTTGCGGGAGTGTTATATGAGTTATCAACGTTTGAGCTCTACATTGTCGGCTGGCAAATATGATAATGATACTAATCGCGAGTAGCTTTTTTTTTCAATGCTCGCATTAATCGTGAACAGCTGAACCCTTTTAATCGAAACCATAACAGAGCGTTTGTTTCGATAAATCTGATAGACGGGTAATGCGTTGACTGATGAACAACGGGCTGCGAATGTTCAGAATAATCTGCAGACAAAATAGAATGATGTGAGGATTATATTTTGAAGAATTGAAATGACCTTTTAACTTAGTTTTCAGTGAGCCCAAGGAATCTTCCAGCCCTCAATAAGAGCATTACGATTTTTATAATATGAATACAGACTTACACCTAAACAGTAATCCCTCCGGTTAGTCTTTACCATCTTAATCCGCGTACACTACTGTTTCTAGTGCAGAAGGAATATGGCATACCTCGTACAGCAGACAGTATACGATGATACGCGCGTTAAACCATGTTTCCACGTACGTACGTATGATGTTTGCATACAGGTACTATACATACTGCTGTATGTGATCGATGTTCCGACTGTCAAGAACAACAATAATGAATGAAATGCGTTAAAAAAAGTGTCTCCGATTCCCTTGTTGGGACTAAGCAATGGGGTTTAATTTTTTATGATAACACGCTCATTTGACGTATTCGAATTATACGTGAGACTCAATCAAAAGCTAGAGACTCAATTTGACGAAAAGGTTGTTGGCTGTAGATAAGCTACGTCCTGAAAATATCCGAATCACCCCTTTCCTTATATTGAGGATGCTGTGCATGGACCAAATTTATGTTGCTGAACTTTGTTGTGAGGCCAATCATGGTACAAATGCGCAAACAGTCAGAGGGGCGTACCGGTATTACGACCACCCCGCGCCAATCTAAAACAATGTGGCCTCACCTCTAACAAGGTTAATAGGGTTTGGGTTTCCGAATTGTAAATCATCAGTGTCAGCAGGAATACAACAATCATGTGGAAACTAGAGTAGCCCATTAACCTGTAGCCATAGCTCCTTCGTCCGGGAATATTTGTACCCTACTGCATATGTATAATATTTGCGCCTACCGAATATGCTGCTAACGTAGTGTCATCGTAACGAACGGCTCGTTCTTCACGGTAAACCAAACCGCGCTTAGCGACAAACCCATGTCCCCCCAACTCTCCTCATCTTTGCCCTTACCTGGCGCATACGACTGCCTGCTATACACCGCTGTGGATAGTCGTGTCCGAGATCGTGGTGAGTGAGCTGCTGTGCGACACTCTTGCCAATGCGGAGGACGCCGCCGCCCTGTCCTTCGTCCTTCTGGAGGACGAGAGGGTTATCGCAGAGCAGACCTCGTACACAGTCACCGACGGAGCGGCATTTACCGACGGCATCGGACGCAAGGTATGCAGTCTACGAGAACATCCGTTTAGATTCAGATGAAGCATGTTCGGGACCGGAAGGTTAAAATCGATACGGTGGTAGTTGCCGTTCGGTAGTGATGGCAAGGAACATATGTAAGCATGTTTGTTGCTGCCAAACGAATTGCTCATTCATGTTGTTGTCCCCATCTGCAGATCCTGTATATGAACATGCGAAAGCCAGTGGGAACGCGCGACCGAGGTATCACCCTCAGGTGGCATAGATGATTTTCGACGAAATCCACGATCTCACAGCTGTTAGATTTTCATTCGAGGTATGTATTAAATCCGTATAACATACGGCGTAGTTATTTGAACATGCCCATTGAAACCCCACACGGAGGCAGAACGTACCGGGCAGCGTTGTTGCACATATTATATGGCATTCAATCATACAACCAGAAACGTAACTGCCTTCTATCAGATGTTTGAAATGCTCAAAGCCATACGAATCGAAATCATCAAATAGCCATGCAAGGACAAGAGTGCAAAATCGCGAATAATGTATCAATATTAAAAATAACCCCTCATACTACTGCTTGAAGTGATTATCCGTGCCGAGACACATCGATATCGTTCGGCATTGCATTGAAATTCCGACGTAATATGGTCATGGGTGCGGCGGAAGAAAAAAAGGATATGATAGTGACACTTGTTATTATGCTAAACATTATCGGTATCGACACACATCGGCGAAGTTTTCCCGCACCAAGACGCCCCAGTTTTGTATTCCTTGCAGGTATGTCTTCAATATTTTACGAATGAATGCAGAGTTCAACGGCATACAAACGCGGACGTTAGAATAGGCCCACAGTACACTGTTGACATAGGTGGCCAAACATCGTAGGCTCGAGCATACCCGCCTGTGTTGGTGTGTTTTGCTCTAGAATGGATGACGATTCGCACTTTAAACCACGAAGACATTTGTTCGAAATATCCAAAACGTGTTAACCCATTCAGAACTGAGAAAACGTAGCCCACACTAATTCCAAGTGGTTTGTCCTCAAGTACGGGGGACCGGTTCTTAAGGTGTTAACTTTCACAACGCGACCGCACCCTCCCATGCGCCTCGAATCCGACGCAAGTCGACTAGTGAAGAAAGTGCTGAGATATTGTCGCGATAAAAATGCAAGGCACGTATGTACCGTGGTGGGGAGGGGGGAGAAGAGCCCACTTAGTGACCTCGGATCTGAGTTACGACTGAAGAGGGAGAGGGATAAGACGGGCGATGATACTTAACGGGATAGACAAAAAACAAAAGCCAAAGAAACGTCTCTACACTCGCAAGAAGTAGGATTGATCTAGATTTATACAAGGAAAATAATCCAAACCTATCAACACACACGTGACGCCTTAAGGTGGGCCCCACAGCAGTACGAGACGATTTTGATGTAACGAATTTTGCTGTTTCTTCTTTGGGCCACATGGATGGGTTGTTCCACCCTACCTGTATCAACAAAGGTCTGGACGGGAGTGGTGACGGACCCTTCCCAATCTGAAGATGAGGCTGTTCCCAGGACGATCAGCATGACATGGGGAGACGTCTGCGACACTGAGGTGGGTTTCAGTACAGACAACCAGGGAGGCGTGCTTGCCCTCACAGCAGTACTGTCGCCCCACCCTTGTAGTTGCACCACCTCCTTGAACGACTTCGCAGCCATATTTGGCATAATCCGCGTTAAATAAAATCCAGTGGTAGGGAAAATCGTGCGTTTGAAGTATGACCTCGATTGCAGTCGAACAAAAAGTATCGGTAGCACCACGCTTGTAGCGGCACGGCGTGCGCTCACCGGTCACGCACCCGTGTTTCGCAAACTCCTTATCATAATCCCAGTTGTGGGGTATTATTATGCTTCGAAGATGTGCCTGTATATGCATATGTGCATAAGGTAAACATGGTGGGCAAGGGTGGGGCGCCTCCTGTCCCCCAAACCCAATCAACGCAGACGACATATCATATCATAGCATTGACAGCGATCGGGTGTCTGCGGAGCGATTATTTGGTACTTGTTGTTGTGCGGAACGTTGTTTTCTTGTATCGGAAACCGAAGAAACGGCTACACGACCCTAAAAAAAAAACAAAAACAAATGTACATTCCCCGGCCCAGTGCTCAGTGTCGTGTGCTCGCCACACGAAGATATATGGACGGTGGGCTATTGCCGGTAGCGCCGTCGTACATGTTCTTGGGCGGCAAACAAGCTAAACGGAAAGGTTAAAACAGAACGTTAAATCCTGACACGTCACTCACCACCAAAGTATGTGTAATCATGTTTGCCGAACATGTCAAGGAGGTGGCTACTGTAGACGAGCTGCAAAGCCGATTATTCATGCGAACTTAAGCCGTAACTTCGATCCCTATCGGCTGTGTGCTCTCGTCATGATCGTTCTGTCGCTTCTCAGACGTTTCTCCTCAAGGTCACGAGACGAAACATCGACGACACGACCAGCATAGTCAAGACCGTTCCTTGCTTTGGATCGACTACGGACACGTGTCTGGTCGAGGTGCGCTTATGCTTAGTAGCTTCCGAGCATTCAATACGGTTTCAAAGGCATCTTGACCCGCTACTATGTCATGATGGTAGATAATTGTAAACGTTTACCTGGTCGGCAACTAGCTTGTAAACTGAACGGTAAACATATATTATTAACCGAGAATGGGTAATGGGCGGCCCATTTATAAGAAATATATTAAGTTGATGTGATAAAATGCCGGTGCCGAGACAAAACAAACGATCGAGGGTATTCGGATGCACAGGAATCGCTGTCATCTGTGGGTAGCTCAATACATGCCAATTGTCGATGTATCAAGGGAAGAGGTTGCACCCCCCCGTAGGTTGGCAGCGAGCGTAGCGCATGACGATCGCTGGCGCTGAAGTGTGTGTCGGTACAGAAACTGTGCCATCAATTCCACCTCCTCAGTCCCTTGGCCGAGGCGTTACTATTATATGTAGGTACACGCGACTCATGTCATCGTATAAACGGGGGTGTAGTAGTGGTAGAGCCTACGCCATTTGACGGGCACACGAGCGCTCATCATTATGATGGATGCAATCTTCAAATTTTTGTTGTCTGGCTCACCTGCTGGCACTTTAGCTGTATTGTTTTCGTGGGATAGACTACACAGTCAGTATTCTAGTCCTTGACACCCCGCTTTGAGGTACTTAAAATGCCTACTCGTCCAGTGGTTCAGTGATTATATTCCCTAGGGTGCGTTTGAGCTTACACATCCCGGTTATATATTTCGTGGTGATACCTACTCGTGCCCCCCCCCGCGGTTTCTTCTCCTCGGTTTGTGTCCGCCGCGGCTCAGGTTGAGGTCGAGTTCGCAGAGGCTGAAGATGCACTCCTTCCGGACGACGACCAAACCTCCACTGGTGGCAGCACCACTCTCACTAGGTCTGGGCTACGCGGCAACAGCCCTTTACCAATAATTTATGTTGCTATCATTGTAGTAAACCAACCCAATATGAGGAACGCGTAAAAAGGCGGGTTCTCGGGTTCGGTCTAGTAGGGTCTCGATACGTTGTCTTCGGCCCCCACTAGGCCCCTCTCCGAAACAATTTAATTTTGCCTCGTTTGTGCACGGAGCTTGTGAAAATGCTGCCCTGTTATTCTACGTCAACGATCACGAACTACTCATAGCAGTATGTTGAAACACATTGTGGCGTAAACACAAATGGGTACACCGTGTTTTGGTCGATCGTGCAGTCTCATTGCATTGACCCCGTTGAATAGCCCGCCAGAGCAACAGTGAATAGTGTGGCCAAATTTGCAACCATTTCCGATTGAGAAGTGACCTCAGAACATCTCGTTCGAACCGATGTCATCAGCAGTGTCAACAATGGCATCGATAAACACAATAAACCGCATCAAAATTGGGCTGAGCTTTGACCACTCTGGTCACGGACCCCTGCAGTATCCACATAGCATCCGTTGAGAATCAAGATGGCAAACATTGGCCTTGCATGTGTGTATGTCTTGTTCTAAGCATACCCAACACAATGTGCACTTACGTCCAATTTTGTATCACGTTGGCTTTCTTAATGCGACCTCAGCGTGGGCACCAGCAGCAGCGGCAGTGCTACGTCCACCTCCACTCCGGGCTCGTCTAGTCGCCGGCGGCAACTGCAGGCAGACACAGTGGTACGTGGCCATCCAGCTCCCAGTCCTACGATCACTCCGCCGACCCCCCCAGGATCATGTATATTGTGTGATATGTGTCTTGCTGCTATATGTCGTGCAATCATTCGTTGGTTGACCAAAGGCCAGTCGTGGTGTGACGATCTTACAGTTTGATCGACCTTCTACATGATATATGCCTTGATATTGTGTGCGAATGCACCCAGCACAACTGCTAAACGGATACATAATTTCCGAGATCGCCAGCTCTCAATCTCGCCACGGCCTTATTACTTTCGAAACCCTTTTACATCGCTGAATTAATTACCAACGCCTGCAGATCGACGTCATGATTCTGTACAGCGTTTCGGCCTTGACTACCCTTGGAGGGATCACCCCGCAGCAGATGGAGACCGTCATTCTCGAGAGCCTCGTCGGGACGAACCAGGCCCTGATCAACTCGGACGTGTCGGCCTACGTGAACCCTGTACACATCGGCCTGGTGCGGTGCGGCGTCGTGTTTGTTTGCTTGGCGATTTCTTGGTTGAAGAGCTGCGATAGAACGCCCTCGTTTCTCGTGGGTAGATGAGCACTATCCTTACATGATGGAGCTATTTGGAAATCATGCCACCGCCTTTGCAGCAGCGTTTTCTCAACAATTCCCGTGTCATTCTTTATTGCCCCCTCAGGCACTGCAACCGCTTATTTCAACGACGCAATGTACTTGAAATCAGTGTAGGACTGTTATTTTGCAGCCGTAGAGAGCGTTGCATACCCCGTGCGACGGCTACTGACAGCTCTCTATGAATGGACACGCCTCGTTCCGCTGTGTGGTGTACAGCTGCCATACGAGGTGACCACCCCCGACAGCGCGAGCACATTGCTGGACTTCCAGACCAATGCTAACGTGGCGATCCTTCGCGATTCGGTGGGGGCCGACCTCGTTCAGCTGGTCAGCGACTTTGACAACTCCTGCGGACGTTCGTGAGTACCATTGTCCGCGTTCTGTTCAAACATGATTGAAAAAGTATCGTTCTAGTAACACGAGAACGGCAGTTAGCTAGTGTACGCCGTTCGAAAAAAGAGACTCTCAGGCTATTGCTCATGGTTTCCTTCGTAAATATGTTGCTGTAGATCCATTGTAAATGGACAAGGTCATGACGTGTCGACTTTTGAATCGCCTGATCACGCTCGTAGTTTTCAAGCCGTGGATTCTGTATCGCAGTATATCAGGCATAGGTGTCGGCCCACGACGGGTTCAAACGCATAGCCATCGCTGCATGATATGTGGGGAGATCGTCAGTATGATTTGTCGAGCACCAACGACCCAGCACGAGCCCCGCACGCCGGTTGAAAACATGAACTCATGTTTCGCGCTGACAGCGATATTCTTCCTGCGTGAGGACACATGAACCAACTGAAACCGCCATACATAATATCGCCGAAGTAATTCCTCCTTACGCCTCCCCAATACCCTCTCTCCTGTTCGCGGCATTACCCGGAAGGTTCCTATTCCGAGACGACGCGGCCTTGGGGTTCTCCATTGTCCAAGCCACGTGCATCGACAATTACGCCCACACCCACGAGTTCGGCCACAACTTGGGATGCAACCACAACCGGGATGACACGCGAGTCGACCACGAGTACGCGCACGCTTTCCGTTACTGTGACGGGGTAGACCCGTGAGTAAACATGCCAACATAAGGTTTCCACAATACTCAGCGCTAGAGGGGGTTGGGGGGGGGGGGGAGGAGGAGGGCGGGGCAGTCGGGAGGAGGGGTTGTTGCGAGAGGTTTGGTCTGCGGTGACCCTCTCTGTGTACCTCTTTCTCCAATATCAAACATGTGAGATGGGGTCCATTGTACAATATTGTCGCCTGCCCTCTCTCATCCTCATCTGTAAGCGTAAGCGTACACGTTTTCATGCAGCAGTCGTGACTGGATGAAATGTTACAACCAAGAGTGCCTAAGCACTATTCCGAGACCTCCTCTGTCGATCACAAATATCGATGTCACCATGTGGCGGGACAATATACGGCGCACGAGTCTCCGTTGCAAACCAGGTCAGTTCGGACATCGATAAACAAACACCGTTTCCCTCGTTACGATATTTCCCGGTATCCCACCCATTAGGTACCGAACAATCATGAGCTACACCTGTGGAACTCCCCGCGTGAACCTTTTCTCCAACCCTGACATCATCCACCTGAACAAGCCTACCGGCACCGTGATGGACGACAACGCGCGTGCCATCGAGGACAACATGGTGAGAGGAAAGGGGGACCGTCAACCAAACAATGCACACTCGTCGTACCCAATTAGTGAGCAAGTTGTGTGGTTAACTTATCACCACTCATAATACAAACATCTAATCAGCGCGTTCGCTGGTTCGATGTCGACATGGAGTACGAAGCCGATGCTGACGGAAATGGTGTGTCTATGGCGCTTTCGTTGGCACGTATTAGTCGATACTTACTGTCGAACGCGAAACACACGATGGATGGCGAGTTAGATCAACACAGAATTCATGTTTTTCGTATGGTTGAAATATGCACTCTGGCTCGTGTTCTGAAGGGTGTCGCTCTCGAAAACACACAGCAGGCACGAAATGTCCTCCTACTCACGAGGCACGGCGTGCACACCGGACCAAACGTTATCATTACCCGCATCAATCGGACTGACCCATACGGTTAAGCTTGGACGACCATGCGTTGCTAGTGCGCTGTCGTGTTTTTGGTGAATAAACGGGTACCATGCCCCCTCGCTCCCTCGCCGTGCAGGTTGCCGTCTCGAACTACAGGAACCCAGTGGTACTTCCTACCCCTTCTCCTACCACTGCACCACCTACCACCGCCCCTCCTACGACCGCACCTCCCACGCCTGTTCCGTCCCCTACGTCCACAATCGGGGGTCCTACCATTGGTCCGTCCCCAGCTCCCACCGTCGGACCTCTCGCCTCGTACAGGCTTGCGGGGTGCTACGGGGATAGCTCCAGGGACCGCGTGCTTTCCGGTGATTCTTTGAACGACGGCAGTACAATGACCGCCGAGGTAAACATCTCGGGCACCTCGTGGTATTGGATATTGGTTGTGCAAAGTCGTGGGAGGCATATGGCAAATAGGCGGTGTGTCTTCGAATTGTCGTCTCTGGATATATGTGCGGTTCGCCTTCGTAGTTGCCTGCCTTGTCCGGTTTGGACTTTGGGATATTTCGTTACGGGTGTCGGTATGTGAAAGGTCTATTACGGCATCATGTAAAACATTATATGGCCAAGCTTCGTAAGAACACTGGGTGTTCTGTCGCGTGCTCGATAGACGAGGGCATGGCACGAATATTGTGGATGGTGTAAATCTAGCGACGCAAGATTTTGTGCAGTGTTTGCAGGCCGACGACGGGCGTCGTTAGCGTACTACTCCTAAACCGGAGACCGGTGCTCGATATCTCCCGGCTGCTGATCCTTCTTGTGACATGTTGAGAAATATGTCCGTGGCCGCCTTCATTTTTCAAAACGATCATGCTTTCAAATATGTTTTCATGCTGTTGTTTCTACGCAGTGTGAGTTTGCTGTGCCATCTCTGTTTGCCTGAATCAACCCCGAGCCGTACAGGTCCAGTTCACGTTTATTAGCAGGAATGTTGAAACTTTCGTACGACGCCGGGACGGCGGCAGTCCACCAAAATATTGTACGTGGTAGTTTCGGTTGTAGAACCTCGACGATAGATGGTTTCGCTCTCGAACCACAAACAAAAAAGGCTACGCCCAAGACATAATCACGTGGCTCCCTCCCTTCATTCCGATGAAGTTTATCACGCGGTAATGGGTTGAATAAGCCTACTGCAAGGGACGAAAACATACCACCCCGTCACGAACGGCCTTATGTGTATCAACGAAATTTCTGCACCACCGCTATTGCCGAATTCCAGGTGTGCGCGGTGTTCTGCGATGGATCTCCCTACTTTGGAACGGAGTTCGGCCGGGAGGTAAGAGTCGTGTTCAGTTTGTGGCGATCAATGAATTTGCTAGATGACTATCGAAGTAAATTGGCGAAGTGAATGAGGATACAAGGGATTGATTCAGGAATGATCTACAGTGCAGCCGCGATTTTGTTTACACAACAGTCACCGCTCGGCATTTTGTGCTCGTTGCACTTGGTCCGTTATGTCGCTGCAATTGGTTGCTTATGATGTGGCTACCGTGCTTGTGGTAGATGGAGTAAATCGGGTTAATAGGCTTACCGTACAAGAACGCGTACGTATCTAATACGCTTGACACATGCATGTTTTCTCAACGCGACATTGCTCAACAAGGTGTAACGTAGCAGGGTACATACGGTCCACAATGGCTCCTCAAGAAAAGATGAGGTCATGACTTTGCCGGTTTGCCGGTGTTCTCCATTCCACATTTACGTACTGCAATAGCGAGGTAAGTATGTGTTTCCCATCTGATACTTCCCGATGTTCTTGACCAACAAAACCCTTCTTTCTTTCCACAATCCCAGTGCTTCTGTGGCGTGGAATCTGACGACCCCGACAGGCTCGGCGAAGCCACCTGCAACTTTGCCTGCGCCGGAGATGCCTCCGAGACGTGCGGGGGCCGGAACGCCATCAGCGTTTACGAGTTCACCGACCCCGTCGGTACTGAGCCGGAATACCTGGGGTGCTGGGGAGACTCCCGGAACAATCGGATCATGGATGTCGTGCAGTCCAGCAATGCCATGACCAACGATGTAAGCTGTTTCAGTCTCGTGTTGAGCAGAACACGAACGACAAAACATGCCTCATACAAACAATGAATGTCGTTGGTTAATCTTGATTTCAATTTGATGTATCGCTTTCAAGCATACCAGTGTAGTATCTCGCCCCATAGCCGGCTGAATGCATGTCTGTTTGATTCCAGCCTTGATTCGAACGCGTGCCGCCATGGAAACAATTGTGAGGTACTTTATCCGATATATGTGGCTCTACGAAAGTATTTTCAGTGTAACATTATGCACCACAGTAAAACACCTGGCTTACCTCGCACCAGCCCTTCAATCACGAATCATGCGCCTACCTATCACATGACTTATCACATTGACCTAACGAGATAGCTAGGTTTGACACTTGCGCTGGCTTCTAATTCAATTTCGATATCTCTCCCCTGGTGCCGTTCATTTATGCCTCCCGACTTACCAGCTATGTGAAGAAATCTGCACCTCTTACGCTTTCTACGGAACCCAGTACGGGCGCGAGGTAAGTCACATGCCGTCACTCCGACGTGCGTACAAGGTAGAAACCGCTCTTCAAATGAACGTGTACGCCGTGACAACTGTCCACATAACACCATAAACGTCCACGTGTATATATCATCCACCATTCTGCAAGACATTCGACAGGGATCATCGTTTCCCGTTATAAAAACAGTCCGGGATTTGCTGTCTGAGTTGCGCTGCACTCGCTGCACAAAACCCCACGTACACCGCCCCACGCGTCTCGCGTTAGTTTGTACTGACAAGACATTCGACAGGGAGCATCGGTTCCCGTTTTATAAACAGTCCGGAACCTCCTGCTAGGGTTGCGTTCCATTCGCTGAACAACACCTCCGGGTGCACCGCCCCACGCTTCTTATTTTTATGTTCTAACCCACCGTGCTGTCCGTGTATTCCCCCGTTCCCAGTGCTGGTGCGGCGACGAGAGCACCGACCACACCATCCACGGAGAGTCCACCGCGTGCACCAGGACCTGCGCCGGTGACGCTAACGCCATATGCGGCGGTTTCAACGCCATGGATGTGTGGCAATTCTAATAATAATAACGCCTCCGACGCGCCGCCAAGCAGTCAACGTCATCGCTCAATCAATTATCTATCGTGCCGTGGTGGCTTGGAAGAACGATGCACACGCGCTTGAAAACATGTATGCATGTGTGCTTTGCGGCTCCCCCACACAAAACGATTGGATGTGATTTATTGCTGTAAAATTATGCCAGTGCAAGCAGATATTCGTACGGAAGCCACGGATCGCAGACCTGGCCCAACTCTTCTCGGTAGCGTTGGCGAAGTATACCAAAACGACTCGCTGGCGTTCGATGAACAGTTGGTGGTAATGACCCTTGGGCTCTAATGATATATACTCAAGCCCTTAGTGCGTACTGGTAGTGGGAATTCCTTGAGCGAAGTAGTTGTATAAGTGATTTGGATTATAAACCTGGTCGAAATCGGTGTTTTCGAGTCCATGGTGAACGTTTGTTCCCCGTAAAAATCGTTTGAGAAGCAAAGCGCAGGGGGTGGTTCAAGATGCAGGAGCTCGTCAAGAGCTACCAGCATGTCTAGGTCGGCTTTGCTGTAAAATACCCGGATCAGTGTTCTGTTCATTAGAAGTAGTTAGCATGCCATAGGCGGCCGTGGATTTGAGGTTTTTGTACGCACATGATACGTTCTCGCTTCCCTAATCCTCGTTTCGATATTGGTGCTTCAAACATGCACCCAGCGATGAGATCAGCGTATACCACGTAGCCGGCGATATATTGGAATTCGGACCACACGGTTTATGAACTGTTTGGTATTGTGAGGAAGCTATATGCATAATGGGGGGGGGGGGGTAAGGGGTGCTCATTGCTGTGGGTGTGTGCTCTGCAAATAAGCAGAGCACAGTCAGAACACAGACACCCTTATAGGCAGGTATTGAGAAAAGGCAGACAGGTTTCGTCCTTGAAGGTACGACTACAAACACGCGCACCCCGTGAACACATACAGTTGTGTGTGGTGACCGACGCCTTGGCTCGATATGTCGAGGTCACAGCGCCTTAGGAGGCTTTTGTGAATACTCGGTTCCAAGTTGGAAACGTGGGTTTGATTCCCCGTGTTGACCTTCTCGATAGCTTGCAGTTGAACTAGTTGGGCCCCCCGGCTACATGCCCATACAGTGTTCATTTTGGGCAGGGCCCTGAGGAGTAATGCCACCTTCTAGGGGTGGCGGCATATTGTCTGGGCTGCTCACATGAGGAGCTCAATATCTCAGCCCGAATCACGGCTTCGAAGAAGGTCTCTCGCCCAACCTAACCGGACCTTTGCAAGAGCTAGTCTTAGGCCAAACATACCAGCAGAAAAAACAGTTTCACTACAACCGCTGGTAAGCAGCTCAATTGATGGGAAACTATGGGACGTATGGTATATAATCAAGTGAAACGTCTAGCGTGGGATGCCTCTGAGAAACAATATGAGTCGATGATTGTTGATGGGAAACAGTGTGCTGTTAAACGGCTGCCCTGTAAGGCTGAGGTGTTGCCCGTTCATGCGCGCGGACGGACGCGTCCGAGTCGTGGTAAACCCAACCTCTCTGTTTCAGTTGATGTCCGGTTGCCTGGAAGACCCTTGGCTTGCGTGGTCAGGCTTGGGTAACACCTTATGTACGCCGTGGGCCTCTATACAGTAGATTCCGGGCAACAACAGGCAAGAGAGACGAGCTACGTATTTGTTCGAATCGAACACGTTGTCAATCGTCTCAACCTCATTTGTGTATCGTGAACCGTGGCCACCTGCTGTCTACACCAGCGTTCGTACTGCGGGTTCCACGTCCTCGCTCACTTAGCACTGTGGTTCGTAATATCCATCTCGTTGCACCCGGGTCGAGTCATTGGGTGACTCTCTACCTCCAGCAATCAAACCAGGTGCAGTCCAATGTTTAACGCTGTGATCGGCCGCTATCAAACGTTCCAACCCAAAGTCCTCTGCCTGTCGTGGTTTACGAGTCTTACTGCTCCTGCTCCTGATGTGCATGTCCCACTCACCAGTGCATTTTACGCTCTCGCTAGCTCGTTGCAGCCAGCGTATTCTCGTAGGTACTGCATTTCCCGTGCATCTGATTGTGTCCTATCTCCAGAAACCAAACAGGTTGAAGTTTATCGTGTGAAGCGATAATTGGTTACGGACCAAACACGCAATCAAAATTATCCTTGGCCGTCGTCGTTGGCCAGTTTCATGGCTCTCGCGTGCGCATTGCCTCAGAGGCGTTCATGTTGAGGATGCGAATCCTGCACACCTGCATGCACCCGTTTAGGAAATCTGGCACTAGGGGTAGCGGAATCGTGCGATGCGTACAAAGCCAGCTCTCGACACGAAAACGTCACGCTACGAATTTCACTATCGAAAGCCCCAAGCTATTGGCTCTCAAGTCGTGAAACCTATAATACCGGACTCTCTACAGCATTTAGCACAAACATTTGATCCTGTCTCATGAAATTCAACGACGGTTGGGGTACCTTACATGTTTAGTTTATCGATGTTCCGAACAAGTCCCGCGGACCTGACCTACATACATACACGTTTTCGGGACCCTCCCTCCTGCACATGGTAGGCGTACCAACGTCCCTATGAAGACCGTGAACACTACTGATGTAGTTAACGCCGTCCACAAGGTGTCAAGAACCTTTACATTATGTAGACTCAAAGGAGTGCTTCGAGGTTCAATGTCTATTAACCCCCACTTTCTTGAAGAGATGATTTATGGAAGACTTTGCTTGGGTCGGCGATCGATTTAACCTTTTCCGAAGAGCCCAACCGACTAAGAGCGTGGCTCGTGCGTCGCGAGTTCGAGTCTCACGTCCACCGTCAAAACTGCTCTTTATAATAAAGTGAAATATTTCGTGTCAATAATTAAAAAAACTTTGCCTGGATCACTATATTTATTCCAACAGGGATAGGCGTCCACTCGTTCATTCGCTCTGTTACAGCGGGGGAGTGTTATCGTCCTATAATGCGTGTATACATGCTTGGCTTTGCATTTCGGATGTACTGCGAAGGAAGAGCTAATCTCCCACCAGTAATCCAACGGACTGAGACTCAATTCCAACTAACAGGGAACATACGTCGAAAACAGAAGAACTTCCTACTCTGGATGCGTGCCTTTATATCTAGGGTCGCAAGTTTTCGGCATTTTTTTTTCTTGTGGTGGATGGGGGTTTTCTCGTCCCAGAATCTAAGACATATAGCTTTCGTTACGAACTGATATTGTCTTTAAATCATTTTATAGGTCATGCTGCTAAACATGGGGTTGAGGTCAAGGGGCCCCTTCGGTCAACACAAACAAAAACGTCCTTGAGTATTTTGACAAAATTCTTTTTTCCCGTCTTTGTTACAGCATCGATACTGTTTCTGGTACACAAAAACACCTTACGATCACTCCTTACCTCGAACAGGGGACAGCTCCAGTTATAATTCTTCAAACTGCTCCCGACCATCCTATCTGGCTTGTTTGCTATCATCTCTAGGAGGGGAGTTGGTTTTCTTGGATCTGCAAGTGATCGCCGTCTTCCCTGTGTTTGCATCACGGACCGATATTGCTCAGCAGCAGATAGAAGTTTGGTCGTTTCGGAGATCCTGTTTGGTACCCGAGTCCTGCTACGGTAGAGGGGTAACTTATGAGTAGTTTTGTTTCAGCCGCTCAGAGCAACTGCGCCGAGTGACTGCCTCATTTATTTGCAGTCAGTCTTGAAGGTTTATGCATTATTTGTGGTTTCGGGATGTGCACCGACACAGTCAGTATAACATAATTAACTATGTCATTATTATGGAGGCACAGAGCCACACTGCCGAGTGTGGCTCCTAAGCTGAAGTGAAAATTGAGGTAGCCCCCCTAGCCTAGCAGTAGCCACCTACAACTCTGCTGTGGCCGCGTCGGACGCAACGGTCGGTCGAACTAGAGGCCCAGGTACGTTCGCCTACTAGCATATTACGGGGGACCATACCATAGTAAATAGGACCTACGGTGCACACAAACACCTATATATTTACCATTTTTACTCGAAATATTTGGTCCTATTTACTATGGCCCTCCGTAATAGGTATTGGCGTCCTCGTCGAAACGTCGAGCTACATCAGTGACAAACGCCGGCGAAACTGCCATTGTTTAAACTCATATTTGGTTACCAGAGGTACGGGGGGTCGTGTTTTGGGTGAGGCACGTGTTTGCGATGAACAATGCGTCGGATCGATCCGGCCCCTGAGACACATATGTTTGTCATGAACTACACTCTCTACAACATTTCGCGGTGAGTATGTCTCAGCATTGGAACTGGAGAAATGTCGTTATTCGTAGGGAGTCATGAAAGAGTCATGAAATATAGAAACTAAACCAGAAACAGTTTTGCCACTGAAAACAAATTATGGTTTGTTTTCAAGACTGCAATGATCATAAACATTTCGCCGAAAGGGGCCCTTAAGCTAAGTCGTATGCCGCTGGAATGAGAGGATCGTAAATCTCGGTTTCCGATCCACTATAAATTCAACGGGGTGTGTCTGGATGCCTTCCCCATCGTCAATTGGATCGATTTTGCAGTTTTTTAAGCTCTTCTTGGCGGTGGTTGATACGAAAGTTGAAAACTGCTTCGTGTCCTGCTTGCGGGTTCTGGGAGGTGCTGCGCTGCGAGCAGCAGCAGGAGCAGCAGTAGAGAGCAGCAGCAGTAGAGCAGTCAACCCAGTATTGCAGAGGTGTTCAGGCTGCCGCTGGGTGTTATGACCGTGTGTGTTTGGAGGGGTGGAGAGAGATGCGGTGAGCTTCGAAAACGTTTTCGATTGAGAAATCTAATCCACGAATCCCGTCGAAACAAACGAGTTCTTCGACTGGGTTCGTGCATTAGATTTCTCAATCGAAAAGATTGGTATCGAAAAAAACTATTTTTCAACTGTATAAGAAAGCCCGATTGTGTCTCCAATCGGAAACCAGATTTTCCGACCCACGTATCCGACTGCATAAGAAGTAGCCTTAAGCGTACAACGTTGTCTAACAATTTTGTTTTGGTGACGACAATAACTTTTCATGTGTGAAATGAAGCCTTAGAACAATCAAAGGTGCACTTCCTACTACAGTAGGCACGCGTCCTTTTCCGCGTTTGGGGAAGCACTTTCCGTAACAGAAACACAATTACAACATGTGCACAGAGTCTACTTTCCCATTGATCCTGGCAACCGATGCTACGGCAGAGGTGTAATCAATTTTCATGCGTGGTCGTAGTTGTATATTCGTAAACTCTCGCATCCCTACGAGTACAACGCCGGAACGGAGCATGTTGGTCTTTCGCGTAACCAGGCAGACGTTGCTAGTACCAATATTGGATCGGCGTGGGGTGTTGGGCGAGCCGCATGAAGGGTGAGCTGCATCATCCTAAAAACCATGTGTGTGGCAGATTTGCATATGGATGACAGCTTCCATGAGGTAATTGAATTGCCGATGCCCAAACGTCTAGAGACAGCAATGGGAGTACTATGAAGATGCCTCGTGTGGTGCCTAACACGAGGGGGGGCGTGTAGGCATGACGTGCACCACCTTACTTAGTCGTATGACCATAAACTCTCGCATCCCTACAACGCCGAGACGGAGCATGTCGGGTTTTTCCAACCAGGCAGATACTTTTTCAACCAAGCGCGCAGCGCCGTGGCGTATTGAGCGAGTTGCGTGGAGGGTGATCTGCATCCTGCCAAGAACCGTCTGTGAGGCGGACTTGAATATGGACGACAACCTCCAATGAATTGACTAAATTTCTGGTGTGGCCACGTCCAGAGACAGCAATGGTTACTACTACGTATTAGCCTCGTGCGTGCAATACCATATACTCAATACGAGCTACGACAATTCCCCTTGTGTAGAGTTGAGGTTCTCAACCCCACACACATGATGAAACAAGACCGCCAGCTTGGTGACCACCAAAAATAGAACAAAGAAACGGCACACTTGTTGTTCGTCTATTTCAGTGAGATGCATCTTTTACAGAGTCGTCGTCAACCGACGCCAGCCCAACTGATATGTTTAGATACCAAATGGACATTTTCCCGGAACACTTTCACTTTTCATCTCTGGGCGTGGGTCTTTTCTCGCGCTATCTGCTGCGGGGCACGCAGCGGCTCCGCGCGTACACCACGGCGCAAATGTGGGTCCCGGCCGAAGCCCGTCGGGCGTGCTATGAACCTTAATAGTCGCGAATTCTGGCAACTAATTCAGGGGAGACGTTCCGACTTGACACCACCTCGTAACTACTATGAAGAACCTGTCGTACGACTTTTGTTTATCAGTGCGAATTCTGATTATTCATGTTAGACCCGCTGCATGATTGGAACGCACACAGCACGCACCACGCACGAGACAACAAGGACCACACCGACATGGAACGAGGCACATATCTAACGCCAGCATCAGTAATTAATATCATGTTGCATGCGCCTGCTCCCTCTGGGCTGTGTACAACAGTAGCAGTTGTACCAGACGCTTGAAGATTTACACGCGCATTATTTATGAAAATTTGTAATTTGGTTTCAATATTTTGGAATCTACGTAGAGTACACATACATGTACAGATCTACGAGAACGTATATATGTAGAGCAGTATGCATATCATGTCTAACTTTCTCTATCTACGAGCGATAGGACGACCTACATACGTACGATTACGGGTACTTTGGTACAGTAGTAGTACCACTGCTGCTGTACTTTACGGGTACATGTCTCTAGTCTAGACTACAAACTACGAATCAGCCAAGGCGCCCCATCTTCAACAGCAAAGTAGCACCGCAGACTAAGCTGCAGAACACGCAGTAGCTGCTGTTCAGAGTGTTGCCTTTGTGGCGGCTGTTGTTGTGTCCTGTATACGTGCGCCGGACCCGCATTATACAGCTACAAGTAGCAGGCGGAATCCAGCAGATCTAGTTGTGACAGCTACGAATAACGACTACTGCTTCGCTGTGTTCTGTCGTTCATTGTATATGCGTGTGTGTGATGTATGCGATTCCAGCAAAACCTCCCCCACTGATTTAAATACCACCCGCGTTTTACAGCAGCGATTCAAAACAAAACATAACACTAATACCCGTCACGAGTATGGATAACACTTCGTACGCGCCGAGAGGCCCAGGGCACCCGGGTATCCAGCTGTTTGACGGGCACCCTTAGACAAGTACCCGGCTGCTAAACACGTACCAGGGTACCCGCCCAAATGGCATTACGTACGAGTGAATACTCTTATCTAGGATCGGGACTGGACTCGTCGGGCAACAGTTCTGTCATGACTATCTTCTGTATACTCGGCTGTACAGCTTAGAACAGCCGTGATAACTACAGTACCTGTGGGATCGACTTTAAATCCTACACAAAATAGTGAGATCGACTTCAGAAACAAAAAAGTCGTTGAGCCTGGACACCAAACTGACGTTTCTTAACACCGGGAGCCGTCTGTACCTCAGATACGATATCATCTCGTGACAGTTGTTTCGTTAGGAAAGGTCGTCGCTACTACTTTTACAGTCTGCCACAGGTTTGCTCCAAAAATTAAACTATGAAGCATGTGCGATCTATTTTCACCTTGCGACACCCCCGGGATTTCGAGTGACCAACATCCTGAAGGGGAACCTTGTACAATATAACATATTTATAGGGGGGGTGAACGGGTATTCATGTCGTGTCTGGCTGTTTTCGTGCGGGGGTGGCGGGTGTACCTTTGTGTGTTCAGGTTGCTTATGTGAAGATAAATATATTCGGTGGTAGCACTGGTGAACGTCATTTTCTTCGTCCGATGAACAATCCGCCATTCATGCACCGAAACTAGGTTACCGGTGTAAACGCTCGAGGGTAACTGCTTGCAGCACCCGAGAGGGCCAGGTCTGACTCAGATTCACCTCCACCGTATCCAAAACGAACCATACTACAAAAAAGTGCATACGGTATAGGCACTTATTTTTAACTTGCGAGTGCACTACACCTTGCCTCGCCGCTCCTACCGATCATTTACCAGAGTATATTTTCTCTGTGAAAATTGAAAATATGCAATCAGAAAGGCAACGAGGATATGCGTAATCAGAGCGGGAGAAGTTTGCGAGGGCTACTTTCGGATAAACTGAGGCCTAGAGGAAACGGCCGATCTACTGACTGTCCCAGCATTCGACGGAGACGTACACGACAAGACCCTACACCCTGTTCCTGCTAGTACAGATGATGCTACCCTCTTAAAGCCCCATGCAATGTCATCGCTCTCGTCAGTTGTGGCTGCTCTAAACAGGATATTTTACGAGTTAAAATCATAATTAGTCTTCAGCATCATATGTGAAAAACAACAAGTAATTACTACTACGTCGTAGTCACAGAATACCAAGGGAACCACGTAAGTTCTGCTCGTTTCTCGGATCGGTGGAGGTCAGGCCAAGTCCCTGCATTGTGCTTTGTTGGCTTCCGGAGCTTCCGCATTGTCGGTCATGACCAAGGCGCCAAAAGGTTGACTTAGTGCCCACTTAACATCTTGTTTCCATGTACTCGTCTTCCCACCGTGTACAATTCGTACCGGTACGTTTTAATGATTCTGTATCCTTAAATGCGCCTGGTGCCCGCCTATTTCGAAATGATACAAAGAGCGTGTGAGACGGACATGTGAGCATATTCGTTTGCCATTATGTACGTGTACAATGTCCAAATGTTTGCCTCCTGCGAACCTGCGGTTACCTCTTGCAGGCCGTCGCACCAGGCCTCCGGCAGCACCATGGTTTTTCATGTGCGCGCGACACGAGGAGAGGTGCAGACAGGCACTGCCGCATACTGTGGCACCTACCGTATCCCTGTTGTGGTACGACTAGATGCACAGCAATAGGTTTGGTACGTAGGCTCCATGAAAGGATTGTGTTGAATGTGCGCGCGACACGAGGAGAGGTAGATACATAAATAGACGCATATTGTGGCACCTACTGTATATCTGTTGTGGTACGACTATGTGCACACCAGTAGTATCACAACAAGAGCATTGGTCCGTCGATGCCCTGAAAACATGTGGTTGTAACGTGCTTTTGCACGTGGCTCGACAATGGGCTGGCCAGGAGAAACTTGGAATATACGCAACGCCCTAGAAGCAGACACACCCCACAGTAGGAGCGTTGACGAACAAGTACGGGGCGTTTGCGTGATGTCATATCACTGCTGCCGAATAATCACGAACATAAGGGCCAATAGAAGAGACTGCATCCAGAGTGTAATATTGCTTGGGGAGTGGAGGCCGAACAGTCACATACTCTGTAGATAACTGGTGTCTATTCTGCACTAGTTTTTAACATTTCTGTGATTTTCTTCGCAAAACTAGGAGCTTAGTTTAAGTGATAGGTTGGTGTATGAAGCTCATGCATACTTTTACACTGGTGGACCCTTGCTGCGGTAGAGGTGCACCCTGATATATCTGAGGGGGGTCACTTGAGAGGCTCTATACTACCTCGCGCATCAAACTGAGTTTGATGGAAAATAGATGTGCTACCCGATGATCGCGTCCATGGCCTAAGTTTTCAATGAAAAATCATAGCAACCGAAGAATAAGTGCCTCACGATTTTGATTGGGTTAAGGAGCCCCGTCATCCAGCAAACGTTTCAGTAAAAAAAAAAAGGTACAGTACCATTATCGTGGAACACATCACTGACGTATATGGCGAGCGCACACGTTAAATAAAAGTAGCGTGATCGAAATTGAATTTGGTCTGTCGTTCTACTGTGCCTTACTCTATGGTCAATTACTTCCAATCCACACTCGATCAAGTCAATGTTTACTTAGTTTCATCCACCGCCCCCTCTACTATGTGAACACACGTTTAGCATACGCGTAGTTGTGCCGGTAAGGTATATATATATATATCGTGTTTTTATTTCGTAGCAAAATGACCTAATTTGCGTTACGAGCTCAAGCCATTGAATCATTACTCTATTCCACCCCTCCTTACCTAAATTATTATATTCCTCTTCCCCGAGGCCCCGTGTGGTCCGTTGTCTCGACAAATGTATGCACGCGCTGCCTCGAATCGATGATGGTAAAGGACTCTTCCACAGCCATGTCTTTTCATATTCCAAATAATCTCTTCGATTGCCGCATTAAACTTCCTATTCTTCTACGTAGGGTTTGCGCGGTGGCTCGGCAGAACGTTTGCATAGCCTACCGTTAGATCCAATCCCATCGCAAAGTATCCGCCCCGTCACGCATACCGTCGCTTACAGCGCAGGGCAAACGTATGTTTTATAACCAAGCGAGACTATTGCGGTGCCGCAGGACATTCAATATAATATGCTCGATTGTGGCGATACAGCACAATATACAAGTCGCCGGACAAAACGTAATGTATATGTACCTGGCACCAAAGACCTATCACTACATGGTTTTACTGGCTGTGAATACAAAAAACACTAATATCACCACAAAACTAGGAATCCACCGGGAAATTGTGTTATGGACGCATCGCGTGACACCAGAGAATTGTTGACAGTAGAAGTTTCACCGCACCTTGAAGAAGAAAATAACAGTACTCGTAGTTCGCATAATAATCGGAGGTATGGGGCAAGATCTTAACGGCAGAATTTCGAACCTGTGCGAAGGGTTCCGAGTTTCCACGTGCCACACCCCTTGCTCGATATTTCGAGGATACCTCGTTTGTTGTTGTGGCCCAGAGTATATACCCCGTGAAATCAAACGGGTGCGCTGTCGTCGTTGTATGTTTTGATCTCGTGTCGGTCACGCCACAGCGTCTCACTCCTCTCCACCACCACTTGTTCTCCTCGTTTCAGGTGAGATTACTCGCATCTTCTCTGCCAGAAGGGCTCGCGTCCGCGTGTACGGCGGCAGGTAAACGTCGATGTATTGGCTCAGGGTAGCGAGGATTGATCGTTCGTGTGCTCGACGCTCGGATGCCTCTGTTCCTACGGTGCAGCATATACGTCTCGCGTGGAAACGGGTGACTGTGGTGTACATCATATTGTGGGTGTTGCTCACGAGCCGGCCTGCACCTGCAAAACAATATTCCCGGGGTATTCAAGTGTACCTTAAGTACTGCTCGGAAGACATATAGTTGTTGTGTGTGGTAGTCGCATTGTTTCGCCGAAGCCTCGGACCAATGTGATGTTGACGGGTTGGAACGTACTCCTGGCTTATGCGATCAACAAAAACTGTTGCGATATTCTGTGCTTGCCGGAGGTGTTTGATTGGCTCGTTCGACGGAACCTGTCGGTCGACGTTTCAGGCGTGCTTTGCGTACGGTATCACGACATGACCTACATATTTGGGTGTGGTTTCTTGAAGTCAAAGCAGGTCGGTTACTCTTAATTTGTTTCCACCAGTACGCATTCTGAAGTTTTACTGAATCGTCCTCGTTCTACCGCGTAGTACAGGTGTGTTTATTGGGTGTTTATATCGTCTCAGCATTAAAAAAGTTATCAGGTAGGTTCGAACTATTTCAACATGACATCCCCGACATCGGACAAATCGTTCCAGTAAAGTCAATCGCAAATCACCAACCGGCTCTTGCCGGTCACACGCAGTTTTCTTTCCAACTACGTATGGTGGATACAAATTAAATTTCTAGGGATATATGACAGGTCCGCATATCCACAGTACGCGAGCATGCTTTTGTTTCCACTCCCCAGCCGCATAAACAACACTCGAGCCAACCTTGTTTCTGTCTTCATCCTCAATGATCGTGTAAACCACTCGTATATACCAGGTCCTAACGACGACGAGAGTATTCGCTGCGGCGAAAAACCCCCGTGAAAATGAAGACCGCGTCTACCCTTTTCCTAGCCGCTGCGCTCGTTGGCGGAGCTTCTTGCAAACGAGTGCTTCAAGACATCCCGGAGGTCGGGTTGGGTCCCACGCGTCTGGCGACGTCTTCTTCGTATCAGGCCGAATCGTCCACGACGGCCACAGTGGCAGAGGAGGAGGAGCTCATAGAGGCACTTGAGGCAGACGACCAGGTCACCGGTAAGATAAAATTGTATCGACCCAGTACTACGGAATACATCTGACACGTGTGTCAAGCTCGAGCCTGAATGCGCGTGGTTTAACGTCTCCCGAAACAAGCTTTTGCTATTGTTCATGGATATCATTTGTCGAAGGAAGAAGAATAGGTCCATATATTCTCTTCTACGCTTACAACCATCCTTGTGATGAACTCGATCTTTTGCTGTTGTTTTCAGTGGCTTGAGTTATCATAGCGCTGAGGATCACAGTTAGACGATCTTTGTAAATGAATCAGGCGAAACCCGCGCCCTACGAAGGACGTCTAGATAAATTCGCGAATATTGAGAATATTGCTGATGTACACCTGTACGTAGTGAATAGTAAACACGCATGCTGCGGATTTGAACTATGATAACATATTTGATGGGTTGCTTAACCAGGCTGGTATATATTCTGTTCGTGTTCATTGCCATCTTTTCGTACGAGGTGATCACTCTAACACGGCGTCTCGACGAACACGGTTCGACTCAAGTCCCCAGGCTTTGGCCAAGGTGTAAGCCTTGGTTTTATGCGAGGTGTTGAAATCATGCAGGCATTCTGTTAATACTAATAACTACAAATAATAGCACCTGTCTATTTCGTGGTTGTACTGCAGGTACTTGCATCTCTTATAATACAATGTTGTTTGTATAAAATTGTCGTTCTTTCCCTGTGGTACTGTAAGCTCATCACTTCTTGGTGAAAATAATGGTTGACACACTCTCTGTACGAGACAAATGAACTATTCTCCGTGATCTTGACCCCAACCCAGGTAGAGCCAACCCACCAATAATCAATAACAAGTTATACGGTATCCTCTCTGGGTACAGGTTAGGGTAGCTGATAAGGAATTCGAATTCAAGGCGAAATTGCCGTCAACAATATGCTCGTTTGTTTATTTTACCACCACCGTGCACGTCCATCGATAATGAGCCTACTTTATCCGTGAAGAACTAATCTCCATGATCCTGACCCCAACCTAGCCAGAGCCAATCCACCAATAATCAATACATAAGTACGCTGTATCCTCCCTAGGCACAGGTTATTATGGTCAAAGATGAAGAATGACGACACGCCACCAAAAACTGAGTAGCCGTCACAGCGCACGGCTTACACTAAGACCTAGTAGGTGCGTGTGCATTGCCGTCACGTCACACGAAAAACTGCCGTATTGCCGTCACGTCACATGATTAATCGCCGTCATTCCTCATCTTTGTTTGGTTGTGGTAGCTGATAAGGTATTCGAATTCAAGGCGAAACTGTGGTCAACGATATGCTGGTTTGTTTATTTTACCACAACAACCGTACACGTCCATCGATCATGACCCTACTATATTTGTAAATAACTATTCTCCGTGATCCTGAACCCAACCAAGCCAGAGCCAGTCCAATATTAGTAATAAAATGTGTGCTGTATCCTCCCTGGGTACAGGTTATGGTAGCTGATGAGGTATTCGAATTCAAGGCGAAACTGCTGTCGTCAAAGCTGTCGTCAACGATATGCTGGTTTGTTTATTTTACCACAGCCGTACCCGCCCATCGATCACGAGCTTATGACGCGTGCTACGGTAGAGGTAGCACTTTCTGACTGAATCGTTTTCTGAACGATCGGGCTCCTTAACCCAAATTCGTCAGACTTTCATTTTTGTAACGAATAATGTTTCAGAGTATACTTCGGTCATTAGATTTATCATCCGGCAGCACTCTTATTTTCCTCCAAAATCATTTTTTCGGTGAGGTATGACGCTCCTTAAGTGAGGAGCTCAGAAAAATCATGGTGCACCTCTATCGTAGCATGCGTCTTATTTCTTTACAATGTATTTTGACTCCAGGACTGGCGTAAATCGAAATTCACGATCATGTTTGATCACGCCACACGGTGTCAAATATACAGGCCGCTTCCGAGATGGTTCAAGAGCCTGAAGGTCTACCAGCCACAACACACAATAACTTCAGAACCAAACGACACATAAATACGACCTTTACTTCAACCATATACTTAAAAATATCAAACCACTATGTCCATAAATATAAAGACCGTTTTTAAGTATTAGTTTATATTCTAGCGGTACGCGACCGCGGCGCTAGCCCTGCATTGCCCATAAATAGTTCCCGCTGGTATGCTACATACTACATATCTAATATATATTGCCGTAATAAATCCGGATATACTTATCGTGGTCTGACGGGATTCCGCGACGCAGAGGATATCTCCGGGCCAGCGATATCTAATCACGGGTGTGAGGCGGATTCGTAGTCGGGAGCACCATGAGGAATATATCTGGCATAGGGTTCTTGTCGTGTCGGGTCCGCGAAACTATCAATTCAATGTGTTTAAACGATACTCATTGTGTGCCTGGTCGAGCTTCGCTTAGCAGGCGGTACGGCCCTCTCTGATAGAAATTATGTGCGCAGAAAATACAAGGTTTACTGACGGCTGTATGTATGTCAGATTTTTCAAGGATAAACTGCTCGTACTGTACTTCAAAAACGCAAATCACATTAAGTAGATCGTTTTATTGCCTCTGTTTCGAATGATATTGCGATACAGAATTACTGCGGTTCTAGCAAATTCCCAAAAATTGCCGTTCTCGAGTTTGGATCGGCCGGCGTCGGAAGCGTAACAAAAAATACATGGCAGTAGCATGTATGCGTATTGGTCACTGCAATTTACAACAAACAGAACGAGTTTCATCCAGGTAGATACCACACCCAATCCCATACACTACTGAAGGAGTGTGCTCGTACCCAAGTGATATTGTGCTGCATGACGAACAAAACAAACGATGCTAAGTCACGCAGCGCCCGTGCCCCACGCTCCACTCACGATTTGTACCAGTCGTGTCCGCGATCCAGTTGGGAGAGCTGCTGTGTGACAGCCTGCTCGAAGCTGAGGACGCCGCCACGCTGTCCTTCGTCCTTCTGGAGAACGAAAGGGTTGTTGCGGATCAAACGTCCTACATCGTCATCGACGGGGATGCATTCACGGACGGCATCAGTCGCAATGTGTGTGTTTTGTTGTAATTATTATCGTTTTTACAAAAAAAAGTTGTGCACCCAAAAACCACAGATACCGGTGGAAGTTAGTACATGCCTGAGCTTGTGCTCGGTAGCCACACACAATAGCGTAGGTCCGGGTTGGAAATTGAAAAAAACGGTGGTACGGCGGTATATCTTTGCTTGTTTTTTTTTTTCTCGGTAATATGTTTTGATCGGAAATGCTTTCGAGGCGGTAGTAAAATGGGCATTTTGTTCCCTCTTCTCGGAAGTGAGACACCTCTTCGAAGGATTGTTCGCGGTCAACGCACACCGCTATGTATCGTAGACGTATGTCTCCGATAGAACAAGCCTGTCAGGATGTAAGAAGCAAACCTAGAAGGTTGGACGGTAGCAGCAAGCACGATGTATCACGGCTATCGTGTCCTTACGGCCGAAATATCGAGTACAAGACGATACACGCCGGTGGGTATTGCACTATGACGCCTGTATTTAACGCTTGTTTTGTCGTGTAGCCAATATGGTAACAGTGCGCGATGCAACCGTTATTGCCTAGAAAAAGGTTCAGTAAAACATGTCAAGTTTTTCGGACAAAGAGGAGCCCATACAGGTCAGCCCACGCCTCAGGCAATAGAAGTGATGGTCGATCGATTCCAAACGCCCCTGTTTCACTGCCGGTTGTTGCCATCTCCGCCTCGGGCTAATGACTCCTTGTGCATCCGTGTCACTTAAGGTTTGGACGGGAGTTGTGGTGGACCCTGCTCAAGCCGCGGATGAGGCGGTTCCCAGGACGATCAGCATGACGTGGGGAGACGAGTGCGACACTGAGGTGGGGGTGTAATGCCAATATACAATATTTACTGCTTCCACCACCGTAGTACCACCCGTTGCATTGCACAACGTGCGCCTACTACCAGTGTCCCAACACGGCGCATACTCTGCGTTCCGCGGCAGGGTTGGGATCAACCCACCATTTCGATTATGCATTCCTCTATCGTAGATATTAACGATATATGTAGCGGTCGCAGTACGTGGCCGAGCACAATTGGAGACCATCGAACGCACAGTAATTATTTACAACGAATGGACAGCTCTGTTCGTACTGCAAATGTGGCAATCCCTACTGCGGCACGTTATGCACATAGGGCACCATATAGTGAGCGTAAATAATACCAAAAACAGCACCGCTCGATGCAGACCAGCCCCTTTGTTTTTATTCCACATACAAGGCAGCCGATGTTCGGTCACTGGTGATACCAGCAGCAGCAGCGTCCTGCGACACCCTTCGCCGGCAATCAAGACCAATCTAAACATAAGCTCCTAACTCCGACCACGCGTTCTAGAAACACATCCCTCACGTCGTACAGCAAGGTGTTCGTCGTTCGTTGTATGCCAACAGCTTGGATACTTCACAAGGCATTTCAAGAAAAATTGAGTGTGTCTCTAACCTACATCGGCGTTCCTTTCGGCTGTCACGCGTCGAAAATTTGTCCGTCGCTTGTTCAGACGTTCCTCCTCAAAGTTACCAAACGGAACATCGACGACACGACCAGCATAGTCAAGACCGTCCCTTGCTTTGACTCGACAACGCATACCTGTCTGGTGGAGGTAAGCTTGCCTGTATTTTTTCCCGGAATGACTTGTGTCTTTTCCGGGGAAGCCCGGATGTAGCTGTTTGATGTGGTCTCGGTATACGTTTACTACGCCCTCACAAAGGGAAACCGGGTAGGAGAATATGCGGCGGGCGACGTGTTCATACAGGCATTTCTCGCGTTGATGTAATTTGATGCCGCGGCGTTGAGACCAGAGACACGGGTCCCATCGTTTCGAGGCAAATTCAAAGTTAATGCGTACTCATATCTATCCCCTCAAATATATCCATAAAAAATAATTATCGACGCATCATGGCTTCGTACCTTGACACTTTGACGGGGAGCTCAGGGTATCAAGGCCTGCGACGTAGCCGAACACCGGTACAGCAGACAATCGGTAGTCCACCTGCCGTTGGAGCTGTGTCGTGGACGATTTGTGTGTGGACATAAGAAAATGTGTGGCTTGTGCATGCAACAGGAGTACTGTAGGTGCGGTTGGACATATGCCCATAAAGATACGTGCACGTACCATCATACATGTCTTGGTTTGCATGCCAAGATATTCCTTTGGATTATTCGTGCAGGGCTCTACATGTTGTTTAAGTTGGAGGTGTATACTTCCAGCGATTTAACGTTGAGCGGGTTAACAGGTCGAGTGTCGAGATGCGTGTATAAGCTAACACGTATGGACCCCTCATGCTGCTACTGCATGCTGCCTTGACTGCTTGTGTATAGGTCAGGGTGGAGTTCGAAGAAACCGACGATCCACTCGTTCCTGACGGCGACGTTATCGCGTCAGCCAGCGCGTCCACAAGGTCAGGTTTGCCCAACAGTATAGCATGAGACATTTACAGTAACCTTACCCACAGGACAACCTATAGTAGCATTTGGGGGACAGCTGGCTGGTTGCTTCGTTCGTGAATAAACACACCCAACGCGGGTACATGCGCTCAGCTTAGCTCGTTTCAAGAGCCCCAGCAACGTACCAAAACCTGCAGGCATTCTGTACAGTATGCACGTCATGGTCCGTACAAGATCGCATTCAGAGTACTGTAGTAATATGACCGATCCGATTGCAGGAGTGTCTTGGGTAGCAAACGTGAAACAATTCCTAACATAAAACACTTACTCGTGTTTGGATATGATCGGCACCATATTTGTTCTGGCCCTAAATGAGTACTCGAGTTGAGTTTATCATTTCTGGGGTACGTCCGAAAACATACTGACTTTGAGATGTAGCGGGTAACGACCACCTGTGAAACTCCATCAAGGCAAGATACGTTAATATCAATTATGTGAACGTTGACAATCAGCCACCTAAGACGTCATTCACACTGGTTTCAGTATCGTGTTTACCTCTATGGAACTCATGATCCCACAGAAGATTCCCACGGTAGGGATACCATTTTAGGTCCACTAGCCCTTCTTCCCCTCGCTGCCTCGGCAAGGTTTTTGCTTTGGCATGGCCGGGGGGGTCTTTCTAGCGAGCAAGGCTAGACTCACCCTCAAGCGGACCGATACCTTCTTGCTGCTGCGCACCCGCCGCGAAGCGTGTGCAGCGGTAGAGTTGGATCGGCACTGGTGCGTCAGGCGCAAAAGTCCAGATGCACGGGCCGTTTTGGCCGTCGGTGTAGACAGCAATGTCCATCTCACTTTTGTGCGCGGAGGCAGACGCCATCAGAAAGGTGGACGGACACTACGTACACGGCCCTAGTTATGTTTGCTAGAGGGAGCTGTACTGTCTCAGTAACCTGGCTTCGCCATCAAAGGAGGAGGGAGCGTGTGGCGACGAGCTGTTGTTGGACTGGTCAATCCCTTCAGCGCGAGAATTTTTATTTTTCAGACCAAGCACCCTGAGTGCAACGAGAGAGAAACCGAGGAGCCGACTGGGAAGGACAGCAACGAGAGCGTGTACGGACGGAGCGGGTCGAGTGTGGTCGTGCTAGGACTGGCCGAGCGGCACCGGAGCGGCGCACCTGAGCAGCAGCACAGCAGCGCGCCGGCGCAGCAGCACAGCAGCGCACAGGAGAAGCGATCCGGAGCACGGACGACATCGACCCGTGACGGACGAACATTTTTGTTTTTCTGTTTTCTGTTGACAAATTCTTCGCTTTTTCCCCCGAATGTTGTTGTTGGGTCGGTGTGGATGACGTCACTGGTTTTGTAGAGAGACGCGGCAGAGATGGCGCGGACACCCCGGGTGCCTTCATTGTGTGCCTGATCGTGGAAGACCCCTTCAATGTGGAACGATTCCTAATCAGTGTCGATGTTTATAATGCTGTGCCTAACACAGACCGTTCAGGATAGATTCGGGTAATTGTCAATGGACATGATCGCTTTGGTTGGCTGTTCTCTTTCACTGTGTGCCCGCGGACTGTCATTCTGGCAGCACTTCAGACAGCAGCTGCGTGCTCCATCTTGTTCCCACGCCTACCGTTTGTTTTTGTACAGACAGCACTTCAGACAGTAGTTACGCTGTAGTAGGAAAATTCATTGCTAAAGAGTGGGAGGGGGGGGGGGGGGGCGATGCTGCTGTAGTCGAATGGAGATTGCGGGCGTGTAGTTCAGTTTTGGACACGCACATCCTGTAGGGATTTTAGGTGTATCTCTTCGGACTTGTGTATCCTTTCCGTGCTAAGTGTACGTGTTCTTTAGGATTCTCTGATGGGTCTAGCACTTTTGTGACCACGGGCCGTGATCTTGCTATATCAGACTATAGGGATTAGCAACTGAAACGAGTGTAATGTGAAGACAACAACAACAGCAATTGTCTGACGGGCGGTGCTTCTCACGTGAGTAACCACCTGATACTATTAAATATTTTACTGGTATATTTGTTCCTGGAAAACCGCATTGCAAGGTTTGGTCAGGTTGCTGGAACGGAGGCTTCCGAAGTCATGGTTCGGGTTGGATATTGAGCTCCTCATGTGAGGAGCTCAGAACATTCTGCTGCACCCCTACCGTGGGATGACTCCATACGAGTTGGTCTCCTGGCTGAACTCAGCGCTCGTTTCTGACGGGTCCCGGCTGCATGATCAGCGATTGTGAACGCGACCAATGTACAGCAGGAAACCGTAGCACCCATGTTGTTCGAAAACATAACCCTCAGTCATATTTGCTTCCGTGACATGCTGAGCACACAAGCCTTGCCGTGGACATGCTTCCATCTAAGCCATTTGTCTTTCTTCAACCCGACAACCAACAGCACCGGCGGCAGCAGCTCTGGAGAGGCCACCGCCACCTTTACGTCGGGGTTGTCAAGGCGCCGGCTGCAGCAAGCGAATGACACGGTGGTACGTGAACAGAACGCTTACAGAACGAATATGTGCCACCCTAATCTGAAGTCGCGCTGTCTTTTGTGCAGAAAATATTCTTCCGTGGAACACAGATTCCGTCGTTGACGTGGATCCCACGGCAGACCGATACCACATATGTACCTTCGTACTGTGAACGCTTGCGAGACATGCATTACATACTCCGCACAATCCAACTACACACACGTGGGCCTCAAGCATTCTCGACCAACATAGAACAACCCCACGGCAGGGGTACCACGTTTTGGGCCCATATTTTTTCTGACCGGTTGAGCTCCTCACGTGAGTAGCCACCGGATACTTTTAATATCTTACTTGTATGTCTGTTTTTGGAATATCGCGTTGGAAGGTTTGGTCGGGTTGCGCGAACGAATGTTTCCGAAGTCATGTTTTGGGTGAAATATTGAGCTCTTCATGTAAGGAGCTCAGAATATTCTGCTGCGCCCCTACCGTGGGATGAGTCTAAGATCGTTGTTGTTTTGCTGACACGTCATCGGGAACCCTTTACCTTTCCTCGCTTTATGTCTTCCAATCTGTGCAGATCGACGTGATGGTCCTCTACAGCGTTTCCGCCTTGATTGCGCAAGGAGGGATCACCCCCCAGCAGATGGAAACCGTCATTCTCGAGAGCCTCGTAGGGACCAACGAAGCCATGGTCAACTCGGACGTGACGGTTTACATGAACCCCGTGCACATCGGCCTGGTACGGTCAAACGTATAACAAATGTGTGTAGGCCTCAAGCATTGCGATGAAGCCGTCAACTGTAGATGGTTTTGCTAGTGCGTACACTGCAGTAATACCATGAGGACGCTAGCGTTGCGGATCGTTTGAACCCCCGCACGTGCGCCGGTTTCCCTTTTCCCGGAGATAACATTTATATATATATTCAAGCTTCACTCCAGTAGCACATGTACCATACCTCGGGAATAAAAAATATTCTGTCAGTTAGGGTGCTAAGTCATATGCGGAGCTTGGGCTTTACCGGATATACCCTGCCCCAATGTAGGGCAGACATAACTACTATTGGGATACCGCTAGGTTTCAGTATCATCCCCTTAATCGGTTGGGCAGCAATACTCCGCCGCCAAAGTGCTTTTGCATCGTTCTAGGTTTGTTTGTGGTATTCGTAACGCCAGTTTCCGTTAACCGTTTCGCGTACGGGACCTTGTCAGTCGACCCAAGCCCCAAGCCCGCCGTGATAATAACCTTTCCAGCATATACGACGTTGTTCTGCAGCGCTATAAGGGTGGAAGCGTCACATTCTGTTCAACCTTCAATCGGCAATCGTCTCCTGCTGCATGCGCCAGGAGTCCGCGCACTATACCCAACGTCCAACCATACGCTATCACGAAGCCGGACCTTTTTTATTTTTTATTTTTTTGTCCATCCCATTTATTATCTTCGCCCTTCCTTTCTCTCTCCTCCCTAGTCGTAACTCAGATCCGGGGTCACAAAGTAGGCTCCTCTCCCTCCTCCCCCACTACGGTTCTTGCCTTGCATTTTTATCGCGAGAAGACTTCAGCCTTTCCTTCCCTCGTCGACTCGCATCGAATTGTGCCTACCCACGCTACTATTAATTGGCGCTCTCAGCAGTTGATTCCGTTTTTTTTTTTTTTTGCAAATAAACTCAAAAGTCCGACCCACGTGAGATTCGAACTCCAGACATCAACGTTCAGAAGCGTTCGAGGTTACCTCTAGACCATCGGGGCGACCGACTTGACCTACAATACGTTCAATATTGTTTTTTATTGAGAAATTCATGGGCGCATTCTTCCGCATGCATCTCTTGTCCGACGCCCGCCTCTCGAACCGCCGTTGCCTTTTCTATCGCGTTCGGGACAGTTGCCATACGAAGTAAATACCACCGACAGTCTAACTACCTTGATGGACTTCCAGAGCAATGAAAACGTGGGGACGCTCCGGGATTTGGTGGGAGCGGATCTTGTTCAGATGGTCAGCAACTTCGACAACTCTTGCGGACGAGGGTGGGCTCCATTGATTGCCATACATGGTTCGACGACCGATTGACACATTTCGCGAGAATGCACGACCGCACGGCCAGGTTCCATATGTGTAGAGCACTCGCTATTAAAACCCTGGACGTAGGAGTATCAGATTGATACAGGACACGTATCAAACTTGTTTACGTTAGCCGATTATCGACTCTTCGCACCGGTTGTTTGTAGGCGATGTGCTTACCGGTGTGTCGCATAACATTGGCGATAAGTCTGTTGGTGTAAAGAGCCCGAACACGTTGACTTCGCTCCCTATTGTTGGACAGAAGAGCGGGGCATGGCTGACAGGCTTCGAAAACCCAGATACGAGGCACGCCCCATGATTGGAATACTAGATCGCCGTGGCATCGGGCACACACCTTGCTGACAATTACCTGGCAAGAGTCATTCCACGGTAGGGGCGCAGCAGAATTCACTGAGCTCCTCGCACGAGGAGCTCAATATCTCACCAGAACCATGACTTCGGGAACATTCGCTCGCGCAACCCGACCAAACCTTCCAATGCGGTAGTCCAAAATAAAATACATTCAGAAAAATAATAATAGTATCCGGTGGTTACTCACGTGAGGAGCACAAACGGTCAGAAAATGTTGAACCTAACAGTGGTTCCCCGACCGTGGGATCGCTCGCAAATGTCATTGAAACTCGTCATACACCCTTGGGAACTAGCCGGCGTGCACCATTCTGTGACGTTTGTGTACCCCCTCTCCCCGCCGTCCGCTATTGCCTCGAAGGTACATTTTTACTGACAACGAGGCCTTTGGCTACTCAGCAGTTCAAGCCTCGTGCATCGACAACTACGCCCACACGCAGGCGTTCGGCATCAATTTGGGTGGAGATCTCAACCGGGAGGACACGAGCCGCAACAACGAATACGCACACGCATTCCGTTACTGCGACGGGGAAGACCCGTGAGTCAATAAACCGCACTCATTTCACTTAGCGCCACATAAACAGCGAAAGGCGAGGGGGGTTGCTGAAAACTGCGCTGGCAACATACCGAAAATGGTGTTGATAATCGGCAATTATGTATATCGGATGTGGTACATTGTACGAATAATGGCGTGCTGGCTTTCCTCCACCTAAACGATTATACCGGCGGACAACGAGCTTACATTGTGTAGATATAATACAAGATGCATTTCAAGGGTTTCACATGCAGAGAATAACGATGGGTATATATCACCGTCGCTCAAGCAACGCAACTTGACCATTTCTTAAGCTACCGCTAGCCGTTGATTCCTACCCAGCTTGGAACTTGTCGATACGGGCTTCATTTTCAACTCACGCGGTGGTGAACGTTACTCGTGTGTTTTCAAGTGATTCTGAATGGTTGATCACCCTAAGAAAAGCAATACCGGGTACTGTAGTACAAAAATGTTACGTAAATGGGTAGTTGGTTTTAAGGACTAGCCCATATCAACGATGGCCGACTTGGGCTAACAACCTGTTCCGGATATATATCTATGACGTGAAATTGCGCTCTTCATGTGCGGACCCCATATAGTAACGTTTCACCCTTACCTTTGCACTGTCTGTTACCGACGACTTCGTGGTACCGAACTGATAGATACGCAACGCTCCTGAGCTTCTCGTGTGGAACTCCCCGCGTGAACTACTTCTCCAACCCTGACGTCATCCTCCTCGACAAGCCCACCGGCACGCCGACGGAAGACAACGCTCGTGCCATTAAGGACAGCATGGTGAGAAGAGAGTCAGACAATACACGACACACACACTATTCGTCGCGCATGTTTAGCGCAATACATCTTGATATGCCCGGTCGTCTAGCCAAATCGTAAGAATGAACCAGGTGAGTTTCTTGGTGAGATATGGCCATCAGCGGCAGATAGAAGTTGCTGGCGGCTTTGTCGGGTCTTTTTGTGGTGCTTGTGCGTCGTCGACTGTTGTGCCGGATAATTATGAGGCGATGACTTCAACAACGGATAGGTCTATCATTTGTTGGAATTGTTATTTCAGGTGATCTGACGATCTTATACTCTAAAGTAGTTCCATCTCCCAACTCGTCTCCTATGTTTCCCAGGGTACTGTCTAAGGAGGCACAGTATGTTCTATGAGCACGGGCGATTAATGTTCTTGGGTATCACGCTATATCTCCTGCTGTAGGACCGTTGGGGGAAGCTGGCCGATCATGCGCGAGTGACTACTTGTCCTTTCTTACCCATCGAGCACAATTTCCCCCTGGATCCCGTCGTGCAGGTTGCCGTCTCCACCTACAGGGACCCGGTCAGGCCTCCCACACCTGCTCCTACCACGGCAGCCCCTACGACGACATCTCCCACTTTTTCTCCTACCGTCGCACCTACCCCTGCCTTCATAACTCCATCGCCTAGCACCCCATCTCCCACCGATGGTCCTACGGCTGCACCTTCCACCACCGCACCCCCAAGCACCGGCCCTCCTGCCCCATACACGCTAGTGGGGTGCTATGGAGACAACCCCAGGGACCGCGTTCTCTCCGGAGATTCCGTGAAACGCGACAGGGAAATGACAACGGAGGTGAAGTTATCCGCCTTTCTAACGAATACACCTGTCAATTTGAATGCCGTGGAAAGCAGGACGTAGCACACAGTGTACACCACGAACAGAAACGTTCAAACGAGAGTGTCCCTGTTGGTCGCGTTGGGGGTGGGGGTGACTCGCATTTCTATTGACCATTCCAGATTCGGGTTGAGACGTTGAAGTAGTACAACTACGCCCTGTGTTACAGCGTGGCGGCTGTTTTGTGAAGGAAATAACTAAATGTGTTATCACGTAAACCCTCACACCGTCAAAGGTCCTGAGTGATCTTTAGGGTCTGATGCTTCAAAACGCCTGTTGTGGCCGCCGTGCGGAAGACAATGACACGAAGTATGTGTAAAATAGTATATACCCGAAAAGCAACACACGAACGTAAAAGGGATCAGCTACAAGCTTCAAAGGCGATTCCCGGAAATCTGGTGCTACGGTAGAGGGTGTAGCCTGGTTTTCACTACGAGTTCCACGTTCACTCAACTCGGGCGAGTGGCTCTGTACTTCGCTCAAACTTGGAGTCATAAATAAATTATTGTCGTACGGGAGAAAGCATCCCATGGTGGTGCATATATATGTCGACAACGTAAAGCGTTAATACTTTGAAAACAAACGCGAAGAAATATGGTGGTCACTCGGCGGAGTGGCTCTCATCCGCTGAAAACAATGGGCTTCAAAGCGACCCCCCATACCGTAGCACCAGCCGGAATCTGATTCCTACAGAAACCATCAACTATAGAGCTGCCTTGTGATGCCGTCACCCCTCGTAATGGCGCAGCAACACGCGAAAGCCCAAGGAAAAACAGCAGTCGTCGTTAGTCGAATATGTTGCCACGTGGAGCATGATTGGTTGGCTTGTGTTGAAACAATTTTCAGATGAACTCGATATCGCCGACCGTGGGACGGGTTGCTTTGGCGCAGTGGTATCGATGCTCTTAACGATGTTCGAAAATTAATTCGTTCTTCTCGCAAGATAGTGCACGCCTAAACTCTGACGCAAAATGTCGCGTCGGCCCGAACCCACCGTTCATAGCCACAACCGTACGCCTACCAGCGTGCCTCATTTTCAGTTTATGATATTCAACCTAACCAGAACACGAAAGCTGTAGGGGTGCGGAACGCACAACAGTGTGAAGAGCAGAGGCAAACCGTGACGTGGAGTTTATCGCCACAGCACTATTCTTGCTCCACGCTTAACTCGCCTTTGTATGTTGCCGCTGTTTTGTATTGATCCCAGGTGTGCGCGGCGCTGTGCCAAGGGTCTGCCTACTTCGGAACTCAGTTCGGGCAAGAGGTAAACCCCGCGTGCTGAGCTTGTTTGTGGCGTGAGCAGTGCAGGCCGAACCCCTTCCATCCCAACACATTAACACGCGTACATACTTTGATGAGGAGACGGGTGCATTCGTGGCGGACTCTCGTCTATACTTGTCGTTGCACGCAGCCGTCGCCTCTTCACCAATTCGATCCAGTTCGAATAGGTCCCTTCGCTACGGTGGCTGCCTGAAACTGGATAATTATATCGTAGGACAACGTACTGTAAGTTGTACGTACGTGCACTATGTGTGTGTGGCCATACAGTTTCGTGTATTCACGGACGTGTTCACTAAGGCGCAATGTCACCACGCGGCAGTGAAACGTGCAAAATAATCTCCTAAATACGAGCCTCAAGGCAATTCAAAGACTGTGTCAGCGTTTGTTTTTTTTTCTCGTTTCACTCCTACTGGTCCAACTGTTTGCATCGACACACTGATTTGTCAACATTCAACCACCTCGCTCTTCGCTCTGCATCGTACACAGTGCTACTGCGGTGTGCAGGCTGACGATCCCGCCAGGCTCGGCGGAGCCACGTGCAACGTAGACTGCGCCGGAGATGCCTCACAGACGTGCGGTGGCCGGAACGCGATCAGCGTTTACCAATACAACACGGTCGTGCTTCAACCCGAGTTCCTGGGGTGCTGGGTGGATTCGAAGAGGAACCGCATCATGGATATCGTCGAGTCCAGCAATGCCATGACCAACGACGTGAGCTTTTTTCCTCTTAGAGGTTGTGCTCTGCAGATGCCACTCCAACCAGCACACGGTCACGTTTCGACGGTAATCTGGGACTCGATCTTAAAGCTTCCTGTTGTCGTTCAATATTTCGTTAGATCTATCAGTATAGCCCCAGAGGACTGGACGCGTGTAGTTGGTTTGTTTGACAAAAAATATACCAGGTATTATTTACTCGTTGCAGTTGCGGTATGGGAATGGGTGGCTGTCGGATCATCTGCTTGTGTGTTGCACAGTTTGTAAGACCCTGTACCGTTGCTACCCCCACAACAGTCGCTAAGGAGCGGGGCACTTTGTTTGGACGGCACGCACTTCGAAGATGGCACCCATGGGCACCGGCGAGAGTTTAGGTTGGCCTTCACCCACTGTGACAGGGGTATAGCAACATACCAATGTCGCTAGGGTCATCGTGTTTGATGGGTTGAACGCATTGTTTCCAGAATGGATCACGTCACCACTTCCAATCCCTGAGCTATACCTACGGACGTGACCAAAAATCGGGGGGCTATATATATACATTTAGATATTACTGCTGATTTTCGCTGTTCGCTCTCCAACCTCCCCCGCCCACTCGTTGTTCATCACGTGACTGTTGAACTACAGCTATGCCTAGGAATCTGCAGCTCCTACGCCTTCTTCGGATTGCAGTTTGGACGGGAGGTAAGGAATATTGCGACCGTTTGATATGTAACACGTCCAAATAGCCTTCAAGAGAAAGCGTGAATAACAAAATCCAATAGTTTGCGTGTCTTACTTCGAGGCCATTGCATCACTCGCCACAGGCCGATATCGCCCCCCCTAGTCTTCCCGTCTATGTTTACCTTTGCGTTGCGTCTTAGCATACCACAACGAATGCACCTGGTCGCGTATCTCACATCAGTTTATACCGACCGTCCTGCCATCGCTTTGTTTATGCACAGTGCTGGTGCGGGGACGAGACTACCGACCACACCATCCATGGAGAGTCCACCGCGTGCGACAGGGCCTGCACCGGCGACCCTGACGCCATATGTGGCGGCTTCAACGCCATGTCCGTGTACATGAACCGAACCTAACCATCCACGGCCGCGCAAACCAAACATCCACCGCGCAAGCGTCCGCTAATACCGCCCTGGCCCTAAACATCGTGCGCTTGGAAGGACAACCCTAAATGTCTCGAGTATCGTCTACAGTGGGGTTGGCTGCCCAGACGTTGTAACGATACGGTTGTTGGCCACAGTCAAGCTATGGATATATAGATGCAGACGATGTGGGTTTAAACCGTTTCGTCGACCTGGCCGGTGGTCCATGTCCCGCACTTGAAGGATACGAAACCACATTACTTGCTGTTGTTCCGAAACTAGTTGATTTCGCAGAGGGCGTCGGGCGATATGTACACCGACCGGGGAAACTAGTGGACGTCCCATGAGCGTAGATGTAAGAACGATTTCGATGTAATCACGTTCGGCAATGGGTCGAAACCCGATGATTTTGACGGCGCGAGTGGTATGCTATTGTCATGGTACCCGGTAAAAACGGATGTGTTTCACGCCCACGGAGCGGGAGCAGAGATGGGAGTCAACTTGCCAAGAGATTAATATCCCGCGGGGTCGTTGTGTCTGAGAGGTGCGTGTGACATAACACGTTACATGAACGGTAGTAATTGTTGGCATACCATATGTGTGCACGGTGTGATGTACTCTGAACGCACGCTACTACTGTGCTCGTTTGCCTGAACTGTTCGAGATCACGGTGACATGTCAGGCGAGCCATGATCCGTAATATCAAAATGCCGCGTATGCGGAGCTCTGTGTCTGCGGCTTAGCCGCACGGTTTATGCATTGCTAGATATTGTACGGGTTTCTCCCGTATATGTATGACGTTTGTTTCAGTAAATCAGCATATGTTCCACCTTGGGAACGGCGAACGCAAACCCGCACATATCGTTGAGAGCGCGGGACGTAGATCCAAGCGCGAAGACAGCGGCGGTACCGTTGCACTCTGCCAGGTATACATCATCCTGCATGCACTTCGTGAGAGCATATGCAGCGTTGTGATCATTGCCCTGAGTTTACATGGCGAGGTCCCAAGAGCCTCAAGTTCGGAGTCGAATATACACCGTGGTGTGCACGAGTCACAGAACGCGCCAAACGCTAACTGGAGACGGTGTTGCAGCACACCCATCGTCGGTACTACAGTGGGGACGCGTGCCGACGGAGTGGGTGGATACGCGCCGCCAGCCGCGGTTCACGTTTAACTGGTGCGCGTCCCGGCGTAGATACGCGGCGGCGCCGTGATTCGACCAAGACACGGTGTGACTGAGGACTATCCTGCGTATACTTATGTTAAGTACACAATTTTGTAAAGTATGTGGACGTGTGAAGAAAAGTTGAAAACGAAAAAACAAAACAATTTTTGGAGAAGGCATTCGCTTGCACGCCGGAACACTAGTTCGTCTCCACTCGTCAAGGCGTTTGGTACCGTGTACATCGTATTCTCGCCTCCGGGGAAACCAGAGCTACTGTAACGGCCGTCAATGGCACAGGACCGTCGGAGGCGTGGAAACCTCACTCGTGCGAGAATGCGTGCTACGATAGAGGTGCTCAATGTTTTTTGCTGAGCTCGTCGATTGAGGAGCTACATACCTCGCCTTAACGCATTCGGAACCGAAACAATAACTTATCCCATGCTACGTCCAAGTGGTTTGTTCCCAAGTACCTGGGACCATTTCTTAAGGGGTTCAAATTGATTTTTGATTAAAGTTAAAGTTCTTCCCGACGAGCAATCCCATAACATACGTAGTAACAATACTTCAACAAATATTGCTACGACAAAGGAATGGAAGCCCGACCATTTTGGGCTAAAGAGACCGATCATTCAGAAATCGTTTCAGCCAACAAATGTTGCCTCTGCAATCGTGGCACGCGTTTGAGGTGGCGACAAACTAATACGACTCTCACATGAAATGTCGTTTGAATCGTATTATGTAGGAGTATTTACTGCTGTAGGAGGGCATAGTGCGTTTGTTTGCAGCTACTATAGCCTTCCTACTACGTAGAAAGCAGATGCTATTGTAGGAGAGGCTTATTGAGCGACGCGGGAGACAGGACGCGTGTTGCGGTCGACCGTTTCTGCAACAAAACTAAAGATAAGCCTCGGCACAAGACCATCTTGCAAAAGCACCCGAAAAACACCAAGTACATACTATTAGCTCTAGAAGAAACATTTTCCGGAGACAGATGATTTGTTTGTTTTTGGAAACCATAAGAATAGTGAAAATTAACGTGGGAGAGGCGATAGCGGTAGGAGATTTTGCGTGTCGTGGTGCCAAGTCCTCGAGACGTGCAACGTACTGCAGTATATGTTCCTTTCCAGTTCACGGCGGATAACAGCAAGAGGCCCTACGAAATTGGCGTGTAGTCGCCAAGCACTGAAAATGTGGTTGTATGGCAAACCGTAACCTCGGAACCCTTTGCGCGGGGTTTTTATTCCTGGCGTACACCCGAATTTGGAGTGAATTACAGGCGACACTCGAGGCGTCCAAATATCCACCACTAAATGATAGTTTTCGTACAGAGGAACACACTTTTTCCCAGGGTTGTACTATGCTGTGTGGTGGGTACGAGTCATAACATACCAGTGACGAAAAGGAAACAAAAGGTGGACCATGAAAACATAGTCTATTCATAAATATAAATAGTACGTGTATGATACTAAGTGTGAAACGATTTTCAGACGCATCTCGAGCTTACAGTGTAGCACAGAGCAGCATAAGCACGAGTCCATAGGTTCAAACAATATTTCATTTCAAAGATCATGATCTGCTGCATCACACTGCAGTATAACTCCGCCACGATGGTGTCTGCCTGCTCAGTTACACAAACACCACACCGTCTAGGACGCACCCAAATCAGTCAATCCTTGCATCGCTTCCCCTTGACCGCTTCGGCGGAATGTATCCCCCGTTTCTCTTCGTTGCCTTTGTAACTACTTGAAGATTCTTCCCCGCTCCTGCTCAAGCCATGTGCCAATCTAATACACGCTTGAGATAGTGGCAGGACATCACAGAATGTCACTGTGTCACATAAAAATACTACGTAGAGCAAGGGTTCGCGGCGAAAAGAGATGTCGCCACCGGGCGCCTAGAAAGGTCGCAGGGTAACCGGACTACGTAGCGTGATGGGGTTTCCGTATACATTTCAAAATGCGGCAGAGTTTGCTTTCGTGTATATATATACGAAGTATATATTTTCCCCTTGGTGTTAGGAACAGCTACCCCTCACAAACCGAACTGCGGGGAATGCATCATCTTGGTTCGTGTGGATACTTCTCGGTAGACCATTATAGCCTACACAGCATGAACATTGGTTGGACAAGGAAAATGCATCGCCCTGCACCGGCAATGGTACCAATGGTGCATACACCACCGCGGGTGCGTCCAGCGCTGCGGCACCAATAGACATTCTTATTTGTTCTGGGCGAGCGAGGCGCGTGATGCCCTATTGAAGTGGGTAATTCTATCTCACGACCCGGCCTGGCCACCTCTGTGTCTGGTTGCCGTTCGCATAAAGAACAAACCCTCGCACTTTACAAACCAATAATACTTTTAGGATTCGATTCCAAACGCACGGCAGCGTCAGAGTTGAAGCGCTCGGAACCGATCCAAGTGTTTTTTTGTTGTAAAATTGATTTATAACCTAGGGTAGTGGAAACAACCGTAGTAAACCATACCCCCTGCTGGACGGCCATACATGTGGTGCAGGCGCGCTTGACCTCGACCCCTCTTTGTATACGGATTCGCTGCGTGTCACTGGGAATGTTACTCGCTTGGCGCGCCATACATCCGTTGTATTAGTGGTGGATTGTGTGTGGTGCCCACGGAGAAACCCCCATGATGAGTCGGAATAAAGGTAAGTACTCCCTATGATTCGCGTTGTCAGTAACGGCCCGTGTGTTGCTATCCCCGAGGTTTGGTGGCATAGAAGGACGGCACGTGTGATAACAGGCGTTGCAAATCACACATAACACTGAGTGTCCTCGAAGCAACACTAAATTTACTCCGCATGCTAATAGTCACGTGGTAGCACGTCTACTAAGTTCCGCCTGAGAGAGAAGTGCATCACTGGTGTGCTTGTACCATGTGATAGACAGCGTCTCATCACAGACAGCAGCAGCAGCAGATATTGGCAAGAGAGCGTGGGAAAGTACGTCCTTTATTTGTTTCGCCGGTGTAAATGTAGATGCGAGAGGCTAACGCCTTCCGACGAACGCTACGGTCAAGATGCATCATTTTTATTTTACGGCTGATCCCTAGAGGATCCCCATGCCTCAACCAATACACTGTTTCGTGGGTGGAAAACAAAATTCCATAGCCTTAAATTTAAAATTAAAATGTATTCTATAAAAACGAAAACCCAACGAATCCGGCTTAAGGAGCCCGATCATTCAGAGAGCCCTTCACGTCGAAAACGTGCCACCTCTGTCGAAGCACGCGCGTCTTCCCGGCGTAAGTGGGCGACGAAGATGGATGCAACGGCGTTGCCGTGAGGTCGGTTACTCGACGGAAGCAAAGTGCGGGGAGGAGAAAGAGGGGAAAATCCCTTGCGTGCGAGTTTACAACTTTTGTTTTTTTATCGTTTTGCTACATACAGCAAGTGGTTTGCACACATATCTTCGAACGAGTAGCGTTGCCACCCTGGTCTTGGCGTCTCCTGCGGACGCTGAGCGGAGCCTCCCTGACACAAAGGTAGAGAGCGCGGCGGTTTGGCACCGTATAATCGGGATGCGAAGAGGCCGCCGGAATATGGTGGCGGACACAACACTCAAAGCAGCAGCAGCAGCAGCAGCGGCAACAGCACGCCCCTACAAACGCTTGTTTTGTTTCGAATCGTACAGTTGCCTCGCTTGCAAAAACGACAACCTGTTCGAGAAAGTAAGTATAAAGTAGATTCCGCCAATTCGAAATGGTTCCTTATTGCATACAACCGTCAGAATATGAAAGCTCACATTCGCTCGCATTGTCCGCCACGCGGAAAATGGCAGGAGTATTCCCTGACGATTTACAAGAGTCGGGGTGGGGAAGAGACAGGGCGCCATATCAAGGCTTACTACTGTCCTCGGCATAGGTTATCAGGCAAACTATAATAATCAGATATCACACATCAGCTACTCAACGTTCTATAGTCGTTGCACAACATCTGAGTGGTCTTTACCGGGGCAATCCGTTTTCTTAATAGTTTATTTCTCGTCGAAGGTACTGACTGGCTGAAAACAAAACGATCCGAGGAATCGTGAAATATCTCCCAGAGTGTAAATCATCGAGTAGCAAACTCGGGGGGGGGGGAGTACGTGCGCTGTACCTAGCTTCAGAGTCTTTAGGTCGGATGATTGACCAGCAACAGTTCCTACTGTAGATATCATGCATAGGGTCTACTTACGTCAGCATTTGCAGCCCTCACAGCTCTCAGCGAGTTGTAACCGCGGGTACTCCGACTTTCGGGTGTCTTTCTATTTTTTTGCTGGTACGACAAGACAACGGAGATCCCCCCAGATCGGATCTCCAAATGTTCGAATGCTCACTATGTTGGGTCGACTTTTGATGACCAGCCAATACTCTGAATCAGACAAACTCAGATGCAGAACCCCAAAACTGAAACACAACTACAAGTCCCCTAACGACTGACCACAGAACGGCATATAACGATATGGCTTCATGTCAGGACGCGATGAATGCCAACAGTCGCAAACACTAAGTCGCAAGGACTTCGAACTTGAAAACCCGGAGGCCAATATCACACGGGGCAATATGTTCTCAAGATGTACGTGTGGGGCTAGCTGGTCTGACCCGTTTGAGCCAATACAAAATGCAACCCTTACATCTTGGCTTTGGGAGGAGTTCGTTAGCTGTGTGATTGTGCGTTTGACATTCTCCTGTTTTACTGGTTTTCCTACTGTAGAAAACACAAATCACAATTCACGAATATGCCCCCCTCCCTCCCTGCCAACAAGTAACCGGGCAACCAAAGGCGGGCTGTCCTATCGCAGTGGCGTGGCCTGTTGGTGTCACTGTGCGTTGCACGATTGAAACGTTGCTGGATCCACCTACAAGTACAGGTCATGCAATATTTTACCACGTACCACACGCGAATGGTACCTAATAGCACGTACGAATATTTAATGCCAACTAAAGGTACAATAGACTGACTGGAAAACAGCATATATATATGTCCCGGGTGCTTCACATTATAGCCTCCGACCCCTACGCGTTGACGACTTCGCCATATTTCGTACACGATCCCTGACATGCCTACTGGAGTTCAATGTCGCATACGTATGACGTTGTTCAGACGGTTTCACATGCTTCCCACGGTACAAAAAAAACATTAATTTGTAGTTTCGTTTTTGGCCGGTGGCGCGATGACTCGACCCCACAGAACTCTGGAGCGTAGTCCATTAATAGTCCAGTCCCACAAACTTGGGCGACGGTTCGACACCAACAGTATTATTTCCAGCTTGCAGGACGTATCCTCCCCACGGAGGGTTTAGTCTCACAATTACCTACAAGGTGTGGTCACCCATCAATGGCATGCATCCCTTAATTCCTTGGCATTTAAGTCAAAACTTATCCTATACAATGAAAACAAATAGCTGTGAAGTATAACGCATACACAGGTTTCCCAATAGAACGCCACGAAAGGTGACGCTGCTCTCGTGCCTCTACACCCCCTTGGCACTGCATGCGAGCACACAGTATGAACGATATACCGAATCGTTCACGACGGACAAATCACAAGCACGTGCCATCGTGCAAGCGAAACTCCACAACGGTTGAGTTCACGAGACCTCAACATACACAGTCAGGGCATCACACGGCCATATGTATTTGTATATCCACAAGTGAAATGGCGCAGACTGGAATACTTCGTACGACCTCTACTCTGCTGTACCGTTATATGCCGCTTCCCACTATAAACCCAACCTTCCTTTCTCACTATTGCCAACAGCTCCGTGTAAGTTTAAGTGTTCTCCATGTGCTATTTTGCTTTGCGGACCACATATTATATATCCGCATCAGTTAGCACCACCCCCTTTTTCTCCAAAACTATTACGGTTTATCTCACACTATCAAACCATTCCATACATTGTGTGGTCCAACTCAAATGTATCGCCGGCTACGTGGAATATGATCCTCCAACGGATCCGTGCATGATCGAAACCATACTGTCTGCGCGTTAGGTTCAGTGAAGTGACATAGTATCGTACCCGTACGACTCCTCACCTCGCTAGCGGCTACGTTAGGCATGCAAACTATTACTCCTGAACCGGATTCGGGCCCGGGTATTTAACATGAAACCTAACCCAGGAATACTGGAAATTTGACGAGCTCATGCCATCACCCCCTCCCCCCCCAGTCAATGGTCAATGGTCAAATGACTAAGGCAAGAAACAAATGAGTACCCCCCCCAACAGTGATCCTCTGTCTGGTTCGTGAAAACCCAACGTGTTCCGTCCCAGCACTGTAAGGATGCGAGGGTCTATGCTCATGCGGTTACGGCCGTGCACGAGATAAGTACGACCCCCCCCTCCTCCCCCCGCAGTGATCCGTCTCAAAAGGGATGCGTGGTCAATGGTAAAATCTATAAGGCACAGAGTAAACAATATGGAGTAGCCGCCCCCCCCCCCCCCCCCCGCCTCACAAGCGGTTCTTACTAGGATGCAGCTCCCTCTACGTGCGACTCGCCCAACAACCTAACGGCGCCTCGTGCTTGGCGCAAGAAATGTCTGCCTGGTCAGTGAAAACCCGACATGCTCCGTCCCGGCATTGTAGGGATGCGCGGGTCAATGGTCTTACGGCTACGGCCATGCATGTAAATGAATTACACCCCGCCAGGGATTTGCGCTACACGCTATTCGACGGAGCACAATATCAAAATGTAAGATGATCCTCACAACACGCCAGTTTCGATCAACACTAGAACTCAAACCCATCATATACTACTACAGTACTTCGCTCACGAAACGTCCAATACTTCACAAGGGCTGAGCGTACATCACTAGTTAACTCTTTCGTCCCAACTTTGCGTGGAACGCCACGGAGATAGTTGACTCGTTTCGACACGTGCGCACGACAAGCCAATGGGGGAAAGTCTGGCAAAAAAGCTTGTACCACAATATCTCGTATTAATATATCCGTAGCTTTACAGTTAAAACATGAAACCCGTTATAGGTGGTGGAAATGAAAATTCTGAAAACAAATTCAAACATGAATTCCTTAGCCGCGCAAGATAGCGGGCATTTCCACGATGTTGTAGTGGTATGTTAAGTGGTGTAGGCTTTACAGGTTGCGCCACACGGTCATGGCGTTGAATCCGCCGCATATGGTGTTGGCGTCGCCGGCACAGTTCCTGTTGCACGCGGTAGATTCTCCGTGTCTGGTGTAGTCGGTAGAGTCGTCGCCGCACCAGCACTGCGAACGTAGACGTTAAAACCACGGCGTGTGGAAACGTGGGGGTGCGGAGGCTGGATCACTCGCGGTGGTATGCGACACAAGCCTGAACGGCAGTTTGAGAATAATCTCAAACGGGATAACGCGATTCCCTCCAGCATGTGTTGGAAACGTTGTGTGATGGCGGTTCACATGGGAAACAGTTTCACACGTCATACGCGTTCATATGGACAGTATGTTCTCGCTTAGGTGTACTTCAAAGCGGCAGCATGCGTGACTTACCTCTCGTCCGAACTGGGTTCCGTAGAAAGCGAAGGACCTGCAGATTTGACCACATACCTTACATTGGCCAGGAGGCAACATACGCAGTAACACCAGTGGAGAAGGATAGACAATCAGTGTGAAAGTCAGCAAATTATCTGCAACATATCTCGGTAGCGCCTTTTGAGCAGTCACGGTTCAAGGCGAGTGCACATGATTCGTGGTGGCAGGATTTGCGCGACCGGCGCCTTATGAAACGGCGTCAAGCGAACAAGTGATACGAAGGGGGCGGGCTGCATTGTTCGCGGTGTTCAGTGCGCCAGTGTTTTGGGACGCCGTCGGTTTGAGTTTATATCTCGTTAAAGGCGTCGCTATTTCGCGAAGTGTGGGTGCAATACAACATGGGTGTCTAACATGTTCAAAAGGACGTCTAAGTTTCAACTTGATTCCGGGATAACCAACGTCTTTTATTGCTGTTGTATCATCGTTATACTGAACAGTTATAGGGGCGTAGAATATCACAGGCCCTATGATACCTCCGTTTAGGTACATTCTGGTACTGTAATACTATGTATACGGGCTCAACGAAACCAGCAACAATTTATTGATACTGTTATAAGGCGCATTTATATACTGATACAGCAAACCACTTGCAACCACACGGGCTAGCCACCGATATGCTCATCCGAGTCTGTTGTCGTCCATGTGCATCGCAGCAGGAAGAGGAAAACACCTCACCTCGTTTGTCGTGGAAGAGTCGGATTGCGCGAATTCCATGATCCGATCGTTCCGGGAGTCTCTCCAGCACCCGAGGTTTTCCGGTTCAATATCGACCGTGTCGACGAACTCGTAAACGCTGATGGCGTTAAAGCCACCGCACACCTGTGTGTCGTCTCCAGTACAAGGAATCGTGCACCTGGCATTGCCGAGCCTCGACGGATCGTCAGCGGCCACGCCGCAGTAGCACTGAGGATGTAGAAGCGAGGAACGGGGTATCGTTGGTTCATATTATAGGGTGTGTTTCCGATCGCAAACAAGTTATACATCGGTATTACGTTCAAGGAGTGCGGGATATGCCGGCAGTGTCGGGATCTGTAGAGTGTGTGAGCTGGCACTCTGAGGCGTACGTGCAACGGTCCGTTGCTTTGCGTACAGCAGTTGAGGAATGTGGCACTCGAATTGTTACGTACGTGAAAGGGCGACAAACGTATGTATCCTCATCTACAGTAGTATGCAAAAGTATTAGTGTGCGATTACATGGATTGATCGCAGTCTATAACCGGTCGTAACACACGGAACACGAAACTTACCTCCTGGCCGAACTCCGTTCCAAAGTAGCGAGATCCACCGCAGAATTCCGCGCACACCTGGAACCACCAGTATCAGTAGTACAGACAACTCGTTGATTAACGTAAGGGTGCGTGAAATGCATGCCATTGTGGCGTGTCCCCTTGCAAAGCACAGTATAGGTTAAATACACAGCAGGCAACCTGGGTATAGATTGGAAAATTCGTGATGTGGCCTTGAGTGGAGCGGGTCGGTGTTTCCTGAGCCAAACAACCTGTATTTAAAGGTTCTCCACACACGTGGTGGTGCGTCGCCCTTCGCGAATCGTGCGCGAGTTTCATCCTTCTATAGGTACAGTAGTGGACTACAGTGATGTAGATTTGAGTTACTCGAGGTCGATGCATAGCCACATGACTTAAACGGAAACATCGCGCGAGTATTGTACTCACGACTCATGTCATAGCTTTGCCAAACACGCACTCCGCCGAACTCCAGGTTTGCTCACGAATCGTGGCCATATTCATTTCTAAACGATAAAATAGTCGGCCTTACAGACGCCCCTGAGGAGCAAAACATTCCAAAACCAGACAACAACATTAACCGAGCAAACGAGAGAACCACCGAGGCCCCATCCCACATACACAGTAAACGACACTTGGCAGACACACCGTGCACCGTTCTCTGCCTGTCGCGCCGTGCCCAAAGGTAAACAAATCACAATAAGACTGTACTATTCACCTCGGTGGTCATAGTCGGGTCTCTCTTCACGGAACGCCCAGATAGAACGCGGTCCCTGGAGCTATCGCCGTAGCACCCCACTAGTCCGTACGCGGTAGGAGGCGTGGAAGTGGGAGGTGCCGTGGTAGAGCCAGACGTAGGCGGTGCCGTCGTAGGGGGCGCGGTGCTAGAGCTAGGGGTGGGAGATGCGGTCGCAGACGGCGCGATGGTAGGCACTATGGAGTTGGGAGCAGGGGTGGGAGGTGTGGCGATAGCAGGCGCGGTGGTAGGAGACACGGAGTTGGGAGCAGGGGGTAGAGGTGTGGTGATAGCAGGCGCGGTTGTAGGAGATACGGAGTTGGGAGCAGGGGTTGGAGGCGTGGTTATAGCAGGCACGGTGGTGGGAAGTACGGAGTTGGGAGCAGGCGTCGGAGGGGTGATGATAGCAGGCGCTGTGGTAGGAGGAGCCGTGGAAGGAGCAGGTGTGGCTGTCGGGTTCCTGTAGTTTGAGACGGCCACCTGCACGCCGCGGCATAAGGGAGGCATGGTGTTCGAGTTTCTCAAAATGGGATATTCTTAAATCTCACGATACGTCATGTTTGGAGTCTCCTACAGCAGTAGTAGTCGAACACCAGATGCCGACAAAGGTACCGACGACATACTATGATCATCAGTCTCTATTCGCATTTGGTGCTGTCTTCTATTCAGCGAATGCACCGATGAAACTGTTAGGTTGTACTGGACACTAAAGTACCTACGAAGTGTGTGCAATATCGGTTCGCGACAAGTGTGTAAAATTCGGGTTGCTGTCAATGTTTCCTCTCACCATGTTGTCCTCGATGTTACGAGCGTTATCGTCCATCAGCGTGCCGGTGGGCTTGTTGAGGTGGATGACGTCGGGGTTGGAGAAGAAATTAACGCGAGGAGTTCTGCAAGTGAAGCTCATGATTGTTCGATACCTGACGAGTGGGTGCAAGTAAACAATCGGTACCAGGGAAGCGGGGTTTCATTTCAAATATTCGAATTGTTGTCGTACGTGACGGGTATTTGGCAAGAAAAGTGCCTATTCATAATTTCACGTCCCAGGGCGACAGTGCATACCGTCAGCAACGGGAAGATTCACAAAACACACATGTTTTCGCTTCAACTACTCCTCGCCGCTAACACTCCACTCCACCCGTCCCTGTGTCCCTCAAGTTTCGAACATATTTAGGTCGGTGTACTCACGGATCTTCCCCGTCACAGTAGCGGAAACCGTGGGCGTACTCGTGGTCGACGCTGGTGTCCTGCCGGTTGTGGTTGCATCCTAAGTTGTGACCAATCTCGTGAGTGTGGGAGTAGTTGTCGATACACGTGGCTTGAACGATCGAGTACCCCAAGGCCTCGTCGTTTCTGAATAGGAACCTGCGAGGAAATGAGGCCAGGAGAAGATGGAGGCAGTAAGGGAAAATCGGTGACCTCGTCATCGTTTGACGGCTTGGGTTATCGCTTCGGTTCCCAAGTAGCACATACACATGTGCTTGCAGTATGGTTGATCGTTGTGTCCAACCGGTGCTTGCGTTACCCTCGTTTTGGGTTTGCCCCGCACCACGGACTTCGTTCGTAATAATCATGCATCGATTGTATCGTTTTTGTCATGTTAATTCGCCGGCACTGTAAGTTGGTGTACTACGATACACCCGCCACCTACAGAAAAACACCGGCCTAAGAGGAACCGATCGCAAGTCCACACACCACGGCTATACCTCTTTTTTGATGACACTACATTTCTGATCAAGCCACTCGTGAGCTGAGGGCTGAGCGACTTTCATTTTAACGGGTGATCAACCTTTGATCTAAACTGTCAAACGTATTGCGGACGATAGCGCTCACCCACGCCCGCAGGAGTTGTCGAAGTCGCTGACCAGCTGAACCAGGTCTGCCCCCACCGAGTTGCGGAGGATCGCCACGTTAGCGTTTGTCTGGAAGTCCAACAATGTGCTCGCACTGTCGGGCGTGGTCACCTCGTAGGGTAGCTGGACAGTATGGCAGCGGAGCGGTCATCCGTTGTTTAAGCTCTCAGTAGGTGTCGCACGGGCGTCACGATGAGCATAAAGGGCATAGATGAGCCATGCCACGTTTGGTGTGCTGTCCTTTTGTCCTGAGCTCGTGACTCAACCTTTTACCCAACCCATGACTCTGACATTTTGTTTCGTGCACGTAGTCGTAAGACAATGACACCACTAAACGCATGCTATTAACGGTAGTTGCGAACGTGAGCAGCTGAATCAGACATAAACCATACAGTCAATATGTCTTACTCTTATGGCAAAAGGAGTCAGGTGGGCCACGAGAAATGCTGCTGACGTGCTACGGTTCCGTTACATTGGCTTGATTGGCTGTCTATTCGCACTGAATATAAGACAAGCTAATAATTGATTGGTAAATAAGAGGCTCATGCAGTGTGTACAAAGTATGGGTTCGGCGATGGGCGACATATGTTTGCCGGAGGCAGCGAGGCGGAGGGGTCTCCTAGTTAAAGCGGGTTGTGGTTCCATATCGGGTGCTACACGGCGAAACAAGTACACAGGTTACGCCCGTACGGCGCAAACCGGCGATGTGATTAGGTTGAACGTTTAGGTCGGGCTAGCGCCAACATTCAACTCCTACAAGCGGGCCTAGAAACGTATAAAAAAGGTGTCTCTATCACAAAAGTAGCCATATACCTGGATTTGTGCAGAGCGTATCGCACTTCTCTACGGTAGCAGCTATGATCGCGTGGTTTAACGTCAAAGCAAACCAAATAATTGAATCAAATACTACGTGATGTTTAGTTCGAAGCTACTTCATGCAGAGTCAATCAGGCACACAACAGGCGTTTCAACGTGCTGCAGAGCTTGTGCGCTGCGATATTGCACGAACGCACACAGTGCGAAAGGGAACAAGAGCATTTGATACCAACATTTTTTTAACTTCATAAAGGGAGACGTACCAGGCCTATGTGCACGGGATTAAAGTAGGCCGACACGCCCGAGTTCATCATGGCTTCGTTAGTCCCTACGAGGCCCTCGAGAATGACGGTCTCCATCTGCTGCGGGGTGATCCCTCCAAGCGTAATCAAGGCCGAAACGCTGTAGAGAACCATCACGTCGATCTGCAGGGGGTTCATAAACAAATTGAGCGCGGTGAAGGGAGTAAGACAGCGGACGAGCCTGTGGGAATATTGATATTTCGTGACGTCGAGAAGACTGTCGACGTGTCCGAGTAGCAATCACACCGGTGCAGACAAGCGCGACGCCGCGCGATCTAAGAGGTATGTCAAGCGTGAGATAGCCGCCGACGCGTGTTACAATAGAGGTACCACTTTTCGACTGAAACGTGCTCGGACCGATCGGCCTCCTTAGCGAAAACTCGTCGGACTCTTATGCTTCGTGCATTATGCATTCCGAGTGTACTGGGTTCATGATAGGGTTCCTCGGGTAGCACTTATGTTTCCCTCCGAAGCCCTTCTCTCGGTGGAGTATGGAGCTCCTTAACTGCGGAGCTCAGGAAGTTGATGGCGCACCTCAGTCGTAGCACGCGTCCGCCACGAGGGCGGGTTCTGTTGAAGCTATTAAATATTGTGTCTTAACCTGACAATTAACAGCCAGATACTTAGGTCTACGTCGGGCGGGCAGTTTTGTAGTTGTATGTTGGGCATTTCGACCACGTACCACGGTGTCCGTCTGCAGCCGGCGACCAGTCGAGCCTGGAGTAGAGGTGGTACTGGCACTGCCGCCGCCGCCGCTGCTACTGCTGGTGGTGGTCCCCCTGTTGTCGTATGTATGGCAACCAACACGTAAGACGTTGTGGCGGGTCCAGGGTGTGTTTGGTATGGTCGAGGCAATACGTAAATATGCTTGGAGGGTGGTCGTGGTATGGGTTGATAATCCTGTTGTTACATGTGGTTGGGGTAAGCGGACTGCTTCTTCGCCACTGCTGCTGCTCGGGTGTGTCGAGGGGGTGCGATAAGGGTAGCATCTCTGTATGTTCAGCCTGTTCATTTGTGGAACTCATCACCTCACCCAAACATTAAAGGCGGGAAAATGTTGGCTTAACCGCGATGTACATTCCAAATGCCGCTAGGTGCTAATGAAACACAATGTCCGATTTTGATGGGATATACCGTGTAGTTCCTCGATTTAGGAGTGTGCAAATATCCGTATATAGTTAGTAGGAGCCAATCATATTCAAGAGTAGTCAGTAGCAGTCAGGACGGATGCTACGATAGAGGTGCGACTTCTTTTTTCCGAGCTCCTCACTTAAGGAGCGTCATACCTCACCAAAAACAAGATTTTGGAGGAAAATACAAGTGCTGCCGGATGATAAATCTCATGACCGAAGTATACTCTTTAACATTTTTCGTCCCAAAAAGGAAAGTCCGACGAATTTGGGTTAAGGAGCCCGATCGTTCAGAAAAAGAATCATCCAATAAGTGATACCTCTACCGTAGCACGCGTCTCAGTGTCATCAATGCTTCGGCCGACGACTGCTACCTCTACAAAACTATGGAATCCATAAAAATACGGAACTAATCAAGCAGCTAATAGGTGTTTATACCTTCGGCAGAGATGCACCTGGTGTAGTTGTTTAATGAGACGAATTGTCTCGTGGTTACTTCCAAATGATCGACGATTGATAGACTGGGTATACCATTTGGTGTCTTTGCTATATACTTATCACGTCGTCAATGATTTCCGACCGCCCGACTCGGGGGCATTATTTAAGGGGCACACGAGCCACAGCACAAACGCGACCAAACATGCGAAATGACGGCCGAGGACACCGTGTAGGGGCCCTACCAAACCCCAATCGAGTTGCTGGTGTTTGGTACCACTCGGTTTGTTTGGAATTGCTACAAAAGAGACATATCATAATGGTGATGATCTCTTGCCACCCAAGCGCAGACCTAGTAGTGGTAGTAGTAGTGTCGCTGCTGCTGGTCTGAAATATGTCGTCGTCGCCAACATTGAGTGCATCCTCAGACTCTTCGAACTCGACCTCAACCTGATCCGTGAAGCGCCACGCCCAAAAGAAGGAACAAGGAGCGGGACGGGTAGGCGTCTTGAACAATCCAACACAAGTCGTGTAATCTCCAATGAATCCCGAGGTGTCAACCACTTGTCGTGCAGACATCTATTGAAAATTCCAAAAGCGGTAGGCGTGGTCTCGGGATGTCTTGCTACGTACCAACCGCGAGAGCGCTCTCAGCTGAACCAGTGGGCAGCCTCTGCGCACGCAAAAAAGTGCTTCATGATTCGGGGTACTCTCGTCCTCTAGCCAAACTGCGTAGGTTCGAACGCCACTGCCACTCCGTTCGCATGATAAGCCAAAACACTTAATCGTGCATCTAACGCCAAACCGGCTCGGAAAGGGAATGCACGAGCGGGAAATCAAACAACAAGCTTGCAGCACCGAAACAAACTCTTCAGCATCGGCAGTCTATACACCCGATGATCGGTTACCCGACCGGGTAACAGCGGCAAGACATATCGACTTATGGTATGTATTATGTGCTCCGTGCGGAACGGTATTTACATGTGGGTCTGAGGTGACGTCGAGAGTTTGTGTCGTCTCGAGACCGGTTATATCTCACACTCTAAAGCCAGGAAACACCCTAGAAGACGGCGGCCTAGTACACTTCCGCCAGCCGAAGTATTGCCAAAGTTACCTACGCTGGTCATTCCCGGACCCCGTATAGCTAAACCCGGGGGTCAATCCTCCTGAGTCGGGGGTGAAGCAGCACAAAGTGATTTTACTTGTTGAGAGAAGGAGACGAGAAGGACCTCACTCACCTCTACCAGACACGTGTCCGTGTTCGACCCGAAGCAAGGAACGGTCTTGACAATGCTGGTTGTGTCGTCAGTGTTTCGCCTGGTCACCTTAAGGAGAAACGTCTGGACGCCAACGGGACGATAAAACACGGGCGTACAGCCGATGGGCACCATCGCTCGCTAGAGTTACATGCATACTCTCGAGTATTGATGGTATATGCGGTAGTAGCCATCCGGGGAAATATTAGGTATCCTGGATGCCCAGGCTTTGCGAGATTCGCGTTATGTGGCAATATAGCTTTTTCGGGTTTTTGAAGCTGGTATTGACACATTAGTTTGATTGCCGATCGGTACTAAGACGCAACCTGTGTCACCCGCAATCTTGGTAAAGCTTTAGCAAAAACACGGCGAAAGACAACCGGGCTGTATAAACATTTTGTGAAGATAATTGATTTGTACATGGTACCATACTTGCCTCTGTGGAATGGGGGGGGGCATTGTACGTTATCTACCACTGCTGGACAGTAGACCAATCATATGTGTAGGGAGGTCAGGCTCTCGGTCCTTTTGTTTCAGCCGCTTAGCACCTTTGGACGAAATGACTCAACCCTAGTTATGTTGCTGTCTTACAACCTCAATGCCTTTCGATTTCGTGGTAGGCACCGGCATGTTTGGTCTGGTGACACTGCCCCAACGGCAACCACCACACCGGTACGTCACAGTGTTGAGTGAGGCAATGAAAGGTGATTTAGTCGTCTTGCCGTAGCACCAGTCAGCAACAATTACCTTCTGCGGGGACCGAGTGGTTGGAATCAATAATGCACGACGGCAGCATTTGCATGAGTCGTGATGCCAAACGGTGCTGCATACTGGACAACATGTTTATGAAGTTGTTATTGTCAACTGCGATAGAGGAACGACACCTTCAAAGCCGGAACTTCAACCACGACAATACTCTTGTGTATGACGCGGAATTAAGGGGAAAACATAATATTCAGACGGTGGACGTGCGTTGTCCAAGTACCCTGCTCGGTCTACGGCTGTGTGGAATGCGTTCCTCACGCCGTATATGTTATGCATCTACGCCCACCTCTGTGTCGCAGACGTCAGCCCACGTCATACTGATCGTCCTGGGAACAGCCTCATCTTCAGACTGGGAAGGGTCCGTCACAACTCCCATCCAGACCTTCGGTGACCCAGACGTGGAATATATATGTTGGGCATGGTAGGGGGAAGAGGGCGCAGACAATGCGTACTTAGTCTATGGATCGACCCTCGCCCACATGCCTGGTGTGTGTGCTGGCCTGCCTACAAAACTGTTTGTGGGTAATCTGACTCGTCGCTCTGCTTGTTTCTGTTTCGTGGGCATCATAACGTATGCGTAGGCGTGTGCCCACGTTCTACGTGTTAGCCCCGTTCGCCACGATACCCAAACAACAGCCAAGGAATACATGCGACAAATAAAATTCCGCACCGCACGACGGGGATGATCTTATCCCCGAATTGTGTACCCCACCGCAGCGATGGCCGTCATAGTGTGCCGCGCGGTTATCGCTTTTTCTCCGCGTTCGTCGTTTAACTAACCATTCCATCGCGCTATAATGCGGACATGCCTCTAAGAACTCTTCGTGGAGGTGCCTTGATACCGACCATACTCCGCCAAGGTGTGTCATTCCGGGGAGCATTTCAAACCCTTACGGTAGACCTTTTTTACCGCCGTTCCAACCGTTGCCATACGACGGTTTTTTGTAAACTATCCAGACTGATACCGGTGTGTGTGTTCTCGTACCGCGCACAAATTGAATCGTTCATGCTGGTACACGCCTGATACGGGGCTTTGATGCTTGGAGATTCGGGGTTTTCCTTGACTACAACAGTAGTTTAGCTTGCCAATATTGTTGTATTGCTGCTGTTAATCTCTCGTCGAAACATGCACTTCTACTACTACTACTACTACTACTACTGCTACTACATGTACTCCTGTAGACTATATACGTACCATGCGACCGATGCCGTCGGTGAATGCCTCTCCATCTACAACGGTGAAGGACGTTTGCTCTGCAATAATCCTTTCGTTGTCGAGAAGGACGAAGGACAGGGAGGCGGCGTCCACCGCGTTTGCCAGGGTGTCGCACAGCAGCTCACCCAACTCGATCTCGGAGACGACTGCTCATAGTGTACGTAGATCATGCATGCAGTCGTTCAAAGAGTGGGTAGGAGGAGTGTGAGACACGGTCTTTGCGGCGCTATGCTCGGTTTGGCGTGTATGATCAAACAAGGAGAGTGTCATGCCCACCGGACATGGTAGGTAATATCATACTTCGTTCTCCCCAAACAGTACTGTACTTTAACAACACGAACATTGTCGTATGCTTTTTTTATGTATATGTTATTTGGTATCGTAAACAAGTAAATACATAATTCAGCAAAACCGGTATAAAGTTCGTGTTTGTTGAGGATAATGGATAATAAAAACAATCCAGCAAAAGTGGGAGAACCATATGGAGCGAGTAGTTGACTATTAATAGTTAGTGTAGGAGTACGATTTTTCAGTACAAGGAAGCAGCACACACAGGGTATAAATATGAGTTTCCACGAAATCCTCGATCTCACAGATCCTCGATCTATACATATGTAGCACACAAAGTGATCTACACACCAGGTACCTGGCACATATCTACGGATCCAACGGCGGCAACAGCAACATATATATCTTTCGAGTAATTTTCGAGTAAAGGACCATCACGATAGGATACCGTATTTTTTCAGGTACCAAAACGAGTCCCCGTGACAACGACTTGGGATAGATCTTCCAGGGGTTGGGATGATTATTACGATTCTGGCGCTGGGAATCGAGGCACGGGCGTAGACCCAACCCAACCCCTAGCCCTAACCCTAACCCTAACCCTAACCCTAACCCTGACACCGACCCGGGCCCAAAACGGGCCAGAAACGGGCCAGAAACGGGTGGAAAACGCGGCTGCGCCGCTTTTGCATCTGGCGAGAAAAGTTCGAGAACATTCCGGACTGCGGACCACGAAATTCCTCCTGATACTATCAGTGAGTCGAAATTTCCCGGAAAACCGCTGGAAGATCCATCCTAAGTCGTCGTCAGGATTACTGGTCAGGATTACTGGATCCTCGATCTCACAGTTGCTGTTTTTAGTTTTTAGCAATATTATGATACGGGTGATGCAATTCGTTATTGATTGCTATACTGTAAACACTAGCTGTGACCCCAATTGCAACCCTGACCTCGACCGTCTGAGAACTTTCCCGAGATGCATGTGGTTGTTTTATCTGGTGTGGAACGTCAGCATTATTTTTCGTTCAAAATCGATATTACCCTTGTACCTGGTATGGGATAATATGATAATATCGCAAACGGATACGTAACGTGGTAACATTATCGAACCGGCATGATGTTATGGAGCACGGTTTCTTTTTGTGTGCGAAGACTGCGATGGCATTTTGTTTATATTTTTGTCCATCCCATTTATTATCCTCGTCCTTTTTTTCTCTCTCCTTATTCAGTCGTAACTCCGACCCGGGGTCACTACGTAGGCTCTTCTCCCCCCCCCCACACTACGGTTCTTGCCTTGCATTTTTATCGCGAGAAAAGTTCAGCACTTTCTTCCCTCGTCGACTTGCGTCGGATTCCGCCTACCCACGCCACGAAGGCGCTCTCAGAAAATAATTGGTTCCTTTTTATTTTTTTTAATTAAAGACAAACGCTCACCACGATGGGGTTTGTTTCAACTCGGGTACTAATGCTATGTTCGCCTTTCAAGCTGACCCCTAGTCTACCGGGGCGCAGTACAGCAGTTCATATACAGCAGTACAGGACACCCAACAAGGCACAGGCTGATAAGAAAGCCGATCTGACATTTAAGGGAAAATAGGAAACTATGGATTGCTTATGTTGAAATTAGTGTAGAAAGCACTCTCTCTCTCTCAAATTAGAAATCCAGCCTGGAACAGATTACCTGTTTCCTATTAGTTCGGTTTCCTGTATTGTACACAGTATACTATTACGAGGAACATAATAAATAGGACCTATGGTATACACAAAAAAACAACATATTTACCATTTTTTACTAACAATATTTGGTCCTATTTACTATATAGCCCCGTGCAGTAAGTTTTGATTTTGTTTACCCCATCGCCAGGGAATACTGACTACACGCCCATGGTATACTTCTGTATAGTTTCTCTAATCTACTTCGGGCATGCACGACCCTGTTTTTTTCTGTATTTATCGTTTTTCAAAATTTTTGTTTCGATTTTATTTTCGATTGTTTTTAATTTTATTTCTTAAGATTTTCTCTCTTTCAACGCGTCTATGTTTATGTCGTGCCTGTCGTAGCCAGTATGGCGACATGGACATTGCACTTTCTTCCCTGTCTAAAGTGTCGTGTAAATAGTTGGTATGTTACAACAGAGCTTGTAGTTGCACGAACAATGGGTGTGCTGGATGTCGACGAGTAGAAATTACGTTTTTTTTTACACACACACGCCGTATTGCCAGATAGCCTGGAAAATATTGGCAACATTCCCGCTATACATGTGACACCACTCGATTCGCTCTGTCCCGACATACAAGCACAGTTTGTTTTGAATGTAAACATGCAAACGACAGAGTGGTATTGTACTGTTAATATAACAGTAGTAGTATGTGGCATCTAATGTAAAGTACGATGAAGATCGACGAGCGTTGGGAAGGCTGAACCCTCTGCGCAAATGTTTTTATCAAGGCAAAAACCGTACGTAGTGGGGGAAGAAAGAGAGGAGCCTACTTTGTGACCCCGGATCCGTGTTACGACTAGGGAGGGAGAAGTACAGGAGCGCAAAGACAATAAATGGGATGGGAAAAAACAAACAAACAAAAACAACAACAGCAACGACAACAACAACAACAACAACAACACAAATGATGTAAACGGTAAGAAACAGGAAATCTGGCCCAGGCTGGATTTCCCGTTTTGGGAGAGGATGTTTTCTACACTAACTTCAAAAAAACAACTATTAACAATTTGTTTTTTTTCCCCGTTGAATATGAGCCTGAATTTCTTGTGGGCCTGTTTCTTATTTGGTGTTATTGTCCTCTGCACACCAGTCTACTAATACTGTAGCACTGCTGTGCATTTTAGATATTTGGATAGTTAATCAATGCCTGCGTGAATAAACGAGCAATGTTAAACCCAGGACCACACGTAATGACCTCGGGGTGGAATAGGACCCTACGTCGATACGCTATGTGTTCCCTGTGGACACCAACGATGATAAACGAGCTCGAACTAAGCGTAATTAACTTGTCAAGCAAATGGAATGTGTTCATTCCGCTTTTGCTTATTCATCAATCCACACTAACTCGAGGTAGGTAACTAGTTAATTCCATTCACCCCCATCCACACTATTCATGTACGATACTATATACTAACCTTCTACTGACCAATCAAACCACCAAGCTGTATGATTCACTGCGGCACTGCAGCGTCCATCCGGACATGCTCGAGACTAGCCCAACGAAGCATAAAACAGTCCTTCGTAAGACGCGGGCTTCTTCAGATTGCTCAAACAAAACCAACCGTCAACAAAGTAGCATCGGTACTGAAGTACTGTACGCCGAAATACCAGCATCAAGCCTGGCATGGAGGAATGAGCATTGTAATTTACGTTGCGTTTGCAGTGAGTGGGAGTACACGTGTACGGGGAGTAGGTACGGGCACCTTCAATACCGTGTTTTTCGAAGCAGGTGAAAACTAATTAATGACTTGAATTAGCATGAATGAAGTATGTATCATTATCTCGTTATTATCAGCTATGTATTCACTTTTTTTAGTTGCAGCTTCGTTTGGCGAGACGATAGGCAACTCACTGGGCGTGACCTCGACGAGCCCGTCGGATAGTCTTACAATAATTCATATCTATGTGGGTCGAAACAATATGTATGTGTCTTACCGGTGACCTGATCATCGGCCTCGAGCGCATCTATGAACTCCTCCTCTTCCTCCTCGTCTATCCCTGGCGAAGATGACTCCGCCTGAGACGTAGAAGACGTTGGCGATCTCGTGGGGCCTAACCCCACCACCGGGATGTCTTGGAGCACCCGCCGGGAACACACTCCGCGGAAAAGCGCGCCTGCTACCAGAAGGGTAGACGCGCTCTTCATCTTGTTGAAGCGGTGGTTTGCTTAGCTGCCGCCGAAGGTAACACTGTATGTATTCTTGATGGTGTCAATCTCGCTTTGTATTTGCTCGTGATTCTCGTACGTACCTACACGAGCAAGGGGGACCCGAGAGGACGAATTTGTGTTTTCACTCTGCTCGTGTATTATTGTTGAGCTTGTCGGGCAGTGAACGAAGTGGGCTTGTATTCTGCGAAGTTAGGCTAAGCTACGCTATCTTGCACATACATAGTATACCTATGTATACATATATATATCAACGAGTGGAAAACTGAGTGTGCGACCGGCGCGCCGTACTTCAATGTACTGCAGGCTCTATCTACTGTACCCCAATCACGGAAGACGGCTTCATCCGGCCATTTGTTTGTCCCTGTATATCGGATGCCACCTGATATTAATATAAACGAGTGCGACGCCGTGAAACTCAATTATTTATATTAACTTCACCCGACCGAATGTTCGTGGCACGAGGGGGCGGGGGGCGGGGGGGGTCTAGCACGACGATTCCCCACTTCAACGACAGAATAACGGTGCTCGGACCAAAAATATCCCTATCGATTTGTGTTTGCGATGGAGAGCGCAATGCCCTTGATGTGCAACGCTCGTCCCAGGTCCAAGCAAATTCAGCCCGTACTACATTAATTTAGCTTCACCCCCACCGTATCCATATGTTAATCGGAATAGGAGTGCCGTGCAGATCTCTGACATTAGTACCGCAGCGCACCACTCTGGCACATAAAACAGTTCGCACACACGCTACAATTTGTTTTTTAATATATAGGGATATGTGTGAAGGACGAAAGCTACGGTAGCTCAACAATACTCGATCTGAAATGCAACGTGAGGCATACCGGCGTCAAAATGATACTTACCCGAACCGCTAGGACAACCAATAAACCTCGGGACAGTGCAAGCACACCTTAAACCATCAAACGGCAGCAATAGATCGGGCAGTGGGCTGTCGCTTTATCCAACAAATCTTGATGCTACGGGACCGTTCAAGCCTTGCAAACATACATTGGTCCAAGTCTGCAGAATACAAATGGTAGGATAACCACACAGACCGGTATTTAGAGTGACGCCACTTACTGTACCAGCATGTATGTATTGTACTACAGTACGAATAACTTAGTTTCGATAATGGGTACTTCCCATATACACGGTAGCAACTAGTGGGAACGTGAGAGGTTTTGAAAAACGGCCGAAAGTACTTCGACGTGCTGAGATGGTCCACAGCACAATGACACGGACAAACCAACGCCTTGGTCCACAGCACAAGAAGACCACCCGTCCCTTTTTCAGCCAAACACGTCCACGGTAAATCAGCCTCATTGAGAAAGACAGTTACCAGAGAAGAAGAACATAACGTACAATATATACAAGGTTCAAAAAGAGAAACCAACAAGAGGAGGCATAACCACACCTGGAAGAAGCGAAGGGCGAAGATGCGTCTGAGACGCTTTGGCACTGCTGTGGCGGAACCGACATGAGACGAAAAAGGTAAAACCGTAGCATAAGTTTCGCTTTCAGCTCACGGGGTATCTATCCCCAAAGATCACCAAAATATGAGATATGCTCGAAATATCTTTATATTTTGTAGGTGTTATGGTAAGAGAAACCCCCGGGGCCCTTCGAACGGAGGTTCATTCCTTCCGTTCGATTGTTGCTACATATTCAACTTTTCTTGTGGCAATTAAGTTTTTTCTTCAAGGTACATACTGGAGTTTGAACTGAATAACGTACTATACCCGGTGCGTCCATACTTACACAAAAATATCACGATCGTGCTCGAGTATAAATACACACCTGTTCCCTGCGCTGTGAGATAGAAGTGTACAGCTGACAGGAAACGAAATATGTACCACAAACGAACAATGATCTGCCGAAGGTAAACAACCGTACACTCACGAATAAATAGGTTTAAGCTCGTGCAGATTGTGTGTGAACAGCGGAGAAGACGCTCAAACTTTGAACAAGGGGCCTGCGTACGAGCATGTTGCTGATATTGTGGTCAACCGCAGTTAAACAACCAAATAGCTGTTGTAAGGATTACCCTGGGCTGGGTAATCGATCGATCTTTTACCCCTATAGCTCAGCGGTAATATCCTCACATAGCACATACATGATGTATCAAGGTATCAAATTAAGAGGCAGAACTATTGAATAAAATTCAAAAACAACATTTTAAAACAACCTTGAAGCACAATCATGAGTACACAGCCAGTAGTATAGTCACCAATAATAGAGAAGCAAAGCAGCACAAATCCACAATTTTTATAATTCGACATGTACATTATTTACCTATTTTCATCGAAATATTCTAAAACCTCGTCGTTGTGATGTTTGCCAGCCACCCAATAAACTCTCCGCCTGGTGTGCGATGACACCAGCTACTCCGTGCGTGACTTCTACGTCCCTTCACCCCTAGCGTCGGATGTTTCCGCTCTGCGCACATTCCGTATTCACGAAAACTTCCTCTTCCCGTCATCCTCCTCAAGATTGATATTTTTTTTTCCCGATCCCATATATCGTTTTCGCTTGACATTTCTGTCTCTCTTCTAATCGTCACTATGACCCGGGGCCACATCGAAGGAGTTTATCTTCCCTCCTAACTACAGTAGGACGGCATATATATATGCCTTCGATTTATTTACCGTTACCTATAGCGGCTGTTTGTTCCTACCCACTGTAAAACAGGCGCCCTCCACAGATGGAATTCTTGACAACTAAAACTCGGACACGAAGATTATTGTATAGAACCTTCGATACCGCCATTATTAGCCGTACTCCAGGTTAAGCACTATCACGGGGGCCATAGTTAATAGGACCACATTTTGTTAGTTAAAATAGGTAAATATATAGGTTTTTGTATGGACCGTAGGTCCTATTTACTATGGTCTCCCGTAATAGAAGCTCGAGGCGACCGGTTCTGCCATATATAATATACCTGAACGTTATCGAGCAGAATCGATTTTCTTAGACCATGTTCGCCAGAACCCTGCATGCGTCCTCGGTAGGCAAAAAACCAACATGATGACATATATATATGTATATATATATATGTCGTCCTTACCGTTCAAGCTAGTCGCGCTAGTGGAGGTTCTACAAGATTGGTAACATATTTGAAGATTGCTTAACGCGTATTATCAGTAATGCAGACACCAGTACTACGTAGACGTTCCAACAACGGACACGACTCTCCAATGCCCACGTGGGATCGAGTGAACAAAAACAATACCACCACTTATCGCGAGACAATGGTGCCTTATGCGAGATGCGAAGCTTATTCCGAAGCGCAGGCCTGTCTGCCGTCAAGGAATATGGCCACTGTACCAATCTACTGTAATGTATACTTACAATATGACAAGACTTATTGTGCAAACAAGACTCGTACCAGGCGCCAAAAGGAAGCGAATATTTTTGTCGACGTAAGGACTAAGTTGAAAGGAGCCGGATGTCCTGTCCTCGCCTTGCCGGCTGAGTCAATGGCTACTGTAACACGGCACGGCACATAGAAGGCCAGGGATACGCTCCAGAAATGGTCAGAATGGTCAGAATTAACCGAATCAGAAACATGTTCTTATTCGTGGATAGCTCCTCTGTATACAAAAAATAATGTAGCGCTTAATCCACTGTGTTTTGTAAATACCGTGTAAGCAGCCCCCCTCCCGCTCCTTCACACGGTTAACAAAGGGGTCTGTCAAGAGGTCGTTTATACTTTTTCCGTGTTCTCCTCAAGAGGCACGAACAGTCATTATCGCGGGAATTTGAATTTTCGACAACAGGTACGCCAATCACTCTGCACCGGTAACTGCGTGCGACCAAAAACCACAATGGACGTGTGTATATATCTCTGTTTGTCGAGTGAGAGAAGTACGTGATATTGCGTTCAGATGGGAAATTATGTGCAACGGCCGGGAAAAGTCTTGTGCCTCCTTGTTGTTTGCAAGCAACACACACCAGCGCACTTCGCAGGCAAGCAATGCTTTAATACCTGACTATATGCATTGCGGAGTCAGAGGTGGTGCGCTGGCAAGAGTTCGAAGTGGCTGTGATGGTGAAATTACGGTGTGGTTGTGATCCACCTTACGCAGTACGTCTCCAGCCGGTCGACAGCCTCATAACCATATATATTGTTATTGTGCTGTAACACAGTATCCCTACTAGGTAAAGACGGTGGAGCTACAGCGTCACAGTAATAGTGCATGTGTACGGTTGTCACATGAGAGACGGGGGCAGTCACTGATAACAACATGTATGTAGAAAGTACCTATGACGTCGTAAAGTTGCAGCACCATGGGTTGGCATCTACGCGCGACGCGAGGAGAGAATGAAGAAAGTTAATGATGCACACTGTGGCATCCGTTAGTAGCCTTCTGTTGTGGCACGGTTAGATGCACAACGTTGGTGTTTGTACGTGGGGCGTCCGTTTTGGCGAGTAACTCGACGGTGAGCGGGTAAGGAGCGACTTCGCATATGCGCGATGCGGTAGTAGCAGGCATATCCCACAATAGCAGCGTTGGCGGGAAGGGACGGGGTATGGTTTCCAAAGTTTTTTTCACTTCTGCTCAAGAAGTCGCGGACGGAAAGGCCAAGAGGAACCTCTCAAGGTTTCAACACGGCTTGAGAAATGCAGTAGTAAGAGTATTCGCATACATCGTACCTCGTATCTAAGTATTGTGTTTCATATGTATTTTATATTATGGAATGTTCTTAAGAACAGGAACGTTGTTAAGTGATCGGTTGGTGTATAAAGGTCATCCGTGCTGCACAATGTTGAATGATGAACCCATCCATGTTATATATAGATGATTACGAAAATAAATTGAATACGAGCTGCTGTGCTGCTGCGCCTCAAGATAATTCCGATACTCCTCTTTCCCTCAGTCCCGTCTTGGCCTGCTAGTCTCTGTATATATCGATTAAGTGTTGCCCGCAGCAGTATAGTCATTGTACAGAGTCGTTTGTCTTGTATCTCGTATTTTGCCCACCACTGCTGCCGCGTTTCTATGGCTAGCTGTGTTGCTAGTGTTTTCGCGGGCTGCCTAGGCAAAACATTGGCATCGTATGTAAAGCCTATACCGTTTGATTCCCTTTCGTCGTGAACTTGTCCATCACATCTCGCATACCGCAGCTTAGAGAGCGCAAAGAAATTGTGCATTTCGATACGAAAAAAGGACATAGTGCGGTGCTACAGAAATTTTGCCAATCATGGTCGGCTAGAATATGCACGATGCATTACAGGATTCATCTTGGATGAACCATATATATGTAATATGTACCAGGATTTTCGAAACGTCTCAAAAATATGTTCACGATATAAATGGTTCAACACCACACGAAAATCACAGTACAAAGGAATACATCAGTACATTGCCTCATGGACAAATAGGGTTGGTTTTCCATGTTTCGGTTAATCTTGAATAAAAAAACGTCAAATAAATTCCTCAAAACACAACGCAGATGTAGCGCAATATCCTAACGGCAGTAATTCCAAACCGTAAGAAGGGTTCCCAGTTTACCACGAACCACATCACGTATGGGCTCAGTATCAGCGTTTACGACGTATCACACCAATTTCTTCAACACTTTGAGGATGCCCCGTGTTTCGGTTGGCCTCGTAGTATATACCCCGTAAAATACAATGGGTATTATGCTTGTGACTGTTATACGTTTTCGTCTCGTGTCTGTGTCGCCACAGGTGTCGCACTCCCCTCCACGACCACTCTTCTCTTTCAGGTGAGATTCTTACCTTTTCCCCTAACGGCAGGCTACACAGGCTATTTGTCCTACCTAGTGTACGGCGGCAAGTAAATGTCGATTTGTTCGGGCACGGTATCGAGGGAGAACGATCGTCCGTGTGCTTACTACTGTAGGGTAAGATGGCTGTGTTCCTCCAGTGCAGTATACAAGTCCCGCGTGGATACATATCGACCCAGTGTACCTCGTAGTCGGTGTGTTCCTCAAGACCCCCCCTGCAACTGAAAACCGCTGTTCTCAGCGTATTCAGGTGGACTGTAGGCTCTGCTCGGATGTCATATAGTTGCTGTGTGTGGTGGTCGTATTGTTTAGCCGCCGCATCGGACCAATGTGTCTCTCAAAGAGTTGACGATACTACTACTACTACTACTACTACTACTACTACTACTACTACTACTACTACTGCTGTCTTGGGGGGTGAAAACTGACTAACAATTGTTGCATGATCCTATGGCACACTGCTGTGTTTGACCGATCCGTCCGACGGACACGCTGTTGGTTGCTGGGTTAGGATGTCTTGTTCGTAACGACGTTACTAGGAAAGCATATACATACGAAGACTGGGAGTTGTTTTGATTTGCTATCCGAGCGGTTCGGTTTAGCTTTTTGAGTTTTAGCACCGGTCGGTCTTGCCGGATAGTACTGGATCGTTCTCGTTCTGTTACACCTAGTCACCTGCTGCCGTTTAAGTTTACTACAGCAGTGCTAGAAACGTAAAACCTACCAGGCATTTTTGACCGTTCGTGGCTGTTGCAGCAACGTGAAATTATGAGAATGCTGACATTATTTTCGACACTCCACTGTGTTTGGATCCTAACCGCGCGTGCGGAGATCGAAAACGATCAACTTAATATTTCGAAGTATTTTGGTCGTTTGGGGAATCAATAGACGGACATGTCACCTGGTACCTGGGGCAAGCAACACCGAGCAACAATCAAGCACACCACAGCGAGCGTTGTACCTATCCATATCTTGCATTCCCGCAGTTGGAGGTGTAACGACATCGTGCACGAATGTCGAGCACACCGCCTCCGCCACCAGACCAACAGCCACTGGGGCGAAGTAAGTTGTAACCCTGTGTTCACGCCGTCTGATCGTCCTATATATTTAACAGGCGAGAACAAAATATTATACAAACGGAATCCTCGATAACGGTTTAACCGTTACAGTAGATTATATCGAAGCTAAAACACGGGTGTTGTCGGTCACGCACCCTTAGTTTTTTATCCAACAACGACGACAGTACGTATAGATACCGCCTCTGTTTATGTTTTTTTTTTTCAGTTCCGCATAGCTGAGGTACGCGAGCGCGACATGTTTAAACTCACCAGCAGATTCACCTTGGCTCCCTCCTCTCCCGCTACTATATGGTCGTGGTGACTACTCGCAGACACCAGGGCGGCATGACAATAAGAACATAGTTCCGGTGATAAACACCCGGTTACAATGAAGACCGCCTCAACCCTTCTGCTAGCGGCTGCGCTCGTTGGCGGAGCTTCTTGCAAGCGAGTGCTTCAAGACATCCCCGAGGTCGGGCTGGGTCCCACGCGTCCTGCGACCTCTTCTTCGTCTCAGGCCGAGTCGTCGACGACAGCGACAGCGGCAGAGGAGGAGGAGCTTATCGACGCGCTTGAGGCCGACGACCAGGTCACCGGTAAGTGGGGTTGTGGAAACTTCCTCAGTGCTGCGACGCAAAGTAGAGCTGTGAACGCTGACCCATGGCGTCTCGACGAAGAAAGGTCAGTAGCCCCCTCCTGCGCCTAGGCAAATGTGTCGGCACTTTTGTTTTCCTAAATCTTGAGTTAATGCAAGCATTCCATATCTAGGTATTTTAAATGAACAGCAGTAGTAGTGGGGGGGGGGGGGGGGGGGGGGGCGTCCTTCGTGACCCCGCGTTTGAGTCGCAACTCGGGAGGGAGAAGGAGAAGAACGGCGAAGACAACACATGGGATGAGCACAAACAAGCGATTTGAACACAAGTAAGTGTTAACCAACAACAGTGAGCAATCCCACGGTAGGGGTACCACTTTTAGGCTCAATATTTTCTGACCGGTTGTGCTCCTCACGTGAGTACCACCGGATACTATTATGATTTCACTGGTATATTTGTTTTTGGACTACCGCGTTGGAATGTTTGGTCGGGTTGCGCGAACGAATGTTTCCGAAGTCATGCTTCTGGTGAGATATTGAGCTCTTCATGTGAGGAGCTCAGACAAAATTATGCTGCGCCCCTACCGTGGGATGACTCCAGTACAATATTAGTAAGCACACTAACATACCAGCGGTTTAGCTATAAACGTGGTATTACTACTGGGTGTACTCTGTATACAACATTAAATCATTTATGCTTGAGAAATTTAACGTCAAGTAAGTGTCGTTTTCTCACTGAAGGCAGCTTAGCAAACATATATATATATATATATTATATAAAGGTTGACAGGTCCCTTTTACGAGACGAATCTTATCAACCCTACCCCTACTCTAAGCCAGACATATTCAACAAAAATATTCGTCACGGCGATAATTCCGTTACCTCATACATAGTAACTGGTATGTGTGAATTTATGACTATCGGTTAGGTGTGATTGAAAGGCACAAGCAAGTACATGTCATCCTTCAAGATTTGATCGGTGAACGCCGGCTAGGAGTCGCTAAAGGCATTCATTGCACTGCATTATTCGTATACGTAGGCTGGTCAAGTATTCAGGCATGTGATTGTTAGGTATATGTACATTAATAAAGAGGGCAGCGGCCAAAAACGGGTATACCTGGTCCGTTTGCGTCCAAAAACAGGTACATACTTAAAATTAAGTAAAAAACGCCGCCATTGGTCCAAAACTCGTTGTACGTGTGTTTTTGGCCGCTGCCCTTAATATAATAGGATCTGCGCCTTGTCCGAGGGAAAAATTAAGCAAAACGTATATAGATAATAACATATATATATGTATACTGCTGCGGTACTAATATATACCAGGTATCTACTTACTTAGTATCCCTGCCAGTTTCTCGACTACGCGGTAATCGTTATATTGATAATGTTCCTTTGTATGTGGGGGTAAGATGTACAAAACAAAACAAAAACAATACGACCTAACTGCGTGAAAAGCCACCGCCGAAACCGAACTTGATTGAGACCTGAACTTTGAATACATATTTACTACTCACAATTGTATTCGCTCCGTTGAGGTCACACTGCTGTACAATAACGTAATACGCTTAAGTCTACTTCTTAGGGCCATTTTTATCGGAGCCATATATATATTTCCTAAATTTCTAAAATTTCCAACATTTTTTTTCGCGCAGTTTTCTAGATTTCCATTTTTCCATTTTTTTCTATATTTTGGAACGTGAAGCCTTCCAAACATTTTGCCCTCAGAAGAATTTCCAATATTTCCGATATTTCCAATATTACCGATATTTCCAAGTTTTTTTGTTTTTGGAAAACAATATTGGAAATGATGTAAAAAAGCGGCTCGATAAGAACCACCCTTAGAGGGGTTAGCTTTAACGCATGCACTTTTACACACCCTGGTTACGAGCCTATACGAATCATATATTCGCACCACCAGTAGTTGTGTGAAGCGAAGTTAGACAAGCATGGTTGATCAACGCATACGTCCTCAATACGATCGAGTACAACGGTTAATTCCGATACATTTCAAGAAGTTACAGATCCACGGCATCCAAATTATTCACAAACAAGACTCACAATCAATGCCCAATCCAATAAGACAATGGATTTTTTCTCACTATTATTGAGGACCATAGTAAATAGGACCACATATTGTTCGTACATATGGGTAAACATGCAGATTTGTGTGTACTGAGTATACAGTAGAGGTCTTATTTACTGTGGCCCTCCTTGATAGCTGTCGATATATATACTCACGAAATACCTAGCCCAGCGACCGCTGGCCAGCTTCAAAAGAGGCAGCCCTGTCTGTTCGCGCCTCCTACCAGTCTACCAGCACTGCTGTTCCATTATGTACCCACTTGGTATTCCAACTCGCACGATCAACCAAACAGTGCCTCCTTGCTGTTCTTTGCGCCACGAATATGAACCAAACGCCTAACTCTCTCTAGAACAACAAGCAGCAGATAGATATTCTTGGAACGGTTCCCGATCTCTAATGACCTTCTCCTTTTTATGTATATATACCGTAGGTCGTATATACTATGGCCCCGCGTGATAGCTGCCGATACATATATGGGAACTCGTTCGTGGTGAGGGACACAGTGTTCGTAACTGTCGTCATATGGTGTCCGTTGGTTGGTAAGGTGTAACAATACTTTCGAAAGGGGGTCGTGGATCAAACCCAGAAACACGAAACTGCTCGGAAGTATCTTTGAGTAAATATAGGCCCGTCTTCGACGCCAGAGACGCGGACGCCGGGTGAGCAACAGCATCCGCTCACTTGCCTGCGTGGTGTAGGTCGCTCTCTGGAAACAGCTTAGTAGAGAAAGGGTGCAGATCTTGCCATGTTTTCAAGGGTATGGTCAAGGTTCGCCAGGCGGTAGCGAGCCCTCGCTACAGGCAGGGCCGTTGAAGGAGGGGATTCACCTGTTAACTCCATTGGACTGCCTTCCAATAGCGGGCACAAAAAACGTGGAATTACTGTAGAGTCATACCATGGTGTAGCACAGACAGGCATGGTATGTACGCTAGGTAGTGCAGCGCATAAAGTACCTAGACATATATATGCACTATTAAAGCGCTAGTATATGTTTGCCCAGGAAATATTTACGGTTGTGCAACAGTAGTAGGAGGTTGCATACTACAAAACAGTGCAGAAGCAGTGTCAAACTTTCTAGCTGGTCGAGGAGGTTGCTTGTGGAACGCCTATTGGGCGTTTTTTACCTTGAAACAAGTAAGCCTTAGTGGTGCCGCGTTGCTGCTTACATACTTGTACGACCTCGTTAACGTTTCGTCAAAATGGTTGATAGTCTTAGTCAGCTGTGTAGAGCGATACGAATTAAATAATTTAAAACAATATCAGGTAAGGACGTACAGCTCACGTTTTGGTAAAAAGAGAGCTGGGGGTGCATAAAATGTTGTCGGCGGCAAGCGCTACACTAATACCGACATTATATCACTCCTTCCTCAACAGTCAAGAATACACCAGGATAGTGCCACCATAGAAGGATAAGAAGGCTTGCTCAGAGCACGTGTTTCTTGTCTGCTGGCCCATGCTTCCGCTCAACAACTAACTGCAAAAATAAACATATTCGTTGCGAGAACATTCCCAGACGGTGGATGTTTGGTTTACGGTAGGGTTAGGTTCTGTACTAAATGTCGAGTGTGTTACAACCATTGTGTCGAAGCTGTGTGCTGTTTTTATCTACTACTGTGATAGTGGATCTGGGTAGTACACTTTGCCATATGTCATGTATGTACTGTAGGATGTGGCGCGGAAAATATTAAAATATGTTAACTCATAGACTGAATTGTCCTTTAAAATTATTATGCAATAAGCAAGTGCTGTGTCCCCCACTACTATTCATTATGTTCGCGATCCGACAGCAGTGTGCAGCAAGTTGAGCTTGAGCGATCGTACCTATTGAAGCATCCATCCCCAGAAACAATAATAAAGCCAAGGAAAACAAAACAAGGAAACCTACAGTAGATACGTATAGTTAACCTTTCTTTGTGCCCGGTCCACTATCTATTCGTGACACAAACATATAATACAAAAATATTTACAAGATGCATAACAATTCGACTTTATGATGCTCCATTCGGACCGTAAGCCGTGTAATACATACATTATCAGGTCCAAAAATAATCCCATAATGAGGTTTCACACATGTCGATTCACCTCAGTTTCGTGTTANTGGTTGATCAACGCATACGTCCTCAATACGATCGAGTACAACGGATAATTCCGATACATTTCAAGAAGTTACAGATCCACGGCATCCAAATTATTCACAAACAAGAAACACTCACAATCAATGCCCAATCCAATGAGACAATGGATTTTTTCTCACTATTATTGAGGACCATAGTAAATAGGACCACATATTGTTCGTACATATGGGTAAGCATGCAGATTTGTGTGTACTGAGTATAACCGTAGAGGTCTTATTTCTGTGGCCCTCCTTGATAGCTGTCGATATATATATCACGAAATACCTAGCCCAGCGACCGCTGGCCAGCTTTCAAAGAGGCAGCCCTGTCTGTTCGCGTCTCCTACCAGTCTACCAGCACTGCTGTTCCATTATGTACCCACTTGGTATTCCAACTCGCACGATCAACCAAACAGTGCCTCCTTGCTGTTCTTTGCGCCACGAATATGAACCAAACGCCTAACTCTCTCTAGAACAACAAACAGCAGATAGATATTCTTGGAACGGTTCCCGATCTCTAATGACCTTCTCCTTTTATGTATATATACCGTAGGTCGTATATACTATGCCCCCGCGTGATAGCTGCCGATACGTATATGGGAACTCGTTCGTGGTGAGGGACACAGTGTTCGTAACTGTCGTCATATGGTGTCCGTTGGTTGGTAAGGTGTAACAATACTTTCGAAAGGGGGTCGTGGATCAAACCCAGAAACACGAAACTGCTCGGAAGTATCTTTGAGTAAATATAGGCCCGTCTTCGGCGCCAGAGACGCGGACGCCGGGTGAGCAACAGCATCCGCTCACTTGCCTGCGTGGTGTAGGTCGCTCTCTGGAAACAGCTTAGTAGAGCAAGGGTGCAGATCTTGCCATGTTTTCAAGGGTATGGTCAAGCTTCGCCTGGCGGTAGCGAGCCCTCGCCTCAGGCAGGGCCATTAAAGGAGAGTAATCACCTGTGAACACCTTTGGACTGCCTTCCAACTGCGGGCACAATCAACTTGGAATTACTGTAGAGTCATACCATGGTGTTGCACAGACAGGCATGGTATGTACGCTAGGTAGTGCAGCGCTTAAAGTACCTAGACATATATATGCACTATTAAAGCGCTAGTATATGTTTGCCCAGGAAATATTTACGGTTGTGCAACAGTAGTAGGAGGTTGCATACTACAAAACAGTGCGGAAGCAGTGTCAAACATTCGTAGCTGGCCGAGGAGGTTGCTTGTGGAACGCCTCTTGGGCGTTTTTCACCTTGAAACAAGGAAGCCTTAGTGGTGCCGCGTTGCTGCTTACATACTTGTACGACCTCGTTAACGTTTCGTCAAAATGGTTGATAGTCTTAGTCAGCTGTGTAGAGCGATACGAAATTAATAATTTAAAACAATATCAGGTAAGGACGTACAGCTCACGTTTTGGTAAAAAGAGAGCTGGGGGTGCATAAAATGTTGTCGGCGGCAAGCGCTACACTAATACCGACATTATATCACTCCTTCCTCAACAGTCAAGAATACACCAGGATAGTGCCACCATAGAAGGATAAGAAGGCTTGCTCAGAGCACGTGTTTCTTGTCTGCTGGCCCATGCTTCCGCTCAACAACTAACTGCAAAAATAAACATATTCGTTGCGAGAACATTCCCAGACGGTGGATGTTTGGTTTACGGTAGGGTTAGGTTCTGTACTAAATGTCGAGTGTGTTACAACCATTGTGTCGAAGCTGTGTGCTGTTTTTATCTACTACTGTGATAGTGGATCTGGGTAGTACACTTTGCCATATGACATGTATGTACTGTAGGATGTGGCGCGGAAAATATGAAAATATGTTAACTCATAGACTGAAATGTCCTTTAAAATTATTATGCAATAAGCAAGTGCTGTGTCCCCCACTACTATTCATTATGTTCGCGATCCGACAGCAGTGTGCAGCAAGTTGAGCTTGAGCGATCGTACCTATTGAAGCATCCATCCCCAGAAACAATAATAAAGCCAAGGAAAACAAAACAAGGAAACCTACAGTAGATACGTATAGTTAACCTTTCTTTGTGCCCGGTCCACTATCTATTCGTGACACAAACATATAATACAAAAATATTTACACGATGCATAACAATTCGACTTTATGATGCTCCATTCGGACCGTAAGCCGTGTAATACATACATTATCAGGTCCAAAAATAATCCCATAATGAGGTTTCACACATGTCGATTCACCTCAGTTTCGTGTTAAAAGATTGATACCACAGTGCGGTACTACAGCAGGAGCGCCTGTTTTGAATAGTCTGCGCAATGATCTTCTAGAATTTGTTTCAAAGAGCTCGCTGGCGACGGTAGCGCGCAGATACCAAGATTTCAAAGAGCTCGCTGGCGACGGTAGCGCGCAGATACCAAGATTATTTTGACTCAAACATTTCGGAAAGACGGCAGGCTCCTTAACTCCATCTCGTCGGTATTTTATTATACCTGATAGTGCATTGTGTAGCTAGACCATGGGATTGTTCATTTGGTAGCAGTTTTATTTATCTTCTAAAATATTTTGTTTTGGCGACTTACTAATGGCTAGAGTTTCCCTAATGCAGACATTCACAAGAAACCATCGTGCACCTCTACCGTGTAGCATGCGCCCTACCCTCCCGGCTGGTATATAGCGCAATTACTACTGTACAGTAGTGGCCAAACTATTTTTATTTGTGGCGTTATCGTCGTGGCCAAGATGTCGTTCTACCAGCGTAAACACGCCTATCTTACCTACAAGCCCGTGTCCCACTCTCCGGTATACCCCACTTATTTGCTGCTGTAAATGTCATTCTATCCTCGCCGCAGTCGTGTCTTCTGTCCAGTTGGGAGAGCTGCTCTGCGACAGCCTGGTCGCCGCTGAGGACGCCGAAGCGCTGTCCTTCGTCCTTCTCGAGGAGGAAAGGGTTGTGGCACAGCAAACATCCTACGTTGTGATCGGCGGGGACGCATTCACGGACGGCATCGGGCGCAATGTAGGTGTTACAAGTTCTTGTGTCGACTAAACCCCATCTTTTTCTCTGTTATCCCTTTTACTATCTTCGCCCTTTTTTTCTCTCTCTATCTTAGTCGTAATTCAGATCTGGGGTCACAAAGTAGGCTTCTTTCCCTCCTCTCTCGCTACGGTTCGTGCCTTGCGTTTTTTTTTTTTTTTTTTTTTTTTCCTTTTTTTTCTTTTTTTTTTTTTTTTTTTTTTTTTTTCTTAATTTTTTTTTTTTTTTTTTTTTTTTTTTTTTTTTTTTTTTTATGTTTTTGTAGTTTGTTGTTTTTTTTTGTTTTTTTGTATTTTTTTTTTTTTTCTTTTTTTTTTTGTTTTTTTTTGGTTTTTTATTAAATTTTTTTTTTTTTTTTTTGTTTTATTTTTTTTGTTTTGGTTGTTGGTAATTTTGTTTTTGTTTTTTTTTTGTTTTTCTTTTTTTGTTAATTTTATTTGTTTTTTTGTTTTATTTTGTTTCTTTTTTATGTTTTTCCTTTTTTTTATTTTTTTTTTTTTATTTTTGTTTTTTTTTTTTTTTTTTTTTTATTTTTTTTTTTTTTTTTGTATTTGGTTTGTTTTTTTTTTTTTTTTTTTTTTTTGGGTTTTTGTTTTTTTTTTATTCTTTTTTTTTTTGTCTGTTTTTTATTTTTTTTTTTCTTTTTTTTTTTTTTTTTTGCTTTAGCATGCCATGCCTACACGAACCTTTGACGTCCAAACACGCCTGAGTAACAAAACTGCATTCAACCGGAAAGGACAGTTCGACCCACGCTTGAAGCGTTAAGGCTGGTCGTTCACTAGGAACTGTCCGAATTTAACAGAGTTGACTGTCTTCCGTCTGGCCTATTGGCTTCCTCCGCATCTGCTTCGCCCAAGGTCTGGACGGGGGTGGTGACGGACCCTGCCCAAGGCGATGATGAAGCTGTTCCACGGACGGTCAGCATGACATGGGGACAAGAGTGCGACACAGAGGTGGGTGTGTTACTCTTTTAGACGGGACATATGATGTCACTCCAGAAGTATCAAGCTAGTGTTTGCGTATCCACATTTCCTAACCTGAGTTAACAACGCTATGGATATGTCCTTTCGTTCCGTCACGGCCGTGATTAGACTATTTACTCTTTACCGAGAGCAGCACCTTTCTTCGCTGCCATGTATTCCTACTGTAACTAACGTCGTACGGCAGCGCTTCGTACGGTAGATGTATGATTTTCGAGCGCAGCACATCACGTACGTTCACTATCGACAACCATAGTTGTGGTGATCGGAGATTGTAGGGGTAAACTCGATCGAAGCTGTCCAGCCTACACCGGATCGTTTCATTTCCCATACGAGTATCTGGAGTTGTCTGGCTTGTCATCAACAGCAGCGTCGTTATACACCCCTTCATCGGTGAGCCAAGTTCCCGAAAGATTAGCCCCCATTGCCGACGATGCGTTCTTGACACGTAACTCACCTCTCCGTAAGCTGGCGATTGAACTTGTCCGAGGTTGAATCGGTTCGGCCGCTAGACAACCGATAGTCCCGATTCCCCCCCTTAACCTTAATCAACATTGATGGCCATCGGGTGTGTTTTTTTACTTTGTGTTTCCCTTCCGCCACTGTTCAGACGTTCCTGCTGAAAGTTACCAAACGGAACATCGACGACACCACGAGCATAGTCAAGACGGTTCCTTGCTTTGGATCCACTACGCACACGTGCCTAATCGAGGTGAGATGTTTGGTTGGTTCTAGCCCCCCTGCACATGTTTACGTTCGTTTCTGTGGCTTGAGCCGCGACTACCCAATGTCAAGTGGTTGGGTGGTTGTCCGGACCTCCGTCTGAGACGCCTCTTACACACACTTTCAGAACACAACACACGTATTCGTGCGGGGATTAAGCCGTGCGCGAACGTACACTCCTTGCATCGATGTGGGATGATTCCGCAGCGTTGAGACATTGGTACCTGGGAAAAACCCACACCCTGAAATCACGAAAAGGCAAAGGGTATGTCCTGCGGTCCCTTCGGAGCATCGATAAATGCGAAAGCCCAACGCACCATGGCGTTGTGTCCCGGTACGTATACTCAACCCAGGGTATCAAAGTTGCTAGCGTGCAATTGTGCCGGGTCAGAGCAGAACATGGGCGACTCCCCTACCGTTAGCAGCTCTTTGGAGGCGTTTTGCGTGGAAGGTGACACGAGCTGCGGTAGGGTTAGCACCTAGTATGGGGGGGGGGGGCATAGTTGACGGGGTCTACGGTAAAGACAAAAACATGTCTATTTCCCGATTTGTACTCGCAATATTTGGTCCTATTCACTGTTATGATCGTCCACTTGAAGAGGGTCGCTTTACGGCGGGCCATAGTAATTCCAAATACCATCAGTAAAATTCGAGAAGCATGGTGTGTACGGCAGGTCCTATTCACTATGATGGTCCCCCGGAATAGTTGTTTTCATGAGGTTTCTCCGTGACAGAGATATATACTACTACTGTAGTAACAAGCGTACGTCTGGTTTAAATTATTTTTAAAATAGGCGACCGGACTCGAACACTCCAAAAACCTTGTTAGGTATACCATGATTATATACCAACGTTTGATGGTCTGGGAGCCGGATCAGTCAGATCTACGTTTCGCCTAGGAACGTGACATTGAGGCATGCATTATTGCAGGGCGCATCAGATATTTTATTTTGATATTGTTTATTAGGCCGAGTATATCTACGATGTACGCCCCTTGACGGGCGTGCTACTGTCATGCCCACCATACACGCTGGAATCTTCAAGTTTAAGGCGTGCCTTCGACTCCACCGGGACGTAGGGTTCTACCGGTGCATCTCTTACGGGAATCTAGAGCTCGAGTGCTGAGCTGTTTTATAAGTGCTAAGTGTCGCATCTCACCCCCTGGCTGATGCTACTCTTTGCTGCTCTGGCGACTTATACAGGTCATAGTGGATTTCGAACAGGCCGACGACCCGCTTCTTCCCGACGACGACGGTGTTGTGACCATCAGCACGTCCACAAGGTTAGGGTCTGGTTCGAGCTACAATATTGTCATCATCCATGCTCTCCTGTGCTCCTCGCGTCCACTCAGCGATCCATTGTCTTCAGACGACGAGTTGACTGTCTCGTTCGTGATCACGCGCGCGACGCCGTTGCATGCGCGTAGCCAGGCTCATGCTGAGAGCTTCAAAATATTGGAAACGACAAGCCCGTGAAGTAGTTGACGACGAAGTCTCGCTTCTGAAATGGATTCGCTTGTGGCTGGTCCTGGCTGCAACTACTCATGTTTGTGGCCCATTGACATTGTCATAATCGAAACGTGTAGCAATCATATTGTCGAACACAAAATGAACCATCGGCCTTAGGGCCCGTTTTAACCAAGAACAAAAAAAACAATTTTGAAAAACAAAATTAAATCCGCTTTTCATTGGGCAGAACCCGCACCACCACCCAAGATTATACCCCAAGATCCTAATATTTGGTGCTGGTCGTGTGTTGACCAATGTAAAGCGAATTTGAATGTTTATTTTCCAAATTGAATTTATTTTATACTCGTTAATCTGGGCCCTTACATGCTTTCGTCTTCTCACAAACCATGCAAACCATGCCTTAAACTGGACTCGTAATGCGCGTTTCCGTCATTGTTGAACGCGACGACAGGGGGACTAGCAGCACCAGCGGCACTAGCGCCGGAGAAGCCACCACGTCAGGCTCGTCTGATCGCGCGTTGCAGCTACCGACTGACACCGTGGTACGTTATCACAGCGATTTCAGCTGTACTACATTAATGGGGCGCAACATAGTATCCAGGACCAGATATGCGTACAAACAAAGCTCGAAGTAAATCCATTTCTCCGAAGAATAGGTTTTGTGTATATGCTTGGTCCTGATTTAGTCAGTTCTCCGTAATAACTGCCACCGTATAGGTTACTTGTCACTGGTGCTACGGGGGGGGTGGGGGGTGTACCTCAAATTTCATTATCGCGCTTAGGCTACTCGCACGAGTAACTCTGTACCTCGCTCAAACTCGAACGCAAACTAAGTGTGTTGTCGAAGAGGAGCAATGCATATACATAACGGTGCAAATACTAAAGCAGGAAGCTAAACATATCCAGACTGCCAGCTAAATAAAGGGTCACTCGGCCGAGGGGGCTCTCATCAGCTGCTAGCCAATGACTTGAGAAACGATCACGTTACCGTTTGGCCCAGTGTTGTGTTGCCTTGTTCAGCGCAGCAATGATTCGCCCACCTAACTGAGTCCGTCGTCAACGACCCTCACGCTCCTGAACGATATAACCTCTACTGTACGTTTGCGTGTTATGACCTCTTTATGGCAAGAGGAAAGTATTTGCAGCATAGCTCAATTAGATGAACGTGATTTTGCAGAGTTTTCGCTGACTCACGTCTCGGTCGTGCCGCCGCCTCGTTCTCTGGTACTCCTCTATTATTTTCTTCGCTTTGTTTTTTTTTGGGTGTCTGCAGATCGACGTGATGATTCTCTACAGCGTTTCCGCCTTGACTGCCCAAGGAGGGATCACCCCTCAGCAGATGGAGACCGTAATTCTCGAGAGCATCGTAGAGACCAACGAGGCCATGGTCAACTCGGAAGTGGCGGTGTACATGAACCCCGTACACATCGGCCTGGTGCGGTTTCCGTTCCAAACAGCCCACCGTGGTTGGTATTGCAAGCTTGTCTGCGAATGTCATGATGGCTGTGGTGGTGCTGGGGGTCTAGATTCCAACGTTTGGGCCAGTTGACGTTGCAAGATGTAACACTACTAATATATAGTTATCGTAGCGGATACCTCAGTTACGGTGCCCTTGCACTCAATATTCTAAGCCAGTACCCGCTTGGTCCTTGCCGGGTGCACCCCGCACCATTGGCAAGGCAGAGGTATGGCTACTACTGTGCATCTTAGCTACTTCGTGGATTCCGCAGCACTTGTTGTTGCCATCCGTACGGACGGAACCTGTACGACCGGACAGGAAACGCGAACATCGCGTTATCAAGGTGTTATCCCGCCTCTCACGACATACGTGTATGCGTTCCTACGATTTAGCAGTGAACACCGCACGCTTTGTAAAACCCGTACATGGCCATCGCCATATACTAAGCACCACCAGGTATCTACGCACTATATACCCCACGCGCATCATACATACTTTTACCCAAACGGAACTACAGTAGCTGTTGCTGGGGTTATATCGTTGGGAAAAGTATCATCCATCACGAAATGTATGGCTTTCACCCCCTTGTATCTATTATCCCGACGCCTGTGGCTCGACCCCTTGTTGCCAATTCTGTTGTATATGGTACAGTTGCCGTACGAGGTAACTACCCCCGACAGCGCTACCACCCTGACGGACTTCCAGAGCAATGGGAACGTGGCTATTCTCCGGGACTTGGTGGGGGCGGACCTTGTACAGCTGGTCAGCGATTTCGACAATTCTTGCGGACGGGGGTAAGTGTTATTATTTATTGTCCTACGCGATTTGGCTGCCGAGCGGAAAATTGCAGGTGACAACACACATGTGGGCGATTGAGTATCCTGCGGAACAGGCATTGCCTAGACCATACCTGAACATAGCAATACCGCAGATATTTCAGTAAGCGCTGTTAGGACAACATAATACGTCAACTACAGTAGGTATGGACTCCTCGTACCAGTTATTTAAACGTCGGGTGGTTGTTGGTCTATCGCGGTTAAAACCGGGCCAGGTTAGCCGCGAATAGTCCAATAATATGTTCATTGCTCCATGTAATGGGAAATGACAAGAGGTAGCGCCTAAAGAACGTTAGCGGACCAACACGGGTGCTATTCATGTAAACCTCGATACGTTCGATGACTGCTTGGTAGATGAGGTTGCGCTATAAAACCATCAAAGCATGTGTCTAGGATTCACGGAACCTCGCCGATTTCTACAGCTGGTACTCTGTGAAAAAATAACTTTCAAGGCCTTTTCACACATGAAACGTATATCGGTGACATATCGGGACTGAAACCAGTGTGTTCCGAGCTCAGAAGCGGACGGTCTACCCATCAAGCTAGTCAACGCTGACTGAGTGGTCTAGCAGGCGTAGCTATATAACCAACAATATCCTCTTGACATTCAGCACACACCAGACATACCAATAAACGCTAATGGCAGCCGCCAGAGCACGAAGTCATCACCGTCATGTACCTCATTTGATGTGTTGCCTTCCGTCCTCCGCACATCCTACTATGGCCGCGAAGGTTCATCTTTAACGGAAACGAGGCCTTCGGGTACTCCATAGTGCACCCCACCTGCTTCGACAACTTCGTGCACACCCATTTGTTCGGCCACAACTTTGGATGCGAGCACAACAGGGAGGCCACGACACGCGACACAGAATACGCACACGGCCTCCGTTACTGCTACGGGGAAGACCCGTGAGTAATCAAAATATACGTGGTTCGCTAAACTCAACTCCAAAGGAGCGGGGGGGGGGGGCGGGGGGGGCTGAAATGTCCGCACCGAACAAAGTTGAATATGGTGTTGGCAATTGCCGCGGGGTTCCCTTTACCCAATCCCAACCTGTACCATGGAGTACAACGTACCACGCATTTTCTGCCTGCTTTCCCGCTAACTCAACTGTAAGACCCTCGGGCGAACAGTGGATACTTCGTACACATTCATATAAGTAGTGTCGCTGCGACGAAATTAAGGCTATTTTTGCCCATTCGGGGAGACGTTCAAGAGCATGGTTCACTTGCCATCATATGTTGAAGCTCAAGCTGTTTGGAGTTTGCTGACCCAACCTTCCTTGTGCCTGTCCTTGGTAACTCCATGGCTAAGAAACCCTTAGGTACGGAACGCTCATGAGCTTCTCGTGTGGAACTCCCCGCGTGAACTTCTTTTCCAACCCTGACGTCATCCACCTCAACAAGCCCACCGGTACGCCGACGGAGGACAACGCTCGTGCAATCGGAGACAGCATGGTGAGAGGAGAAGAGACGGTCATCGACTCATGGCATTACTGTCGCCCAACGCGTTCCATCCATGCCGAGAAAAGCATGCATCATCTAGCGTGATGGACGTATTCCAAGTGTTATGTTTGCTGTCGTGGTATAATATATGCACGAACGGTGGACAGAGGAATCGTCGTGATTTATTTGGGTCCTTCTACGAGTGATTGGACCAATGCGCCGAATGCTGATAGTTCGACAACCTGAACTAGCGACGAATATACCATATTCTATGCCTGTCGTGGACTATGGTTCCCATATCAAAGCACACAGCCGATTTCAAAGGCGATCCGCAGAACGTCGAAACATGCCCGCCTGATGAACGGCTACGGATGTGCAGCACAGCAGGGGTCTCCCAATAAGGTGGTGGTTTGCCACAGCAATATGACTGCCCTATAGAAGGATGCCACCTTATTCATTCCAGGTTATGAGTGCGATCCCCCTGTGGCTCCAAGCTTTTTTGACCGCCTTATGTCGGGATACCGCCTTACTCAGACCACCTCATTAGGAGACCCCCACTGTAATCGCAACTCATCGCAGTTTCCACGCCCATCGGGCAGAGGCTGACCGAGGATGCGTGCACGGAGCCTGGCCTGTCAATAGAACCCAAAATTAAACACAATAACACCTCTGTTCCGGCTTGCAGGTGGCCATCTCCAACTACCGGGACCCCGTAAGACCCCCTACCCCTTCTCCTACCACCACGTCCCCTACCACATCTCCGACGATTTCCCCTTTCATCACCGTCGATCCCACCCCTGCTCCTACGACGACCCCATCTCCCACGACTACATCTCCCACCTTTGGCCCTACCATGGCTGCTACCACCACGTCTCCCACACCTTCTCCTACCGCCACCACTCCTCCCATCACCAGGCCTCCCACCCAATACACGCTAGTGGGATGCTATGGAGATAACAACAGGGATCGCGTTCTTTCCGGAATTTCCATGAAACGCAACCCGGAAATGACTACGGAGGTGAGTTTAACCGCGTCCTCGATTAGTGCAATGTTCAATCACTGGAACAAAATGCGGAACAACAGGAGACGACAACCAGTGCCAACCAAACGCAAAATCGCACAAACGAGTGTCGTCGTTGGCCGCTGGGCGCGGTTTCTCGTATTGGTGTTCCAGGCATTTGATACCTAGGTTGAGTCGGGGCTTTGTATAAACCCGCATGAAAGCTTCCAGGCGATTATGTGGCCATGACGCTGGAATACGTATAGGGCGTACGCTGTGGGGAAATCAATGGGACGGCCAACGTAGATAGTACATAACTGTAAATGAACACATGGACTTAGACGGGATAAGCCACGGTCTAGAAGATACACGCAAATAAACCAAGGGCAACATGCAATTGGCTATATCCGGTGTGAATGCGGGACACAAAATGATAGTTTGTCGTATACCCGGTTATGACAGACAAGACCCCGGCGAACCTGAGGAAAGCTGCTTTAATGCAGTCGAATCGAGGCTCATAATCTGCGAGAAATAACTGCCGTTCCTTCCGCAGTTATAGTTGTGGTTTGTTTCATCAGAGGGTTCGACCGAAGGTCTGGGCCACTGCACGGTGGATCCACCCTTGGCAGGATAACATATGCCTGAACGCTGACGCTAAAATGCCACGGCGGCTCGCCAACACAGGTTTAGCCGCACTCGTACGTCTACCGAGATTACGTAAACATCTCGAATATATCGCTTAAGAAATACACGGAATTTTTACCCGCCCGAAACGTAAAAAACCGATAAAGACGAGAGTAAAGGTGCCAGGTTCATAGCCACTACACTGTTCATGGTCAAAGCGTCACGCGCGTTCAGTACATCAACCGATTTGCTCTGTTGCTCCTGTTGTCCGACCACAGGTGTGCGCTGCGTTCTGCCAAGGGTCTTCGTACTTCGGAACGCAATTTGGCAACGAGGTAGCAAAACAATTGTTGTGTGGTCAGCTTGTGGCGTAACCATTGGTAGCCTAATTCCGGCGGCGACAACAGCTGCAGTTGTTTCCATATTGAAGAGCAAGAACTATTGAATTATTTCGAGGCATCTATATATATAGTTTCACGCATCAGTTGCCTCTCCCGGAAGCTTATTCAAAAGTATATATTTTTGTGTATTCAGTGGTTGTATGAAGCTGAGTATTGTTCACTGGTAAGTGGCCGCTTGCGGAGTGCTTTGAATCGATAATCTTAATATTACCAACGTGTTCTTGGTGTTTGTCGATTCTTCTGTTTGGCTTATGGACGGATTGTTCACCAACAAGGCGGAATACGAGTCGTGGAACCGGGGCGAACGTACCTCAAACAAGTCGTTAAGGTCGCTTATCGACCGTGCTGCCAGGTTTCATGTCGCCTTCAACGGTTCAACCGTTCCTGTCGGAACACTGATGAATCCAGCACAAACCCCACTTTTTAATAGTCTCCATCGTACACAGTGCTACTGCGGCGTGGACTCTGACGACCCAGACGAGCTCGGCGAAGCCACGTGCAACTCCCCCTGTGCCGGAGATGCCTCCCAGACGTGCGGTGGCCGAAACGCGATCAGCGTGTACCAGTACATCGTACTTGAGCCGGAGTTCCTAGGGTGCTGGACGGACTCGCCTCGCAACCGCATCATGGATATCGTGGAGTCCAGCAATGCCATGACGAACGACGTGAGCTGTGTTTATGTGGTGTTGCAGTGTCTAGATGCCTCTCTTACCACCACACGTTCGATAATTATTTGGGCAAGTTTGTTTGGAACTCGCCCCGGCAACATATGTTGGACCTAGCTCAGTATATTGCCCCAGCGAGCTCGCAGCAGGTATGCTGTTTTTGTTCGGGCCTTCATATTGTTACTTTCCAGCAATTGCAGTTGGAAAGTCGGTTTCTGCGGCACCCTCTACTGTGTCTGCTCCAGTGGAGACGGGCTTTAAACACGTACTGTTTGACGCCCCGATTTAGGATATAGCCTGTGCAGGCACTGGTCAACCGTTTGGTGACATTAGTCCGCTGAACGGGGCGTAAGTTATGCCGCTGTTGTTGGACTAGCTGTGTGTCAATCCGTGGGCTTCTCCCAGATCTTCCAACTAGGGCCATTACATAACCGCCCGACCCTGAACCGTACCTGACGACGTGACCTGAACCTGAGACTCTAACTTTATTTATTGTTGGCATTCTCACATCTCCAATCTTCCCCGTTATCTGGTTGTTTGTCGCACGTCTCGCAAAAACATCAGCTATGCGTGGGAATCTGCAGCTCCTACGCCTTCTTCGGATTGCAGTTTGGACGGGAGGTAAGCAACACCTGAGAGCGCCAAATGAGTAAGATGTATACATATATGATACACTCCCTGGCGGAGCTGTGTGAATCAAGCAGGTGCAATGATTGTATGTCCGATTTCAACGCCCTTTCATCGGCAAACGTTTCGAATATACCACACGCCAACGTTGTTTCCCTCGTGTTCCCGCACATGTTCACGCTAGAGTTGTGTCGCCACACACCACCACGAGTGCACCAATCAACGTATCCCACGTAACGTTGTGCTGCACGTCCTAACCATGTTTTGTTCCTATGCGCAGTGCTGGTGCGGCGACGAGAAGACGGACCACACCATCCACGGAGAGTCCACCGCGTGCGACAGGGCCTGCACCGGCGATTCTGACGCCATATGTGGCGGTTTCAACGCCATGTCCGTATACATTAACCAGTACTAGGCCCCACGGCTGAGCAAATCCATGTACCGCGCAACCTGCCGCAGTCACCCGTGCTCTTGCATCGCGCGCTCCGAAGGGCAACACATATATCTGAACCATGTCAAATGTTTTCGGCCGCCCTACACTCGATAGAAGTATCAGCAGTCTAAATACGGATATATTAGTACTCAAGCGACGTGGGTTTAAACCGTTTGGCAGAACGGACCGGTTGGCTTTGTCGTGCGTACTTATGAAGAAACAGGCTTACCACTTGCTAAAATCTCGAAAATAAATCAGTTGTTAAAATGTTCGGGCACACCGGTAGTAGAATTGATGCAAAGCTTCATGGGCGTGGATGTAAACGGGTTCGGATTACGTTTGGTCGACAGTTAATCGAAAATCGATGTTTCAGGCGCCGATGGTATACGTGTTTGTGTGGTGCCCCGTCAGTGTCATGTCATAGCGAAACCATCTGGCAGGGGGAGATGTTCGAATCATTGACTCAAATCAATATTAGTTCGCGACATTGACTTCTTGTGAATCACCTTCGCCAGAGTCCGTTTTGTTTAGTTTAATTGTTAGGGTACAATAACCGTACGTGACGTCGTTAGGGCATTACAACAAAAACGATGAAAAACCCCTTGCTCAAACCGCCGAGCTCATGGTGAGGTGTCGAGCACGCCACGACCTGTGACAACATGTCGCGTATCCGGAGCTTTTTTTGTGGCTTGACCGTACGGTGGTATGTATTGCTAGATGTGGTGCGAGACAGCTTAGACCTGTACATGTTGCATGGAGGGTGCGCGTTGTATACGTATTGGTGTCAAATTGTACTTGCGTAACTCAGGATGGCCACGTTGAGAACGCCCAACGCCGAACCGCAACTAGCAATGTTAGCGAGGGACGTGGGCCCTAAACAACATCAGCGGCGATGTCGTTGTATTCTGCCGGGCTCTGCATTCCTGCAGGAACATCTTGCAAGCAGATGCCGCCGTACACTGCCTTACCTGATTAATAATGTCGAGATATCTGCGCCTCAAGGTTTCAAGAAGTACATGCCGTGGGGTGCACGAGTCACAAAACGCACCAAATGCTCACAGGGCACGGTTTTACAACTATTCCGGAGGCGTGTTGCTCAGAGCGCGGGGAGGCGCGGCCCAGCAAGCTACTTCTCACCCCGGGGAATAGCTCGTGCGGAAACGCCGTCGTTCGTGGGGGGGAACCGCGAAGCAGCTGTGCCGAAGAATCATCATACGTATACTTAGTTAGGTAGGGTTTGGGTGCGGGGCATTTGTTCGCTATTGATTGTGTGTTTTGAGTTGGACGGTATTTGCTTGCATGGTGTACCATAATGTGTCCTGTTGGCCAATTTGGTCAGGGAAGGTTGACGACCCCCCCTCCCCCCCCCCGTAGTTATATATTTTGCGATGCTAACTACGCGCAAGAGAGAAATATCACAACGCTTGGCCTAGTGTTAAGGGAGGACCACATGAGTACATTGCATCGCTTGTTATACGGGAAACACCGATAACACTTGCAGGCGAGGAGAGGCTGAAATGCAGCTGTTCGCCCGTGTACACGCCGTCGAGGGGTGGGCTTGCTAACTCATGAGGGAAGTTAACACTTTAGTTAGGCATTGAGCTATAAATATATATATACTACGGCACGACTGTTGTTGTTGGCTGTTGTTGTAGCATCTCGACGCATGTAGTTGTGATTTGACGATTTTCACACTAAACGCTTGAGTTCGGTGAAGCTGACTTGGAGCGCAACCGTCGAGAAGGATACACTAATGCATATCAGTGTGTAACATGTCTACAGGCGCATGCTTCATTGTGAAGCCTCCTGGACAATGTTGAGTGGGATGTGAGCTGTGGGCTCCAAGTGCTCGATTTCTGTAGTCGTGCTTCATTCTACCCACGGTTTTTCCCTACCTCGACCTGTTCGGCGGCGACGCGACTTTGTCCGGCCAACATTTTGGTGCAGCCCACATGGGCATTGAAATTTCGTCAACCCGCTCCGCCATTTGAAGTAGCAACTATTATGCATGGACTACATCATCATCCACAGTGTTGTCACATATAAAACAGCAGGAAGTATTTCCGAGGAACCAGCTAAAGTAACCCATCACATTGCTGTATTTTCCTGTTATTCACGAGATGTAAATGGCGTAACTTTGGAAAATATCTAGATATGCGTACCGCGTATTGTGTAACAGGCGCCCGCCCGCATTGAAAGGCGTAAATCGGCGATGGCATCGAAAGCGAGGTTATCAACAATGGTTACCCGCTTGCACTGCCAAGTGCCAGGTGTTGAGTCCACGATCGCTTTTGGGCGTAATACACCTCGAGAGGGACGCTATCTTTCCCTGCACACAAACATTGTTGCCGTAGTTTTCATCGGACACGTTAGACCACGACAACGTCATGGGTGTACTTCAACGGAGGCAGCGCGAACCTTTCAACCCGCGTTGCAACGCTCGCTACTTCCAACAAGCCAAACCGGCGCACTGAGCCAACAGCAGTACTCACGCTGAAACCTCCATCAACATCAAACTTACCCTAAACAAGTGACCACTTTGCATCTCGATGACTCAGCGTCATCGGCTACTGCTATAGCTTCAGTTCCTTCAGCCGTTTTGTGGTTTACGCCTACAGTATTCTAGAGCTCCGCCGTCACCCCCGGAAATCGTGGGCCAATAAACCACCGCAGCGACGTTAGAACAACAAAATCTCCAAGACCAGGCCAACTTCTCCACGACTCGGGACAGAGGCACCTCCGAAACATTCACCGACACACATTTACTCCATCGCATGCAACACCAATAGTTTTTGGTCGTAAATGTAGACCAGTCGGCGACAATCTTCCTCGCCAGTGACCCTCGTTTTTCCTAGATTAACGAGGCTGGTCTTGGTCCTTGTCATAGCGGGCTAGTTTGCGTGCGGGCTCTGTAACGATTATTCCCTGTCTTGGACGGTACCTGTATGCGGGCGGTGGAGCAACGGCCAAAGTGATCAACACACAAATATATGTACTTTTGTTTCGACACGCGGTTAGATTTGCAGCCGCGCGGACTTACAAGGTGCCATGCAATACCTTGAAAACCATTTTTTCGAACTGGTGTCCCTAGACTTGGTGATTGCAACCTAGCATCAAGCACCAGGGACAGCATATTTTTAATAATGTCGCCCGACGTATTTGCGGGGAACAGGACATAAGGACAGCTGTGCAAAGATTCCGCACAACCGAAGAACCAGCTACTCCAGTACTCCTGCAGTATCATGACGTCTGCAGCAACGTCTGCGACCATTACGACGATAACAGGGTGATGGCATGTACCGTTCATGCACAAAGTCTGTGGTCCAACTCTCGCCTCCTCAGCATGAGCTACAGTATGTCGTACATGTATAGCTTGTGCCTCGTAAAAGGGCGAAAATATTGAACGCCTTGAATGAGTTTAATACCTTACGAAACCAATTAAAACCAAATCTTGAAATAATGTACATTCTACGGATACCTAGTTGGGCTTGCCATTATCGCCTTAGGTTAGAAAGGTGTTAGTTGTTTACAAACGACGATCCTCCTCATTGACATACATGAAAGTCGTGCGTCGCCAATGGCAGGAGGAGTTGTGTCAGCACAGTGATCGTGGCCATTGTACTTGGTGGTGTTTGTTAATACCGCTTCTCGCCGTTCTTGCACCATACTGGCATATTGGCCACTCTTGATCGTCTTGTTGCGCTGTTCTACCACTGCTGGTCCGAGGATATAGGTATGCGCCAATAATATATGCAGTCAAGGTCCAACGTCTCCCCAGCTTTAAACAGATTCACCCCTAGCTCTTCGTGCTGTGCAGGCAGTGTAGCTGTACTCGTTTCTGACAACTGAGTCATTGGATACCACAACTATTTTGGCCAGACAGCACTGGTGTGTACAGCGGTAGACAGTAGCATTCAGTATATACCAGGCAAGCATGGCGCGTATTGACTGTAGGCGAGACAGCTACCACGTCCCCAGAGTACGCAGCACACATTGTAATTTGTTCGGCCATGATACAGCACCGAACCAAGATAGGGTCCCATACACTCCCTTCTGCCAAGGCCATACTTCGTTCGTGATGTTCAAATACGTTTTCTGTTCCTCCTTGGTTTTTCCTTATGTCGTCTCGTAACTTCGCTCGTTGTCACTGGTGCGTTAACGTGGGCAGGTGCCCCGATTCAAGAGAGCCCAGTGACTAGCCCGAACAAGCGCTCTTAACTACACATTGCTCGTTTCTGTAGTGGCAAATATATATATATATATCTATATATATCCTTTAGTATAGGCGCGACATGCTTCTTTGACTGCTCTTATACCCCGAATACGCTTATATTGAGCGCTCTATAGGCGGGGTACCCACTGTATGGGTATGTTCTCCAATAAAAGTATACATTGTGCAGTGTGTTGCGTGAACTGTTTATTTCGTAATCTGCGGATTTCCACGGTATTACGTTGTTTACTTATGGTCTCCGCGCTCCCTTTAACATGCATCTGGTATATATTTTATCTGTCTTGAATTTTGTTGCCACATAATCGTTTATCTCCCTAGCTAATAGTATACCAGTATGATTTTCGTTCATACGATAATGTGTACCACTCTGGCCCGGAATATAAGGGCCGTATGTATATTTACATTCAATTTATATGGCCCTTATATTTTAGGTGCGGAGTGGTAGGGAATTGTTCATTCAGGAAAATAAAGCTGATAAACGATTAATCGAATACACCACCAATCTACTGTAATCCAACCGACTTTTATTCTCTGGGCAGCTATTCACGGTGGCCTGCGGAGTCATTTATTGTACCACGGACAGCGTGGGTTGTGCACCGGTATGTGTGATAGTAACCTGCGCACCATTTGAAACCACTCTTGCTGATGTACGGTCACTTGGTAAGTGCTTAGCTCCGATTAAAATCAGCATTGATTGGCATCTTGTGTCTATTATCGTACAATATGTGTTCATAGTGCCGACCGCTGTATATAGGAACGGATAGTTTTTAACTACCCCGTTTCATTTACCGACACTGTCACTTATGTCTATACGTTTCATTTTAGCTTTCAGTTTCCAGGTCAATGGTCTGCTTACACTGGTGTCTCATCCCATGTGTATACATTTTACGATGATCTTTAGTGGTACCCTTGAATGCAGCTAGAAGAGTAAGTTCCGTGAGTGGTACAAATCTCACCGTCGTGATAATGTTTCTATTTACAACAGTGGGAAAAAAATAATCTGAGAGCGCGTAGTGTGGGTAGGCGCAATTCGACGGGTGTCGAAGACGGAAGGAAAAGCTGATGTTTCCTACCGGAACAAATCGAGGCCCGAACTGTAGTGGGGAGAAAAGACGAAACCCTGATACGTGACCCCGGCACAGAGTTGCGACTATTGATAAGAGGGAGAGAGAAATATGGGGGAAGATAAAACAATGTGATGAAAGAAGCCAACATACTAAAAAAATACAAAATGCCTGGTACGAGATTCTTCTCTCGGCTGTATTTCAGTATTTGGTCTAGCCCTTCTCTGCTTCGATAACAAAGTTGACGCACCCTGCGTGCGCGACATCATGGAACCCTCATACCACTGTGTCCATGAATAAAAATACCATTTGCTATTGGAAGATTTAATCCGATAGTTTCCTTGTATTTAGGGGTATCATGTGTCCCTTAAAAATGAATAGCAAACTGTTATCCCATCAGTCCATACATTTAGAGCCACCGTTTTAGGCAATGAGGCGCGAGCATTCGAATCGTCATACGCAATATCACTCAATCTGCCAAACAATCTTTATCGTCGTCAGTTCCTTCATCTATACCCAGTATTAAGAGTAGAAAGCCCTACGTACGTGGACAAGCTGAGGTCAACGTTTGTCTTCCCTTTCGACAACTCCGTTGCGCGCCTGCCAAATTGTCGGGCCGGAAGCCCGGGTTGCCGATGTGCATCGAATTTCGCGAACCTGCGACCTGTCACTACCGGTGACAGAAGAACCACAGAAGAAGAAAACAAAACCTCCTATACCCACAACAGCTCTACGGTACAGCGCGACGGACAAAACTCCCACGGTTGGGACGAATTTCGCGGCCTATAGTCTCCGGACATCTAGGGGGATAGGGGGGGGGGCACAACAAAGAGTGACGATTTCAAAAACCTATTGTCGAATTGTATGTCCAAACACCGATACTTAAATCTCGTCCGACAGGGTGGGTAATCTCAAGTGTTGTCGGGTTTTGTTTAGATCGTCCGAGACTCGAGTTCGCTAAGATACCGAAACAAACAAAAATAATAGTCGATACGGCTTTAACATCTGACATGTATTTTTATGGCTAATACAGTCGATCGGAAAATTGGTGGATTCCGGTAGGCCCTGCGAGCGTAAATGATGTTTATGCCTTGACTAAGTCGGAACAGAGTGCCAAGCGGGATCTTTGCACCCACTACAATGGTGTGCCAAGTGGGGATCAGGCTCAGCAACGAAGGGTTTGACCCGTGAATTAACCTGGCAGGCTCGTGTCTACACGTGGTCCATGTCTACGTATGCGGCTTTCGGTTGATATATGGCTACCACAGAACATTGTCAACCCAGCGAGATCATAAACGACAGTACATGTCGTTAATGAAAGACCTTTTGACGTGTGTATGTAGGTCTATCGTTCTCCACCTTCCGCAGGAAACGGCTGGGAAGCAGATGTTGACCTCTCTATCCGATACACGAGGCCGTTGGCCTGTGCAGTGGATACCCCAACAAACAATATATGGTCCAGTACATATTGGACCCGACGCGTGCTACGATATAGGTAGCACGTTGTGGCTGAAATGCTTTCCGAATGTTCGGGGTCCTTAACTCAACATTGACGGACTTTCATTGCCGTGTAGCAATATTGTTCAATATACTTAGGCCATCGTATTGTTCACGCCGGGTTGACGCATGCTACGATAAAGGTTCACCATGTTTTTTTCTGAGCTCCTCACTTAAGGAGCGTCATACCTCACCAAAACAATGATTGTGGAGGAAAACACAAGTGCTGCCGGATGATAAATATTTTTACTTAAGTATAGTCTGAAACATATTTCGTCACAACAATGAAAGTGCGGCCAATTTGGGTTAAGGAGCCCGATCGTTCAGAAAACGATCCAGTCAAAAAGTGCTACCTCTACCGTAGCACGCGTCGGTTGCGCTCTTAGTCTCCTCCGAATACAGAATCTTGGGGGAGGTTTAGAGCTCCTCAAGTGACCATCCTTTTAAGGCAAAATCCATGTGCACCTATATACCGTAGCATGCGTCACACGTTTTTTATGTGTTAATTGCTCCGCTGGCTACGCAACACGACTTGTTCGAATGGTGTTTGCTTTAACGTGCAACCCGCTACAACAAGAGCAGGAATAGGGCTTCTGCCAGAAACTTCCTGTACCGGTTGAAGACAGCTATCGTCGAGGCCAGCATTACAGTGTTTATTGTTCTTACCAGCAACATGATCTTTGAACCCCCACGCCTCCAAGCCCTCGTCCTCCTCCGGTCCGGCGGTGAAGTCATCACCAAACGTATAAACTACGTCCCCTTCCGGTCCAGACGTGAAGTCATCCCGAGGCGTAGCCATCACGCCTTCATCCGGTCCAGTCGTGAACTCATCCTGGGACGACATGGAAGCCACTCTCCCTTCTGGTTCCGTCGTGGTGTCGTCCTCAGAGGTGACAGCCACGTCCACGTCTGGTCCCGTTGTGAATTCGTCAAGAGATGAAAACACGTAGCCCTCGACTGGTCCAGTCGTGAAATCGTCATGAGACGAAAACTCGTTGCCATCGCCAGGTCCAGTCGCGAAGTCATCATGAGATGTGGAAGATGCGTTCTCATCCGGTCCAGCGGTGAAGTCATCATCATTGGTGGAAACGGCCTCTCCATCTGGAACGGTTGTGACGACGTTTCGAGGCGGGCTAGAAATGGCGTCCCTCGCCGGCCCAGTCGTAACGGCATCATGGGTCTTGGAAATGATCGATGAGCTCGCGTTGTTTAATCCAGCGGTCAGAGCGTGTTGTCGTAGATGACGGCATGAAATCCCACCAAGGAATGCAGCGGCTAGGAAGATGGTAGACGCGGTTTTCACAACCACCTTGAGGCGTGTTGGTCGGTGCGGAGTACCTGCATGCTTGTCTTGTTGTTTTATCTGCGTGCGCCCTACGCAAATCGGCGAAAACGACAGTGTGTCAGGTCGGCGAAGGACAGAGGTCGTAGGGGTAATGATCCACAGGTAGGCTTTCCTGCAGGGACCGCACCGTGATCCGAGATAAGTATCGTTCCATAGATTTTTGCGTAAAACAGCTGTTTTTAACCTCGCCTGGCGATATTTAAGTTGGTGCAATCCACGATTGCTGGTCTTGCCTACACCTACGGAAACAGAAAGACCCACGCGAGTATTTTCGTTTTTGAACGTTTGGCCTGAAGGGATGCGTCGTGGAGAAATATCTACGAAACCAAATTCAGCACAAGATAATCCTGTTTGTTCTTCCTGAGGTCGCTATCACCGGAAGAGGGCGGATGGGGGGGGGGGTGTAGTGTCTGTTTTGGGCAACCTAATAAACTTTTACCGAATCCACCTAAACCCACGACGTGTTTCAGGTGGGTATATTGTTTGCTCCTGAGGATAAAGTGGGTTAGTTCGATTCCCGGCATCGTCAAGTTTTTAAGGGCGGAAAGGGTTCCTCTGCCAACATTGCGCGAGGCGATGGGAGATATCCGAAACTCTCTACTGTCGTGACAAATACTAACCAAATTTTTGAAGCGTAACACCAATTTTTGGAAGATGCCAACAAAAAAACTAGATTTAATGCTTCACGTAGTATGCGAGAGCCCATAAATTGCTGGGTTGTGTTAGAGTATCGCTACTCATTACATACCCTGCAAAATTGAGTGGTTAATGTGTTACTAATTAGGTTACAACAGTAGTGGGTAGTTCGACCTGGTATGACATATATATATATATGGTATCTGTATCGAACAGCCAGATGCCCCTGTCGTATCTGGCCTAAACCCTACCCACCTTCGAGTTGCTAGAGTCCAGTGCCACTCACCACCGTGTTCACTGGTTTGCGACAGGCTTGGCTGCAATCTCGAATCGCAACACTAGCCTGATGCAATCAAACGCCATTGTCGAAGCTATTTCCTAATGCATACGTAACTCGATATATTGTGCGTATGTGCCCCCCCCCATTGAGAAGATTCATACCCCGGCCAAAAGTCGGCGTTTAGGGAAAAATTGCATGGTGTCGTCTCCATGAACAAGCCCACTGTAAACGTGATAAGGTAGCACGTGTTACAATACAAACTGGATACCATCAATATGTCGAAGATCTCCGTCAGTCAATACTTCGTCTTGTCAGACCATGCCAATCGTACTGTAACACGCTCATGGTCAGTATATTGTGTGTAGAAAGCAGGGTAAAGCACCCCTTCACACGAGTTCCTAAGCGACGTTTATCGACAAAGAGATGGGCGCAAACGTACAGGGCTTGTCTTGGTGGAAACATGTCGAGACGAGACTTTCCAACGATGCCATTTTTGTTTCGTGTGCTCCTCAACGTTCAAAGAAAAGAGGCCTCGGACACTGGTCCCAGGGGCTGTGTTGTGTACCGCGCTTTGCGATATTCGCGGAACCTGAAACTTGAGTACGCAGTTGTCGTCCGACCAACAACAATATGGCTATACGAGAAAATAGCAAAATGCCTCACTGGTTAATGGGAGATTCTGGTTCGATGCAGTAATCGTTGATCAGGTACTATATCAATAGTTATTAGCTTTTTGTTTTGTAATGTCAGATAAACTTTGTACGTCGACCCCTAACCTTCCTTGGAAAGTACGCTTCTCCACATCATGATATGAGGAATGCACAACTAAACGACCAGCCCAAAATCAAGGGTTTCGGATGGCGCTTGCATCGACACGAAGAGTAGCGAATGGTTGGTAATTATCGTGGGCTCGTCATTTTCACCTCCTTGTGAAGTTTGCGGCATACGGTCTTCGTCAGGAGTTGCGTGGCTTACGTTCTGCCCGAGAGAGTTTGAGGTGGGAGGGCAAAGAGATGCAGTTTCGAATGCGCTGCTCATGCGTCTGACTGCACTGCTTGAGACTACGTTTGCGCATTTCTCGCATACTTTCATGTGAGCAACCTCGCGTATACCCGTCGTATATATCCCAGGGTATATGTCGATTGTACCGGGACTGCATAACTCACACGAACATCCAATAAGCACCACAACGATGATTTTGGTCGACACCTTTTGATCAACGGGACTGCAGTAGAATTGAGCTTGGCTCAGCGTGTACAAAAAATTCGAGATATCTCGGTAGTCTACAATAGTTCAACATAGTTTAGAAATCACCCCGTGTGTATATATATATACAGGCATGCACTCCTCATCGCTTGATGTGTTACTTCACGACTCTATAATGTTTTTCTGTTGACCTCATTATAAGGATACCCTGCTGGCTGTGAGACCAGCCTACATATGTAATTTACATACGTACTTATGTTATACACTTGGTGACCAGTATTCTGCAAAGATTAAAACCCAAGCTAATATGTATTTACTCACGCTGAAAGTTTGAACTTCCCCGCTCAACCCGCTGACTCCGTTACCACTACCTCGAGGGTTACTCACCACAACTATTCGAGAACATTACATAAATAACACAGTGTACGGTTCGATTCAAACAAACCCTAACCCTAAGCCAATCAGGGCAAGCCTATCCTTGACCCTAGTGCAGTAAGATGATAACTCGAAGAGGTGCTAATCTGTACTGATTACCTTACGGCTGCGACCGACCTCCATCATTTGCAAGGTCGTGTAGCCTCGGTAAAACGTGTGGTCCCAGTAAGACACACAGCTTCCAAATATAGACTTCGACGGATCCTTAGACCAGACAGCCCTGAGGTCGAACGCTTTCACTAGCACCCCAAGTAAAACTGGTGTAACGTCGAAAATGAGTTTTGAATAGGGTTTTAAATAGATGCACATATATGATATCATGAGGTTCACTGATATACGTTCCCAAGCATATAACACAAAAGCAAGGGGAACCATGATAAAAAACAACACATACGTAGGCTTTTTTCGCACTGGGTATTCAGTCTTGACGCCCGTCTACTGTTGATTTGATGTCCCTGAACTCTGTTGAGAAATCGACACAACACGTTTGGGTCTGCATCTGATTCTCGGTGTACCACAGCAGCAAGCACACGAAGTCACCGCCGTACAGCTAACCTACAAGAAACCCTAACAATGCGTTTGCACTCCTCGTGCTTTTAATGTACGAGATAATGCTGCTGTGGGTACGATACGACATAGCGTCGTGTTGATGGGATAGTCATGTTTATCCGTCGAGGTGGTAAGGTCACCACGATTATTTTGAACACAGCCTCGTAACAACGACGAAGGGGCTTACCCTTACCAATTAATCCCTCAAAGCTGCACCCGGGAGGGCACGAGCTAAACCAATAGTACCGTACACATCATTCTGTAATACCAACTACCTATGCACGAGTATGTATCCGTTCTCAATTTGGGTGAAGACGCGTGCTACGAGGATATAAGGTATCATTTTCTACCTGAGACGTTTTCTGCACGATTGGGCGACTTGAACCCAACACTCGTTGGATCTTCGTTTTTGTGCTGCAATATCGTTCATAGTCTACTTAGGTCATGAGATTGTTGATCGGGCATCACTTTTGCTGTTCTTCAAAAGTCAGTTTTGGGGCGAGGTATGGAGCTCCTCAAGTGACCACCCTTAGAAGGCCGAAACTTGGTGCAACCTCTATTGTAGCATGCGTCTGAGGACGTGTGGTAATCGATCGAGTTCGCAAAAAAGAGAAGACATACGTATAGAAGAGGGGCCAAAGGGATCAAGATAACCCACCTGGAAAACGAAGCGACCGACGTGCGATATTTGCGAGGGGGCTGGACCTGGACAACTGGCCGTCGTGAATTTTATGGCAGAGAGGTAGTGAAGAATCGCGAGTGGAGCGTTCGCCATGGCTGGGTCTCAGGCCCAGGAAGTAACGTTCGGTTGACGACTCGAAGAATCGAAGAACTAAAGGAGGATGGCGTAGCATTCGAATATCTCTGGATCCGGAGGAAGTGAGAGGTGTACAGCAGTCGTACCACGGTGTGCGGCAGAGGAATACAGTAAAGAGTTTTACGGCATATTTGAGATTTACATTTTTTACACACTGATCTGTTATGGACGAAAAGGACTATGCACTTGCAAGATGGTTGAGCGGTTGGACGAACGGTTACGCTTAACGGCGGCGCGTACAACAGACTACAGATGACAGCAGGGGTTAGCGGCCATTTATCCTCATTTGACAGCGATGCCCTGTGAGTAATAAAATAAGTAAAAAAACTGCTTTCGAGCCGATTTGGGGTATTGCTGTTTATCGTATACCATTATGGTGCGAAATATAAGCACCGTTTAAATTTAATATCAATATATAAAGGTGCTTATCTTTAATGACAAAGTGATATTTTCGTGGAACCTATATAGTTAACAGCGTAGTCTGTAAGTATTGCTATTAATAATGGTCAAAGTCCAAGTTTTTTTTTGAGCAGTGGCCAAAATCAGGTATACCCGATGGGTTTGTGGCCAAAACAGGGTACCATTGTATTTCAGTGACCGCGACGACCCCAGGGCGCCATCTCATTGGCCAGCGCCGGCCACCACCCGACGCTGGCCACACACCCATCACACCCATCGGGTATACCCGATTTTGGCTACTCAGTCCCCAAGAGCTACCCGGTTATTAAAACCTACCCCAAACCGGCCGGGCTGTTCGACCACAACGGCCCAGCAGCTCACGACGCACCAGCCAATAATTCCGACCAAATTCTTCGAAGTCCATGCCCCCAGCCAGCCCAGTTACCGACGGAACCATCTGCTTGATAGATATCCATCCATATGCTCGATAAATACCCATGGTTTGTTTGATTCGCGCAGCCTCTGACTCAACCAAACTTGCCACCTCAAAACACGGCACATCAGTAGTATTGGTTGTGCTCTATCTCCTTCTCCGAACCGAAAGCCACCTCGTCACGGCACAGCAGTAGTACGACTGTAGTTGATTCGCTCCCTCTCTCACCCCAAAAACACCGCTCTTTCTCTCCCTCCTCGACGAGCCACCAGCCACCAGCCATCTCATGCATTAGATAAGTAGCAACAGGGGAAACGGTGAGAAAAAACGTTTTAGCACGATTTAAAATATATATATATTTCTAAGTACAGTAGTCGAGCCACAAAGCGGTAGAAAAATTATCCGTCGTCATGAAATTTTGTTGTTCGAAAACAACAAAATTTCATGACGACGGATCTTTGATTTCTCCGGCGCCCACACCCGGTCTTTCTAGAAGGAAGACAGTTTTAACAGATGGCCGATCCTTGGAAACTTGTACGCCCAGAGTGTCGAGAGCTCGGGCGCGACGGCAGTACGGCATGGGTACGTTCGTTTCTTCGTGTGTGTTGACGTTTTTGCCGGGTGCTTCGGAAACAAACTCGTACGGGACGAATTGGGCTACAACAGGTTCCAGATGTGCGGTCTTTATTGTCCCGTCTCGCTACTTATCTGTCCGTTATGAAATCGCGTTCCAGTCGAAAGAGCTAAAACTCCCCAGCTCGCGGAAAAGCCAATGTGTCAACTGCCTAGTGTTTCATACCTTTTACTTTACGGAAGAAGCAACGATTCTAAAAGTGTTCCTTTCAAATCGCGGACCTCCCACCCGATGCCGGACCCCACCTCCACCGCGACAAGACAAACTGAGGACGACCCTGACGGACAATCCTGATGTCTGGAGGAGTAATACGTAAACAGCACCCCTCGTATTGTTCGGAACCAGAAGCATGCAATCAGCGACCTATACGGTGCTTCGTGGTCGAGTGCTTCGTACTGCATAGATTAATGGATGCACAGCATCATATATGGAACATAGCCATGGGAGCGCAGCCAGATGACCTTATGGACGAGGGCAGCAGGCCCGAACGCACGCCTGCTGCGACCGTATCGTTTGGCATGGTCCAATGTCTTGCAGGTACTTACGAATGCTGTATACCGAGCTACAAATAAATGCAGCCATGTGGCTCCGGCTAGGTCTGTAATGTGGTCACCGTGAAACATTACAGGGTTGGAACCATATTTGGTACTGCACGTGGGTTTAAAAAAAGCCATAACAGGTATCTTCGATGCGGTGCACGCGCTTCCTCGTCAAGTTTGTCGTCACCTCGCTGCACCGCTACTGTTGTCGTGGAATGACTGTCTATGTATTTCTACGCTGTGCATCAACGTGGGTCTGAGGAACTCATGAAGCGATTTGGTCTCGAATTTGGGGTGCATTCATAAAAAGGTGAAGACTAAGGGAAACAATGTAACTGTTGAAGTGTAAGGCGCTCTTGATTACATCCATGTCTTCCTTCACCGTCCGAAACGATACTGCCACGTATTATGATACGTTCTGCACGCTTCCATATTCAACTGTGATCCGCGTAAAGTATACGTTGTACTTCACCATCTCTTAGTTTTGTGTATAGCCTGCTGCCTCGGGTACCGACGTTGAATCCAGTTGTTCACTGGTGATTCTTAGACACACGTGCAGTCTATCCTTCACCGCACCGAACGAGTGACGTGCGACGGTTATTCCATTTCCAGTGGATGGTTCGTCTATAGGCAGTCCCAATATATCAAGCCAACGCAGCGACGTACTTGTGTTCAGGTCACATTCTCCCCGCCTGGAAATGTGTTGGTTCACTCTTACCACAACGATGAATCGACCGAAGCGCCTGCATAGGTTTGCTACGCCGGTGTTTCCCTCGGTGTCCTGCGTACTGCGGAAAACAAGCAAATCACATGACATATTGTCGGTAACACACGTCAACCCTGTCTTGCTAACCATGCTTCGATGCGTGCCTCGACGCTAGTCGATGACTACATAATAACTGGTCCAGGTGCTCCATAGACTACACAAGTACAATTACCACATGTCGATGCAATCGGTCAACGTCCCTTGTACATACAAAAGCACAGATTTTCTCGTACCTCGATCATGTTCGGCATTGTTTTGCCGTGAAAGCATTGGTCGCGGTATTCTCTGGCGACTATATATAAACCGCTCCGGGGTAGCTTAGGTTTCAAGGCGGAGTCTACTTATCTTAACTTCTTGGCCGAGCACATGGCCCTCTGCAGGTGTAAGGTGGTCATACATGCCAACAATAAAATATACAATACAATACGATTCTAGAAACAACTTGATTTGCGGATGAAATTGCGTGGCATGGGTTACAGGTGGCTATCCCCTTCAGCGACTCGTAGCTTTTAAGGATTTGATTGGACCCTTTTTTGGGCTCGGGACTTTACGCTGCCACCAGTAGTTCGTGCATCGGGCGCCCGACATTTAGTGTGTTGCGAGGAAGAGGTACGACTTGGGTTTGTATTGTAATGTATCGACCTGAAGCTCCCTGACCTGGGGACCAAGCATCCTCTACTCCAAAACCCCTCGTGGTTTTCAGATCGATCTGACGATTTGTAGTCGAGCTCCAGATAATATTCTTGGTAAAACGTCGTGTCCAACGCCCTAAGTACCAACCACTATCGCCGTTCACAAGGAACAGCGTAGCGGCGCACGTATATCAAAGTAGCATCAACCGCTCAACACTATATCTTGAGTCTACAGTATAATCACCAAATAAGGCGGGATTTATGTCGTTTTGGCCATCGTTAGGATCGACGCGTGGCGTTGGGCTGGTTTCAGTGTTCGGAAAAAACGAACGTTCTATTGGATGGAGTAATTCGATCGGCTTGAAGCGTAATATATTCCAGGGTTCGTGTTAGTATCAGGAATTTCCGCTCCCAGTGCTTCCAAGACAAGGCAAATCATTATATATTTCTTTAGTAGGAGGGATCGGAGGAAACCATTAGCTGCAAAATATGTACGTCTTGATTAATGTTCAGGTCACAACCGGGTGTCCACGTTGACACGGTACAGTGTCAATGCTGTCCCTACCAGACAACTTATCAAGTATCAGCATTAGATCTCAACAACACCAGGGTCAATGGTTTGACAACTACCCCCAGGACCCCAGAGCGTGGACTCTAGAGCATACGAGACTTCGGCAACAGCAAGCAGTATACCTCGTAGTTAGCCACACGCTTCCTGTGTTCAACATTGTTTCGGCGAACCGTCTGCTGCAACCCCGTTCATGCCTGACCGCATCGCCAATGACGGTATACCTATCAGCTAGGCAGACGCTTCATGTATTCAAAATTGTTTGGCCGAACCGTCTGCTGCATCCCCGTTCATGGCTGACCGCATCCCCAATGTAGAGTATTCGTACAACATACACACGTGTTACCAATGAACAAAAAACAATGGACTACATAGCGGTATACCTATCAGCTAGGCAGACGCTTCATGTATTCAAAATTGTTTGGCCGAACCGTCTGCTGCATCCCCGTTCATGGCTGACCGCATCCCCAATGTAGAGTATTCGTACAACATACACACGTGTTACCAATGAACAAAAAACAATGGACTACATAGCGGTATACCTATCAGCTAGGCAGACGCTTCATGCATTCAAAATTGTTTGGCCGAACCGTCTGCTGCATCTCCGTTCATGGCTGACCGCATCCCCAATGTAGAGTATTCGTACAACATACACACGTGTTACCAATGAACAAAAAACAATGGACTACATAAATTCTCCCCTCGATCACCTGCACGTCGATCACACCCCACACTTAAGTCGGAAATTGGCGGTATACAGCGCATACTGTCCCTACAACACTCTCCCTGTTGAAAAAATTCGGGGGTACCGGGACGTTCAGGTGTTTGCTCGCTTTTGTACGAAAGGGGGTTGAGGTACGTAGTCCACAAAACCTACACATCACAGTGTCAGATAACCTTACATGACAAAGAATATTGCTACATTTAGCATCTTAACAGCCTCGACAACAAACCGTCCGACGCACATATATTGACCTATATATATGTACGCCGACAACAACTCCTGTCCCTCTACCGTTCAACTTGGACTCGTCGTGAGTCTCGCTGTCAGTACGTAACAGCTCGAAATAGTGGTTCGGTTCTGAACGGTGCACGACATGTGGTTTGGGCAGCAGTGCTTGCCACATCAATGACTGTCACTCCGTTCCATAGTGCCTCGTACATAAAAATTGCAATGAAGTGACGATCCCACAAGTTCCAGGATGTCCGGCCTGTATCTACCCTGTGTTGATACCAAGCGTATTTTCCCCAGGAAACCTCAAAATCGGGCTTGTCCTCGCATCAAGAAAATACAATCAGGACAAATACCAACATGGTACGTACAACGTCCCACGTACGGCTCGGCTGCGTGTTACACACAACGGCCAACAAACGCGACGCGTGTCTGCATACCAAAGCTAGCCATGACAGACTATTGAACTGAATAGAAAAAACACACCGGACCCAGCGCGCTCCAATAGCAAGACGTGCACCAGGTATGCCTTTTGCCGGGCGATGTCACTGCTTAGCAGACGCCTCTAACGCTGGACGCATCGAATGTGGTAGCCTGAAACTCGGTAGATCTACGTGCTGCGTCCACGAAACAATACCCATGAGTGGTTAGTTTCGTACCGATAGCAAGCGCTTTACCAGTTACCACCAAAACAGGAAGGCCCTAGGCTGTGCAGGCCACCTAGCACGCTACCAACCAATTTCTACGTGCATACAAGTGTATGGACACACACGTATATACGGACAAGCCGCGCGCAAAACATTTGCATAGCTTGACGACGAACATGTGTGTACCGGGCGCACGCAAGTTTGTGTTAGGGTTTCAGGACCCCATTGTTAGATGTACGTACAACCCGATCCCACCTACTTTTTGCAAAAATTGTAAACATAACATGATATAAGCCAATTATAGGGTACAGTCATTAATTTTCCCTGTTAGAGAGTCCCAGGCACACACGTATGGTACGACCTTGTACGCACCCCTAGCCCTGTCGCGTCGCTTGTGCAACATGGTATATATATATATATGTATACACTACAATATCATCTCGGGGCACAATCCACACACATAATTTTACTTAACGTGCCACATGTTTGTCTCGCGGCTTCTGAAGCACGAAATCAACATTCCAAACACTTCGCGTTTTTCCATCTTTTCGTTCAAGCACGCCGCAAATGGCATGTACCTAGACATGCAAGACACATATCGTCGTTTTGTTTTCCCTTCCGAGCACATCCCCAGCAGCACCAGACGACGGCGCAAAAAGCGACTTCGTGAGCGTATCGGGTAGTGGGATTTAGTTGTACTGCCAAACGGACATGGCGAAGTTACCGCCGCAGAGCTCCTCGGAATCGCCGGTGCACTCAATGTTGCACGAGTTCGACTGCCCATGGACGGTGTGGTCGGTATCGGCGTCGCCGCACCAGCACTGTGCGCACGCGAATATACAGCAGAACGTGGGGTAACGAAATCAGCGAAGCGTAGCGGCGCGTTCATGCGGGTGGTCTCGGAAAACGGCCTAAACGCCGAATTACGTTACAACATCGACGTGAGCGATATTGTACCACTGAATAATCTGGACGTGTATGCATTGTCCAACCTACTCTTAGATCGCTCCGGTCCGCAATGTGAAGACTGATTAATCGAATGCGTCTTTATAGTTCACGCCCGAGTGGAAGGCATGTATTCAAGTAAATATGCTAGGGACATGACTTGATCGTACAGTTGAAGACAGTGAGAAGTTTACATACACAGGCACACGGTATCGCACGGAGTTCAGGGTTTTCCCATTCCACTCCTTTCACCCTCAGCGAACAGACTGCATTTTGTTTTCTTCGGCGTTGCATGGCGTTCAGCTTACTATGACCTCACCTCACGTCCGTTCTGCGTTCCGTAGAAAGCGTAAGAGCTGCTGCATCTTCTTGCGCACACCTGTATACAGTTGGTAAAAACAAAACAATAATGGTGGACGGTGCGGGCGGGAGGGGGTGACGAACCGAAAGTTGGACCTTTTCTTTCATATGTATATATATGACAACCATCGAGCTTCCACGCTCTGGAGGGGATATGTCCGACGATAAAGTTGTGCTGGAAGACCTCGTAATGAACCTCGCTGCCTTCACGTGTACTGCTCGTTTCCTTTTCGGTGGAAATGTTCGGTTGATATTTGTCGACCAGCATGTGCAGGGTTGAGAAAGTCAGAACTGATGTGTCGCTACACAACAACAAACCGCAGATCGCTACAAACGTTTTCGGCAATTGAAGTGTATATCTACGGAGAGGGAGGTCGTTCTATCCCGTGACAAGCAAGCATAAAGTTTAGCTAGATCTTTAGGTGCAGAGGTGGAGTTAAGTATAGGCCAAATAATGTAAAATCTCCTTACGGGACATATCGGATCGCGGTTACACCTGTTGTTTGTCGTTCAAGTTCGTCTGTTGCGAGTAGGCGGTAAAATGTAACACGTGCGTGATCTCGAACAAGTTTATATTTTTGAGTAGATGCAGGGATACTAGCACGTGTGTCTTTGTCGTTCATTGACATACGTTTCGAGTAGACCCCTGATCACGGCCACACGTGATGTTTCTCACGAAAATAAACAGTTTAATTATGAGTGCATCACTGATAGAGGGGTAGTGTTCCCACCTCGTTCGTCATGGAGGTGCTGGATGCGGCAAACTCCATGATGCGTCCGCCTCTGGTGTCCCTCCAGCACCCCAGGGACTGGGAGGACATTTCAACCGGTTGGTGTTGATAGACACTCATGGCAAAGCGGCCGCCGCATCTCTGCGCGTTGTCTCCAGCACACCGGACGTTGCACGAGTTGGATTCTCCGTGAATGGTGTGGTCGGTGTCGTCCCCACCGCACCAGCACTGCGCGGACAAATTACATACGTACGTGTAGGGGGTGCAGTAGGTTGAGAGAAGAACGTGGTTCTGGCTACGCTCTTCGTAAACAAAAACGTGTTCGCCACGATGGCCAACGCTACATGGGTTGAGAAGAGTAGAGTAGTAGTGGGACCTATATGCGGCGATATAGTGCACCGAGAAGTTTGGCCGCCGCATGTACAGTGGTGCATTGCCACCTTGTACGTAGGGGTGGAGGCTTACTGTCTGAGCTCCTTACATGAGGAGCCCAATATCTGAGGCGATACATCATGACTTTGAATAAAGTTGTTAGCGCAACCCGACCTACATTTTAACGCGCTAGTCCTGACAAAATTTGACGATAATACTACGACAGAAGATCAAACTGCCAAACACATTGAGCAAACCATGGCAACCGCTACCCGTGGGATTAGTCAGGGTTTATATGACGATATTGTTCACGGAGAGTTTGTCCGCCGTATATGCAGCGTCTGTCTTGTTAATTCCAGAGTGCGAGGTTAATTTTCCGGTCATGACGGCAAAATATAACCGCTGGACATCGAGAGGCCGGCTTATTCGTGCCGCGTTCTACAAGCTCCACCATAGTATCAAGACAAGCGGTACTTGCGAGAGTGTAGAGGAGTGTTAAAGTTAGGTGGCAGAAACACTAGGACGGGGCAGAGGTTTATATGCTCACAGCTTCATGGGCGCACATACTTTCTTGCTAAGGCGTTTCCCAAACGGGGCATCAAGGCTTACCTCACGACCAAACTGCGTTCCGAAGAACGGGTAGGCGCTGCAGATCCCCTCGCAGAGCTGTAGTCCACAGCATTCGAAACAGGTACAAAACGGAGGTTAGAAGTGGCAAGGACGATGACTGTGAGATACTGGCATCTAAATTGAGAGTTGTTTTAGACAGTCGCTTTTGAACGTTTAAGATGGTGTAACAAGAGCATTGACGCAGTCGTGTTTGAACAGGAGAGGGCGGGGGATTCGGGGGCGTTATTGGGGGGGGGGGGGTCTTATGGTTAATGAATGGGCGTAGTGGTATTCCTGTAAAGCCCGCGTGGGAGCGGCAGGGGAGTAGGTGCTGCGCTGGATCCGTATTTAAAACCGGCTATCTGGCTCGCGGTTTAAGCTGTGCATTCCCAAGCCATGCCTCGGCATGAGGATCACAGAACGAGTGTCACTCATGCACCGTCTTGTTAACGTCGCTCAGCGATCGGCAAACATCCACCAAGGGATTTTGTGTAGATGATTTATGTGCCGTTTCAAGATTGGTTTTATTCTGAGTAGATCACAAAATTGAACGCACCATCCTCCATTCCCATGTGATATTCTGGAAAGGTCAGGGCCGATAGATAACATTGATAAGTATGATATATCTCGCGTTGACGACGCCTGGAACGATGGCCATCCGTTTATGGAGTTTGCACGGCGCTTTCGATCTAATTGTTTGGCAAAACGTGCGCGACATTTTCGAAAACCCTGTTTGGCAAAGTTCCTCCACTACGACTGTAGGCGTGCTTCGCCAGGGGTAGAACATTGTGGCCGTACGAGGCAAATGTGTCGGACAGGCCTGGCTACTCATCTCACTACTATTGGAACTACACTTATGGTTTTACGACAGATTTCGTGATAAAACTAGGCTACCAGAACAGTCCATCCGGTTTCGTGTCATTTATAAATTAACGAAGGCCGTATGTGCCCCCTTCGCTAAGCTTGCGTAACTGCGTATGTATACAACAATCTCGGGTACTGTAGAGAGGCATCATAGGTAAGGGGGGAAGGTGCTCACCTCGATGGTCATGGAGGAGTCGATTTCAGAGACATCCATGATGCGGTTGCCCCTGGTATCCTGCCAGCACCCCAGGAACTCCAGGGGGGTAATGGGCTCGTCGAACGTGTACACGCTGATCGCGTTCCGGCCACCGCACGTCTGTGAGGCGTCTCCGGCGCACTTCAAGTCGCACCTGCCCTTGCCGAGCTGATCCGGGTCGTCTGATTCCACGCCGCAGAAGCACTGGCCATACGTAGCGCGACCACATAGATAACGTAGGCGGTAGGGGGGTGGTAATTCAATACAGGGTATAAGCATTTTTTAATTTAGTATTTGGTGGAGGATCGGAGTCTTGGGCTGCCGTCGGGGCGAAGTTTGGCCATTTGTTTTGAAGCCGCTCGATATTGTTTTGTGCACAAGGAGCGGACTACATTAAGGTAGCCGGATCGATGCTCCTATATTTACGGGGGTGTGAGCGTCGCCATTATGTGTGAAAGGACCCCAGTGATTCGACGGCTCGAAACACAAGTTAATCATGGCGAACTTTCTCTTTTCCTGGTATGTGCAGGAAAGAGCGAATCTACGAATACAATGCTGCATACAGTGGTGCAAGTTTTGCACGGAACGAAAATGGGGTGTCAATCGCCTTAATTCCACACAGATGATATGCAATTCCGGTCGCCGCGTGTGGCATACAACATGAAAGCCATTGTTTGAAGCGGGAGCTCATGAGCTTGGCATAATGTCGCAGATAGGCGTTACCGACCGACTACCTTGGGGAAATAACAGACAGTGTTCATACGCGTAAGGCCTGTTCATAAAACACAGTTGTTGTTTAGGTTTTCGTATGTTTTGTTTTACTCCTCCTTGGTGACCTTAAGGTGTATAGAAACCTTACCTCTTTGCCGAATTCCGTTCCGAAGAATGGAGATCCTTGGCAGAACGCGGCGCACACCTGCAATCAGGAAGTCAACAGCGGAGTCAAGTATCTTACTGAAGAAAAAGTTAGACCAAGCTCAAAATACAAGCAATGGAGTCACACGCCGCGGGTGCAGGGCAACCCACAGGGCCTAAGGTAACGGTCATATTCTGGAAACGTTTCGCACACCTCGCTTTTCTTAATTTGATTGAGCGTCAATTAGGGCCCGTTTTAACGAAGAAAAATTCAATTCAATTTGGAAAAAACAAAAATTATATCCGCTTTTCATTGGTCAGAACCCGCACCACCACCCGAGATTATACTCTAAGATCCTAATCTTTGGTGCTGGTGCGCGTGTTGACCAATGAAAAGCGGATTTGATTTTTGTTTTACAAATTGAATTTTGTTTTTCTTCGTTAAAACGGGCCCTTAGCGCCTTTGTGGCGAATAGCCCATTTACAATGGCCGATCCTACACTCCACGAATATAGCTAGATATATCCGTTGAGAAAAAATGGGGCACTCGGACAACTTTGTCAGCGCATGATTTCCGGTCTCGAAATGGTTCCGCGTTCCGGAATTCGCCCTATACACATAAAACAGAAAAAAAACGCAACATATTAACACCAAAACGAAGTTGACATGTCCTTTATTCGTGTTGTTCACACAAATACTAGGGACCGAAACAACGACAAACCCTGAACGGGCTTTCGTCTAAATCACCACCCCCCCCCGAGGATAGCTACACCACCCCCCCCCCCCCTCAAATCGGCGACTACATCCGCTTCCTATGAACTATCGCGCTGAGTATTCAGCCGCCAAGATTGACTGGTCACGCGCACCTCGGTCGTCATTGTCTCGTCTCCCCTGATGAAGTCTCCGGATAGCACACGGTGTCTGGCATTGTCCTTGTAACACGCCTGAAAAGTGAACGTGGTGGGAGGCCCGGTGGAGGAAGGTGCGGGGGTAGATGGTGCAGTCGTAGGCGTGTCCGCGGGAGACACAGTAGGAGACGCCGTTGGAGACGGCGTAGTCGGACTAGTGGTGGGAGGGACGACGATAGTTGGACCCACGGTGGATGGTCCGGTAGGAGCCACCGTAGGAGACCCAGTAGGAGAAGCCGTAGTGGGGATAGGCGTGGCAGGTGCGGTTGTAGGTGTTCCAGTGGGAGACGACGTAGGCGAGTCCGTCGCGGGGAAGGCAGTGGGAAACACAGTAGGGGATGGAGTGGGAGATCCCGTAGGAGAGTCCGTAGTGGGCATAGCGGAGGGAACCGCCGTAGGAGATGATGTGGGAGATTCCGTAGGAGGGTTCATAGTGGGAATACCGGTGGGAACCATCGTAGGAGATGCCGTAGGCGATCCCGTGGGGGAGTCCGTAGCGGGGAAAGCGGTGGGAATCACAGTAGGGGATGCCGTGGGAGACCCCGTAGGGGAGGCCGTAGTGGGAAAGGCGGTGGGAACCATCGTGGGAGATTCCGTGGGAGATCCGGTAGGAGAGTCCGTGGTGGGAATAGCGGTGGGAACCATCGTAGGAGATGCCGTGGGCGATCCCGTAGGGGAGTCCGTAGCGGGGAAAGTGGTGGGAATCCCAGTAGGGGATGCTGTGGGAGACCCCGTAGGGGAGGCCGTAGTGGGAAAGGCGGTGGGAACCATCGTGGGAGATTCCGTGGGAGATCCGGTAGGAGAGTCCGTAGTGGGAATAGCGGTGGGAACCATCGTAGGAGATGCCGTGGGCGATCCCGTAGGGGAGTCCGTAGTGGGGAAGGCGGTGGGAATCACAGTAGGGGATGCCGTTGGAGAGCCCGTAGGAAAGTCCGTAGTGGGAAAGGCGGTAGGAAAGCCCGTAGGAGATTCCGTGGGAGATCCTGTAGGAGAGTCCGTAGTAGGAGTAGCGGTGGGAACCACAGTAGGGGATTCCGTGGGAGACCCCGCAGGAGCGTCCGTAGTGGGGGTTCCGGTAGGAAACGCCGTTGGGGATGCCGTAGGGGCGGGGGAGGGAGGCGGGATGGCGATTTCCCTGAAGTTGGAGACAGCGACCTGTACATGGGCGCACATGAGGGGGGAGGGTTGAGTTTGTCTTAGTGCGGGATGTAGAATGGGTCGTGCATGTAGATTTGGTGAATGGAGCCGAAGACGAAGTGTGCCGCGCTCATCATTCTCTAGGGGTCTTGATTAAAACAGGCCTCATCCGTCTCCCGAGGAAAAACCAGTTCAAGAAGTGTGTTTTGGTTGAAAACGCAGCACGGCTGGTCTACTTTGCGTGTGATTCTACATCAACTGCTATCGTGTGCATATCTCAGCAAAGAGCGAAACGCCTACTGAAATGTGTGTGATTCGACAATAACGAGTGAAATGCATACGAGAAAAGGATCCGTCGCTCGGCACATAATGCATGGGCTTGCGCGCTGAGCTTAGTTTCCTTTTTCGTTTTTCAAAGAGCTCTCCAAGTCTGGAGCCCCGGAACATGTCAGGGGCTACCTCTACAGTGTATGGCACGCTCAGGACCCGAACGTTCTCTTTCTCTCTCGCCACGCTGTGTACGGTAAGGCCGTGTCAATTTTTTTATGGGGGCCCTCGCCTGAGGGAGCTCTGTATCTGCCCGCAAAACCGATCAGGCGGAACATTGCACGCTTGCACTTCGACCTATAATGTGTATGAATTCAAATAAGTACGTATTGTTAAGTAGAAATCGAACCCACGATATCGAGTAACTACCTCAATTGCAAAGGTTGGAAAAAATAAACACCCGTCGGTAAGAACGAGTTAGGCCATATACAGGTACAGCAGTACCCCTATGGTTTCGCAGGACGGGTTGGTTGGGGACATATATATGTATAAAAGTCTTTCCTTTGGAGTGGTTGTAAGATGGCAGTTGATATTCTTGCAGGAATACAGTTTGATCGTATTAAATAGTTGGGTTTGGTCTAGTCCACCAAATCTTGCCGTTGTATGGGGGATTAGTTTGGCCACGATGACTTGCAATTTTACAGTATATTAAATGCTAGCCTACACCAAACCGTCCAATGCAGGCGACGCAAGAAACGTACAGCAGTAGTAATGTCGTGCCCCCCCTGCAGTAACTCAGCAGTAGCAGAGCAGCAACAAACAATACAGGGCGGCAGCCTATACTGTGGCCTACCAGAGTTTGCTTGTCCATGGACGAGTCGACAATGTGTACTTCATTTTTTCATCAGACCCGAAGAGATAACGACTGCACTCTACCCTCGTACATAGGAGCGGTGTACGTATTGTATGCTACTTGTATGCACCCCGCAACGCGTACTTCGTACGTACACATATTTACGGGTACGACTTTCTTGAAGCAAATATTTTCGAGACGATTTTCCGTGAGTTTGTGTAAACTACAAAAAAAACGTATCTCTTGCGCAGACAGATGGAAAGTGCAAAAACGAGCAAGATACTCACCGGGCAAGTACCAACGCTATATCACTACTGCCACTACCTGATGGTCTGCCATTTGTACATCAACATCGCAGCAGTAAACGAATACGCGTATCATCACAGAATACAGGAGTTCCATCCAAGTAGCCACAGTCGATTGAGTACTGCTTGCTCTGCTGCAGTACAGCAGTACATCATGATGAGCTCTGCCTGATAGTGGTAGTCTGTATGATAGTGTCTCTCTACACGCTCACAAATGCCGGCTGTACAAAAACAGTACATCATGCGCTCTTCTGTTTGATAGTCTGTATTCTGGTGTCTCTCCCTGCAGTTGTACAAATGCCGGCCGTCGAGCAACTGCACGAAGAAGAACTGCGTTACAACCTATATACTGTGGTCTATGCTGGCCTATGGACGAGTCGACAATGTGTACCTGCTTTTGTCATCATGTCATCAGACCCGAAGACACAACGAAGATACTCTGTCCTCGTACATTGGGGCCGGTGTACGTAGTTCGTACGGGTACGACTTGTTTACCCACTAATAATATGAGCATTGTTTTACAGAGGGTTTCCTGTGGATTTCCTGACGGGAAGTGAAACAAACAGCAAGCTGTTCGCCGGGCAAGTAACTACGCTACAGCACTATGAATACCTGATAGACCTGTACAGCAGCAACACAGTAATACACGAGTTGTTCCGTGTCCCCCCAGACCGCAGATACACTCCTTCGGCTTGAGCTGCCGTCGAAGAACTCTATTGAGTATTGCTTGCTCTGCTGCAGTACAGCAGTACATCATGATGAGCTCTGCCTGATACTGGTAGTCTGTATGATGGTGTGTCTCTATACGCTCACACAATGACGGCTGTACAGCAGCAGTACATCATGAGCTCTCCTAGCTGATAGTCCGTATGCTGGTGTCTCTCCCTGGAGCTGTACAAATGCCGGCCGTCGACCAACTGCGTTATGGTAGTTGCACACCAAAAAGCCCGCTGCTTCCGCCCATTGCTGCTGCATGTATATAGCTCCACATGACGTAGGCATGCGCTATCGCAGCAGTTATTAATAATAATAGTTGATCGTGTGCTACTGATGTACATCTGAATCATGAACTCTGTCTGATGACCTGCAGGCGTGGTGCTGTCAGCCAAAAATGAAAAGCTAAAAGCTAATGGGGGCCATTTGTCACGAAGAAGAACTGTCTGACGGTCCGCTCGTAACGACCGACCCCAGTTTACGTAAAAGTATAGTTGTTTATATACAAATATGTATCTGTTCCTCTCACCATGTTTTCCCGAATGGCCCGCGCGTTGTCCTCTGTCGGCGTACCGGTCGGTCTGTTCAGGACAACAACGTCTGGGTTGGAGAAGTAGTTGACGCCGGGTGATCCACAGGTCTTGCTCATGATCGTTCGGTACCTGTTGTTACAAACAGTATAAGACACGAAGCGGTTCGGAAGACGTTGGCGGGGGCGTGTGTATGTCATATATATCGTGTAATATGACAGCGGAATACAAGGATCAGGGTAAAACGTATACCGTGGTAGTTGCGGCTGGTGTGAGCGTTTTGTTTCTGTCGCGGGGCATCACTATTAACTCTGTCGCGATGGGGGCAGAATGCTTTGAAACAACAAAGTTACGATTGACGGGGGCGTGCTTCTCAACCGAAGAAATCCTTGATGTCGTTGCCGTGCGCAGATAATATGTAATATTTACGTTGCATCTAAACAATTTAGACCAAATGGCGTGATATTGTCGATCTCGGACTGCAACACGTTCTCTGTTCTGCAATAAGGGCTATCACGCTTTCGTTAAACACATATTTCCGACAGACGGAGCTACCTTACATAGGCTGCCTCTAAATAACGACTCGTTCGGTGAATACATACCACTCAGACAGTGCGAGTTCTCCGCGGGAGAAGCGTTCACATTACTCAACGTCATGTTCAATTGGCATTCTTATAGGCTTCCTCGCGTGAAGAACTTAAGCCAATACGTGGTGGCATTTTGCTGCCTCGCGCATGTTGAGCATTGATATTTCTAAAAGTCGTCGGGTAAAGGTAGACAACGCCTGCAATACAGTAACTCATTAACGTCTTCGAACCAACAGCAATCCAAGCGTGCTTCTACACTGTGGAAGTTGGCCTTGTGGAAGTGGCGTTGATAAAAAGCCTCCTCAAATGAACATTCTCAGACCAGACACCCCATGTTCTACAGAGGGCCATAAATTGTTGGTTGTGAGACGAGACAAAACGACCTTGCTTAGTTCAGGTAACAAACTCTCCAACCAGTCCGAAATATTTTTGCCCGACTTCAAACGTTATCCCGATCGTAACACTCGTGTGATGCCCCCCAGCCTGCGGTGGGGTTGCCACCGAGTTTCGCGCGGTCCCCGCTGGCAGGCTTGAAACACGAGTTCCCAAAACAAAACAAAAACTAAAAACAAAATGCACGAAGATGTCAGCTATATATAACATACAGTACCGGCCCGCTCGTAAGAAACCAGAAATTGGGCTTGGGCTGACTTTCTTATGTGAGAAAGGGGTGTGTCCCACACTAACTTCAGTATGTTAGCTGTCTACTTTCTTATTTCCCCCGTACTGTTTAGGCTAATTTTCTTGTAGGGCACTTTCTTATGAGAGGGCCGGTGGTGTACGTGTCCAAACCGATGAAGGTACACTTCGAAGAACAATAAACACCTCGCGAGCCGTCAACATGTCAAGGTGTACTCACGGGTCGGGGTCGTCACAGTAGCGCAGTCCGTGTGCGAAGGGGAAGGCGAAGCCCGTGTCTTCCCTGTTGGGGAAACAGCCCAGGTTGTGCCCGTACTCGCGAGCAGCGGTGGTGTCGGCGAGACAGGGAGCCCCAACGACGGAGAAGCCGTAGCGGGAGTTGCCGACAAAAGCCCACCTTCGAGGAATAGACACAGGAAAAGGAGAGAAGAAGGGGGTACAAGGGATACGTGTAGAACGATATCGTATAACTGTGTGCATGGATAGACCGCCATGCAGTCTGTTCAAAACAGTATTTTCTCCAGTATTTTTCCCGACCCCAAAGCAACACCACGCCATGAGAACGTCGTCGATCGTGTTATCCAGTTTCTGTGTGCCATATATATATATGTATCGACCGAAATTATTTGTCGATGTTAAGCTGAAGTATTTCGTGTTGGTATCCGTTCCACTAGGGGAACAGGTTGCGAACCTTTGGACATCATACACGTTCATTTGTAAGATTTGGTTCGTTTGACATCGGATTAATAACTGCTGTGGCTTGCGACATAAAAAGCTGTTTGCTAAACACGCCTTGCCCCCGCCCCAATAGTTTAACCTATATCACTTTTTATTACAGTAGGATGTACCTGTATGCGCCTATCGACCTTCACACGCCGAAACCACCGCAAATGTTTGGCCTAATATCCGATGTTCAACAGCACATCGCTCTCCAGACGTAAGTATACATTATGCACGAGAAGCATGCCCCGGTCTAAGTTACCACCCGGGTACGCTGTGCATGATACCCCCCTCCGCGTGTGCCTTGTGGTACATCGTCAGGAGACGAGAAATGCCGCCTTATGACGCGTGCTACGGGAGAGGTAGCACGTTTTGGCTGAAACGATTTCTGAACGATCGGGCTCCTTAGCCCAAATTCGTCGGACTTTCATTTTTGTGACAAATATTGTTTCAAGTATACTTCGGTCATGAGATTTCGCATCCGGCAGCACTTTTATTTTCCTCCTAAATCATTTGTTTTCGGTGAGGTATGACGCTCCTTAAGTGAGGAGCTCAGAAAAAACATGGCGCACCTCTATCATAGCATGCGTCTTATAGAGGTTTTGACGGATTTTATGCGCCCCTCACATGAAGACCAAACCATGTCAGCCAAAGCACGGCTTCGAAGCTATTTTCGTTCGCTCTACCCGACCGAGAGTTTTATTGCGAGAGTATGAAAAATCAAATACGCTTGTGTATCTTCAACTATAACCGGTGTGTTTCTCACTAGAGGAGATCAACCGGTCAAACGCCTTAAAAGAAAAAACGTGTGCGAACCCTTCCGTGGAATGAGTGAGACTCACAATCCTTCACCTGGGTTTGCTTGAGATAAGCAACTGCGTATACCGTAGGGAGATAATGGTATTGGGGGGGGGTAGGGGTTATAGAGGTCATACTAATGTTTTAATTGAGTTGTGATATAGATAATTCACGACATAATTCAACTCACGCCCGTCCACAAAACCCGTCGTTGAAGTCGCCAACCATCTGCACCAGGTCAGCTCCCACTAGGTCCCTAAGGTTGCCCACATCCTCGTCATCAGTGATCTCCATCAAGTTGTCGTTTGTCGTGGTTGATGTCTGCTCGAAGGGGAGCTGCAAATGAAGGCGCGATGGGTGGAGTGCTGAGGTCACACTTGTGTTACAGCTGTGGTGCTTGACAGCTTGACCGCGAGAGCTTCACGAAAAGGCGGTGGGATGTCGTGGCATTTGGGATTCGCATAGACGAACCACCCATTGGGATGCAGTACATCCTTACAAGTTACCCTCTATACTTAAGACGGGAGTTCATCGGTAGTGCATGGTGCATGCATAACAGGGGTCTGCCCGACTGTTTTTCGACGCCCAACTCTGCAGTTCTCATAACCAATTAAAACTAATCTATCCGACTTAAATATCGTTCGGGGGATATTGCGAATGTTTTAATTTGATGAAACGCCACTGGTCAGGAGTTTGATTTGCGAACCAGTGCAGCATGAGGTGATTTAACACAAACAGGACGATATTGTGAAGAACCTAGCTTGAAATAATATACCACGATAATCTGGGAAAGTCTTCGACATATCGTAGTAGACAGCACGATGTTCTACTCAAAGTCGTCTGGCTGCGATTCGATCAACTTTGCTGTCCTTGGAATAATCGAGTTTGGAGTCCCAATTTAGTACCTCAGTGCTGTAAGAAACGTATAGGACCAGTTAAGTCGTTGTAGGGCTTCTCGGTTCGAACCCTATTGCGAGCGTTCAAGTGTTGCGGCTTCTAGTATATTGATGTCGCAGCGAAGTTGACTTGTATCAAACGCAATGGAGTCTTGGTCGAGCACATACTGCCTCCTGGCCAGACGGACTGTAAGACCCGAAGTATCTAGGAGAATGTGAAATTATGTCTGCAGATGCCTAGATTCAGGTTGGTATTTGGTATATCACACTATTCGCGTGATATATCACACTATTCGCGTGAATATTATGTTTAACTAGATTGACGTACCGGACCGATATGAACGGGATTGAGGAACAGAGCCACCTCGGAGTTGACGAATGCTTCGTTAGTGCGCGTGGTGGATTCCATGATGTTTGTCTCCATCTGCTCTGAGGAGATCCCACCGAGCAGAAGCAATGACTGGTTGCTGTAGAGAATCATGACGTCAATCTGGCACGTTGGGACATGTTCAATATGCAGGGGGGGGGGGAGGATGCCGGGAATCATTAGGTGGCGACACGGTCGTGGGTTGAGATGATGGTAGAACGTTTGTGTCCAAATATAGCAGACGGTCCGGGCGTTCTCTACTGTGGCAAAAGCCAATCTAGTTCGTTTGTTCACTAACATATTTGTTTTTTTTAGACGTACACAGCCCATCTGGTAATGTTTTCTATTCAGGGGTGAACGCCTACTTTTCCCTCGCAGCCGTGTTTGGATGAGATAAGCGCGCTATTTTTGCTTACAGCCGACTTTGGGTAATCAATATGGCTTTGCGGGGCATCACGAGGCCTGCAGCCCCCCCTCCCCTGTCGAAGAATGCGTCACCGTGAACACAATACATATTCGAACCTATCGGTAGTAAAACACTGGTAAATGGCCATTGCGGAATGGATGGCAACATGGATGCGGGATATATAGGTATAGGCCTCTCGTTACACACATGCTCAACATCCAGCGCACACATGACTGCATACGTGTGAATGCGACACAGGATAGCGTCGACCGACCCTATATCCTGAACACACACGCGCGCTTGGCAATGGGATACGTGTTACGGTACGGGTATATAGTTCCTACCAGCACGTTTTGTTTTATTTCAACCTTGAGGAGCTCTCTGGTTCACTCCCAAGCTGACGAACAAACTTCTACAAGAGTTTGAATCCCGTACTCTTAAGTATACACCGAATATGGTAGTAAGTGACAAACGACATTCCTGCTACATTGGTCGGCTCCTCGGTACGGAACCCGTCAGTACCATATGGTTTGCCAAAACATTGCTACCTCCATCTTGGCACAGGGCATAGGGATGTTCTCCAATGCGCTTACCTGAGTCATCTCCCCATCCTGAAGCCGGCGTTCAGAGGAACTTGAGCCTGTGCTTCCTCCATCGGCATCACTGCAAACACGGCGACAGGAATATACGTAGGTAAACGTTAATACTTTCAGGGGTGCGTGGGATTTATTAATGAACGCCGCCATGCTTTGTACAGTAGTATGCGGTGCTGTGGTATGTGGTCGTGTAGCTAAGAGGTATGCGATTGGGATGTACCGTAGATCAGTACAGTGCCTGCGGCCTGCCGCAAGGGTAAACCATTTGTTTGTGCTGTCTTTGACAAGTTGGCCTTAGGTTTACGCTTCATATGTGACATACTACTGCGCTAGCTGTCGCGTGTATTGTGACCCGTTGTATTCATCTTGTGCTAGCCACTATTGGCACATGGTTGTCACCTGGTATCACGCCGCCTGCATCGAGACTGCCACATGACGCAATTAGGGTAGCTCGTTCGACTCGTAAACGGCACCGTCTCGGACATCAGCGTCATGTGAAGGAACAACGCTGACATTATTCAACCCATACGATAACACCAAGCATGATATGCCATCCACATTGCAGGGTGGAACCTGTAGTGCATATTGCACGCAAAACTCAACCATACCAGGTACGTTTAGGTCTAGCTCGGGAAATGTATCATACTCACTGGTCGTGTCGTTAGGAACAAGCTGTGGTCAAGTATACCCCACCCCCGACGGTCTGCAACGATGAACGTCTCATGCTCCACGTCCTCGTTTTTTACCCCGTGGTGTACCTTGCAGGTATGAACTATTCCATTTCTTGCATTAGCACCTACATACTATCCCAAACTTGTCGTTAGCTCGAGCCATGAAGTCTTGATTCGTGTCGCAGATATATCGAACATACTTGACACGAAATAGCTACGAAGCCAACCGATTATTCAGAGGGGAACTATCTGGATATAATGTGGAAATTGTTTCATCGTGCGAGAGCGATGCAGACAGCAGAAAACAAGTATGTATATATCCTAAGCTTCTCTCGTTCAATGCCCACTGTCACGGCACTTGGTAGGGCGACCGAAGGTCGGTATCTACGAGATTGACCTAAGCCGTTCTGTGTCTTTGGGGCCTGTATCGCGACGTGGAGATGTCTAGTAGTCAATAATACGCCATTCATCTATCCTATCTTTCGAAATGCGTGTGATCGATTATATCTGATGGAATCACACACACAACATATACTATATTGCAACAGGTGAGCCAGCGCAGCAGCGGAGCAGCAACAGCGGGCACCACAACAGCAGACAAGCATCACAGCGGCAGAAGCCATGTTATGTATATCTGAATCAGGAGCACGCAGCCTTACTAGCATGCTATGTACAATCAAACCTATTTGACGACTGCTTCATATCTTGGAGCCATGACTCACTCCGAGGTGGAAGTGGTGGCAGAAGGGATGCCTCCCGGTGGAACGAGCGCACTGGCCGGCTCGTCAAACTCTACCGCGACCTGATCACCAATGCGTGCAACAACATCAGCGGAGGGGCGCGAGAACATGTGCCGGGAAAGAAAGTAATTCAACGAGAAACCGTTCGTCCTTGGTGCTACGAAGTTCAAAGCGATCGGTGTCCACCAACACACATTTATCCGGTGACCCCACCCATGCACACGACAAACCGGAGCATCTCTTAATATCCCGTGATGCTGGAGGGGATAACTCCATGATGATTGCGAAATTTAAAATAAAGTCAATGTTTCCTGTGACTCATCACTGCTGAACACGGCTGATTGTGTCGTCTGACATTATAAATGTACCGGTCGAATACGGTTCGTTTAGATGCAGGCACGCCAATCAGGCCCTACGGCAGATGGGGGCGTAGGGGGGGACGCGCTCTAAGAAATGCACGAAGGGAAACCTCATAGTAGTGGAGGTTCAGAGAAAAAGGTAATCGTATAAATGAAGCACGCGTTGGTTCTTTTTATTCGCGTTATTATGCTTGCATTACACATCTGATGGTGAAGAGAGCAATGCTGAAAGGTACGTCTCAAGACGTTGCCAGCGGTAGAAACACAACCGCTACGCTGGAGGCGTACAAATAGGGTTGATGGTCTTGACGCGATCGTCCTACAGTAAATACTAGGAAACATTTAACAGAGCGCACTCACTTGGGCGACCTCGTTCCATACCTCAACGAAAACGATATGTTGAGAGACTACGGTACTTTCTGTTACACGAATACACGTTTCCATGGGGTTCGTATGTTCTACTAGCATACTGCATTACGCCACGAATTGGATTCATGTCAGTTAATGAATACCTCCCTTCTAAGAATCCACGCCGAATCCTAAACCAGACTCCGGCGGCAGCAGTTTGTAGCACGATTGGCAATGTCACGTTAGCGCGGTATTCGTTTTCCCGGGGCAAATCCAATTCAAGAAACGGATTGTTTGCTCAAGTTTAGCACAGGTTTATTCTCTCACCTCAACCAGACAAGTGTGCGTAGTCGACCCGAAACAGGGGACGGTCTTGACTATGTTCGTCGTCTCGTCCGTGTTCCACGTAGTGACCGTGAGAAGAAACGTCTACCACAAATCGTAAAACAAAGTCGAAACGACACGTGCCGAACGTTTGTAGGGAGGATGGTATGGAGTTAACTTTAACATTTATATGACGTGTTATCCATTTCCTTGTGTCCTGACTACGTATATATGCACTCTGTGTGTTGTTTTTGGTTCAAACTCAGGAGTTGGGCGCCTAACGATACCGTGATCGACATTCGAACGTTGCGGCGTTAGCGGTGGGTCTGGGGAGATGTCCCGGAAACATCAGAAGCTCTTAACGTGCCTCGGCGGGGTCACGATTGGCCGCACATACCAACGGTGTGTGTAGGACACAACAATAGGACGAGTAACAACAGTGCTTAGTCGCGCGCCGGACAAGAGGAGTGCATGCCTTGGATGTATCAACCATCAGTGTGGTGTTCGGCTCAAGAGTGTGGGCGGCCCATACATCACAAGAAATGGGGCCAAACCTGAAGTATTGACTGTGGTTGTTTAGACACTTAAAGGCACCACACGACATTGCACTCCGAATACGTATTTGTTTCCACGCTTCTGATTGACTCGCCAGCATCCTATCGCCACGTTGGTTACTCTTCATGGGGCCCCCGTTCCGTCTCGAAAGGGATGCGCAGTCGATTGTCAATTGACTAAGGCAAACAACAAATATGTACGCCCCCCCTCCCCTTTTGTTTTAAATAGTTTCCCTCCAACGTCTCAGCCTCAACCGGTACCCGGGAACTACGTTGCAATGTGCTAGATCAGCCGTCGACGAGGGATGTCCCCCCCTCCCCTTTAGTTTAAATAATTTCCGTCCAACGTCTCAGCCTTAACCGGTACCCGGGAACTACGTTGCAATTTGCTAGATCAGCCGTCGACGAGGGATGTCCGGACTACTTGCAGCTACCTCAACCTGTGCTGCTACCACAACGACAGAGACGCGAACGACAAAACTGCGAAGAAAAGTTGTTGACCCTCGCTGTCGCTGCGTTTAGTATTGTTAATGTTGATGGGTGCCATGCAAGCTATTATTATTGTGATCCGGCCGAGACTAGCCCGAACCGCAAATCGTAGTTGGCTGGTCGTGATGTGCTTGCGCGACGAAGGGTCAGGCTGGGTCCCCGAGAGGTAGACCCACAGACGGAAACATGTTGCAAATAACTTCATCGAGTGTTCACACAGAGGTGTACCTCTTGAAACGTCCTACCAACAATTATCGCGATCGGGTACAGGAAATCAAAGCGGGAGGCCCAGGACGCCGTGATTAACCAGCTGGACATGCTCGATGGTTGGTTAACCGCTTCATCGTTCAACCGCAGGTGGTATACATGTGTTTGGCTTTTGCAGAAACGAAATACGTCGTCTGATCCAAGGGCCATTCCTTCTCCTTGAGTAATACATGTATAGGTTGGCATAGAGTTGCGCTCGTGACAGATTACGCTGTGACAAACTTTAGGTGAAATTAACCCCTCCTGGAATGTCGTTCGTGCCCACCTCGGTGCTGCAAACGTCTCCCCATGTCATGCTGACAGTCCTGGGAAGGGCCTCGTCCTCATCCTGCTCAGGAGTCACCACCACTCCCGTCCAGACCTTGCATGGAAATTAGGGCAAGCACAAAGATTAGATTGAACGAATCAACGGGGCCAATTATTAAAAATCTCGCTTCCTCAGACCTGCTAAAAACGGGCATTCTCGTGATGTGCGGGTTGCTTTTTCCAAGACAACTAATTCAGGATTTGTGCTCCGGAGGTTGCAAGGAAAACTTTTTTTTCGGAGGCACAGAACGTGAGGTCGCCAACATACCGACGTCAAGCGACTCGGCTACTCTATGGATTTAACGAAAACATTTAGTACGAACTGAATTAAAGTTACAAAGCTGATGCAAACATGAAGCTTAACTCCGCTGTTGACAAGAGGGGCTGCATCATCGGCGTTCAACGATTGGGCAAAAAAACAAAGAAAAAGAAAAAACCCTCACAAAATCATATTACTGTGACGCCCCTGTTCTATAAAACCCGACCTCCATGTCATACCTTGCGCCCGATACTGTCCGTAAAAGCGTCACCCGTGGCGACGGTGAAAGACGACTTCTCCGCTATGACCGATTCGTTGTTTAGGAGAACGAAGGACAATGCATCGGCGTCTTCGGCTTCCCCCAGGGTGTCGCACAGTAGCTCTCCCATTTCGATCGGGGACACGACTGGAACCATTTCCGGCAAGGGGGCGGTGTATGAGCGGCGACGGGGCACCAACTTCGTGGTTAATACTTCGAATCTGACACACAAATAGTCCGCAAAATGTGAAATTGGTTTTCAAAAGCGAGTTTTGTTTTCATGTTTGCATTCAACGCATGCCATCAACATTGTTGTAACCGTTTCGATGCGTTTATGGCCGATTAGTTTTGCCCAGTCAGGATCAAAGTAGAATACACGTGTAATGTGAAACGAGGAACAAAACTCTACCAGACTATTTCAGCATGAAAAACGCCATGCGACTCGGCACTGGCGGGACGGCGAATGCCAATATTTTCATCTATTTTCCGACTAGTGGATAGAACGACACCGCAATTGGTTGCGCAGCAAGCTCCCACCACGATCTTACTCTCGGGGCAGACCCCGCTCGCCAAATACGGTAGTTGGTGTGATTGCAAGTCATTTAATATGCATCATGGTATTTTTGCCGTTATTTGCGTATAGTGTCCCACAGTCTCTGACAACATGATGCCATCTATCGCACTAGGATTAAAAGCTCAGGACGGACACCGAGTGCACTGTGTTGTTAGGCGGAAACACGTGCATCCGAAGAGACAGCGACACAACAAGTATATACAACCCTGCGTCAGATATGAGGTAAAATACCTCAACAGTAGTAGTGTTGTACCCAGACTTTCTCCAATTTTCTTATCGAGCATTCGGCATTGTATTGGTCGCTTACTAGAGGGAAACATGCAACTGCTGCGACATGTCTTTATGACGTAGTTCGAGAACGATACGCCGGCTGGAAATAATATACTGTAACGAATGGGTGGACACGATAAGGTAAAGGTGACCCGATTGATTCCGAATTCACTCACATGCGGAGCTCTATACCTTCCCCAACAACAATCAAAGACATGAATAAAGCGCAACCGGATGACAAGTCCCATCGCCTACGTTTAGAAGGTATACGCATAATCAAATCCGGAAAAAAGGGACCGCATTCTAACGATTTCGGGTTAAAGAGCCCCGTCTTTCAGAAAAAGAAATTAGTCAAAACGTGCTACCCCTTATCGTAGCACGGGTCATTCATTGGGGGTTAGCCATTCGCGTTTGACTTCAATCCAAAAGGCGACATACTACCGTATGAAGCGGTCGCAGGTACGAAGCCTTTCCATCGCGAGTGCATTAAATGTATTCACCAGTGACGTGGTCGTCGACTTCCAGCGCCTCGATCAGCTCCTCCTCGTCTGCCACGGTCACGGTCGTCGATCCTGACCCGGACATAGAAGACGCAGATGAGGGGCCGGTGGGGTCTACGCCAACCATAGGAGCATCTTCTTGCAGCACACGTGCGCAAGACCCTCCGCTGAAGATTGCAGCGGCCAGGATGAGTGCGGATGCGGTGTTCATCTTCGTCTTCATGTTTCGCTTTGTTTTGTCGGCGTTGGTGGTCGTTTTACAGGCCTAGGGTGGTTTTCGGATTGAGCGGGGCAACCGAAGGGGCAACGGGACGGCGTTTGACAGCGTCAATATGCGGATGTTGGTAGGTGTATATCTCGGTTAGGCAGACCGCGCAAACCATCTACCGGTATTTTGTATACGGGGTGCCCCCAAGTATATACAACATTAGTACATAATTGTCTATATTTAAGCCTTCCGTCCTTTTAGAAGAGTCCTATACAGCATTTCGAGTGCTACAAGTAGAATTTTGCAAATCAGTGGCTTTATGTTTTTTATCAGACATAACGGTAGGTCAACTAAGTATTTCTCGGTCAGAGTGCTGCACTCCACAAACCTCAACATCACTTCGGCTGTTTCAGCAACATTTTGAAAGGAACGTCTCTTTCCCCTAGTTAGGGTTGTGGGACGCAAGATACAGTGCGCGTTGCAAAAACATATGTCAACTGAATAGTAACATATACACCTTGGGGAACTCGAAAACGAAAAACGTAAGGACCGATGTACACCGTTCGCGCCTGAGCTCCGGAAATAGTTATTTATGTTCCAGGTTGTGGTTCTCATGTCACGAGCCGTCCTCGTCCCTCGGAAAAATACTGTCAATAAGTCCCTGCTGTTAGGTGTTGGCGAAACACCTCGAAACACCTACTGTAATAGGAGACGTAGAACGCTTTGGGCGCCCACGCAAACGAAGCATCCTAATTGAGCATGGCTTTAATGAGTCATGGAAACTATAGTCTCAACAAGACCTCAAACCAGATTGGGACACACTGCAATCAGCGTTGACCTTCCCTGGGTATCCCTCGCCGTTACGACTCTGGCCAACTTCAGATAACTAGTTGAATGTGCCTGTGCTGGTAACTTGTGTATATTGTCCCTGTCGCATGGAAAGCGCATGTCCATGGCACGATGTGTTGTTTGCTTTGCTTGCTGCATTACAACCTACAGTAGTAAACCGAGGTCGTGGTTTTGTGACCATAGAGCGTGTGTATCTCTAAAATGACGTATTGACCCGGAGACTATGTGTGCTGGATGTCAAGGGGTAGAAGTAACGGTTTACCGTGTAGAGCACAGGCACACTCGAAACGTGTTCACATTGCAATATATTACTGCCCTCGCGGAAGAGCCTTATGCGAGCGACGAAAGTAGCCGTGCAACAAGCACGAAACGGTCGATCGTCACCACGACCTCGGCATTCGTTGTCGGAACCGCTTGTTTGTCGAAAAAACAAGCGACTATTTTGTATTGCTGATGGTAACCGCACGCACGTAATATACCCGGAGCATCCCGCCGCAGAATGCGTCAGTTTTCGCCCGATCGCAAACACAGTGGGCTACGAGTAACGTCGACAACAAGCAATTAATGCGGCGTAAAGACTCGTCCAAGCTAAGCCGGCAAGCAGCGGTAATGGTAGGCCCAGTGCCCTGCAGATTAATACATAAACAACCGGTCGAAATGCGATGGAAATACATATATCTTCCAACGTGGGTGATAATACCATGTATATACACTGAGCCCCCTCGGTACAAACGACTTTCGCTCGAGCAGTATCTCACGTTCACGCCGTTGTACGATACCATGTGGTGAGAGGGCCAATCAACAACGCTGGTATACAATAGTAACATACATGGTTTCCACCGTCGAGAGCGATGGCACCCGTCCTGTGTACGTAGGTGTGCCTCAGCCTTGTCACCACACCGCTATGCCTACCAGTCACTAGATACTGCAGCTGCTGCTATAGACATTACTAGCAGATGACTAATAGGGTATACCTAGCGAATAAGCTCACCTGGGATGACCGGTGAGGTTGGGGGTTGGAGACTGAGCAGTAGGGGGCGCCACCAAAGCGTGACAAGCACTGGGGAACATCGTTTCATTTAACGGGGTATACCTATTCAAGAATTCGCTAAGAAAAACGTGTTTTATCCGCACGCTCTGCATGCCAAAGGGGTTTTAGTGTAATTCGGGCGGAAATATATAACAGAGCCCATTTCCACGCAATTCAGTAATGTCGTTGCATGATCTCTCTCCTCTCAGCATTACGACGCGGTATGTCGGGTATATCGTACTGACGACAGACCTTGAACCTATACATCAATCATTAAGAGGAAGAAATCAGCACGTTACCACGAGTAGTAGGTGTGCTGCATGTCGACGGGAAGAAGGGGCGGTTTCATACAGCGAACACACAAAACCGCTCCTACAGGTGCTCCAAACAAACAAGATCCAAACGGGTTGTTATCGTAATATACTATTGTTATATACTGTGGTACGCCGTAGTGTTATTCATATTGAAATTTCAATTTACTAAATATCTTCTCAACCATGACAAACATCCCGCACGTCTGCATAACAACGTGGTGTATGTTTATTTAAACGTTACGAGAAGAGTAGTTTCGCGCAAACGAAACACTATTCGACATTACCAGGTGACACCGCTCCTGGGTGAAGTACCGTGTTGACTAAATGAAAACGCACACAAGACAAATACAACTAGCCGACGAACACCAGAATGTAACCTTAATACGAAACAACCAATGTAGTATCGATGGGATAGTTTATCGTTGCGTCTCGAACTTAGTGTGAGTCAACGATATGGTCGAATACTGTGTAAACTCTGCTCTGCCGACATCGAATGTTACTTCGTGCCACTGGTGTGGCCAAAATATTCCAGAAACTGTCCCTGGAACGTCACGCACGCACAAATAGCATGTATGTCGTAGTGCAAGGAACTCCACGTACGCATAAGTAGTAATATAGCTGTGTGGGGACAGTTTGAGGAAAATCCACGATCGACCTTAATGGTGTGGTATGCAGAGGAAACACGTATTATACAGACTTGCGACGAAAACACAACATGTACCGGTTATCGGTCACAGTCAGCAGAGTTGTCAGTAATACAGGTATTCATAACGGGGACTGCATCTTGCGTTGGTATATATGGGGTATAACTATACAATATATATAGCTATTGCTATACCCCAAATGTCTGCTTCGAGGGTTGGTGCGTATATTTACTTTTTTATTTTGGGAACCAAGTCATACCCCATATATCCCATACTCGTCAGCACACAGGACACCTAATAAGAAAAACAGAAAATCTTGTCCAATCTGGATTTCTTATTCGAGAGAGGGTGATTTCTAGACTTATTTCAAGATAACGACTACCCACTTTCTCATTTCCCATACAAGACGCAACCTGGCTTTCTTATTAGCCGGCTTCTTGTGAATCGCCCTGTACTGTATCCCGGCATTGTTGATAGAATTTTGATTTTCCGGCTATTACGGAGGACCATAGTAAATAGGACCAATTTTTGTTATTAAAAATAGATAAATATATAGGCTTTAGTGTATGCCGCAGGTCCTATTTACTGTGGTCCTCCGTAATAGTGAGGTCTGGTTGATAGCACCTCTTCCCAGGACGGGAGGTGACAAAGCACTTTAAAGTGGACTCATGTATTGGTTAGGTTACAGGTACAAGTTTTTGAAGGACTATGTTTTACAGAGTAGTAGGTTTTAACCGTTTTTTTAAACGCGGATTGTATGATTGGAATAAGCACTGCATGTTGTCAGTTAAACACGTACTCTAAATATGTTGCTGCAGTTTACCCGTATGGGACAACTCAACAAAGAGTAACTGTCGGCGAAGACACCTAATTATGGTCAATGTTAAAGAGAGTATCTAAGGGAATTTGTTTTTTCACATCATATACATATAGTACCGTATGATATGTGTCACTTTGCAGCAGTACGAGGTTGCCGTGCGGCAAGTGCACACAAATATCATCATCTCCCTGTGGTTTTGAAAGATTGGGACAACTTTGAATCAAAGGCTCGTCCACATGTAGGCGATTTTTTATATGAGGTTAGTATCAATGCAGTTTTCCCTTGTCCATTCGGTATATTTGTATATATGTATATTGCCTTGTAGGTGACAATACACACATATCTGTGTACACTATACATCACTCACTGAAGTTAAATACTGATACTCGTATGTCATACTAACTCGAGACATTAATTTGTACTTACCTTCGAGGGACACACTATATTTTTAATACGTAGGGAGAGAACAATGTATTATATCATTTGACTAATTTTTCAAAAGGGGGAGCACAATACCCCCGGCCCCCGGTTTACACATGCACTCAAGCCTACGATACGACGTCATTAATTTCCTTTCATTCATACTAATTCAACACGTTAATAATTAGTTTTCACCTTCGAAGAACACGATGTGCAGACTCTTTACTTATTTATGTATATACTATGGTTCTACAGAACAGTAGCAGTAGTCCAAACGTATATACTTGGTATGATATACCTGGTATGTATTCTATGTAATTTCCGAGTTACTCAATGTCGATGAATCTGCTTTCCTGGCGTTGGTGTGTTACGCTTGCCGTATCCTGCACGTTGGCTTGGTGTTTCATCGCAGATGTATGTGTATCGTGTGCTATGTATACTTCGTTTGTATGGTTATTTTCCACGATGCGTTTTGGTCGTGTGGTGTGTTTGTTGACCACTGCGCTTATCTCCCGACGATGGACAATAATAGGCACGGACGGTTGGGTATGCCGGATGTCGACAAGTATAAACTACTACCCCTCCTGTAGCAAATAGCAGTTACATATACATGGAGAGGACACAAGCTCAAATATATCGTAATGTTATACCGGTGTTCACTTAACGTGGCTTTTATCGGGATACTCACGGCAAAGGGTATTGCTTGGCCGCGACCATGTATAGACTTGAGTTTCAGCCTTTCGCCTGAAGCACCACATAATCTATCGGTAGGACGGTCAGTGCGACAATGACAAGGTGTTGCACTGCATTGTGTCTACCATCCTTGAGGCATACATATTGTTTTCATCGGAGGGCCTTTACAGTATCTCTTCAACATGAGTATCTCTGTAAGACCAAAGACCAGCGAGAGTACTGGATTTGCTGTGCGTCGACGGATAGGAAGCAAGAAAAACAAGTATTTTGTGAAGAACACACATCTGTATGACGGCTATTAATGGGGGACGTTAACCCGTTTGTTCAAACAACTAGCCGCCGTACTATATGCATCTTCCCATGATGATCTGGCAGCGAATAGTTCTCCCACTTCGATTGTCTGTAAACGTTTCTTCTCTTTGTAACTCTTCGTCTTGTCTCCGCTTCCACTATGTATGTATGCTATACTGTACAGGGCATCTAACAAGAAACACTCCAAACTGAAAGTCAGCCTGCGATTTACAGGAAAATATTAAATTCGAGAGACATTGTTACGGAATTAATGTAGAAGGCACCCTCTCAAAAAGTAAATCCAGATTGGCCCAGATTTTCTGTGACTTTTTTGGTGTCTCGTATTGTGGGTTTCCATCGCCCAACATATAATTCGCAACTATTTGCTAGGTACAACCTCCACACGTCTTCTAACTAAGCTTTAACCTCGGCACTCTAATATGTATAGAGAGGTTACAGTACTCGAGTGGAGGAGTCACAACTCGCGCAGAGCTATTACTACTGACGGTAGCGGGCAAGAACCGATAGATTCGGTGATCTAAAGCCGGATAGTAAGACAAATAAAACATCTCTTTTGAGCCCTTACTCTACCTGCAGCATGCACTCCAAAAAGGCCCACCTTCAAAGCACGGTGCAATGTCGGACAACAGCCGTGATTTCGTGCTTTTTTCCAACGGTAACAGTTGACTAACGCGTGGACACCGTTCACAAGGGAATATATGTCATTTTCCCGTAACTGTGTCAACAGTAAACCTAACACAGTTAGGTTTATGGCCGCAGCGGGAAGAAACGTCTACCGAGCTCATCAGAATAGTACCGCCCTTTTTTACACACGGCTACTCCGGGAGGAATACCGCGATCTCTCGCTAGCTGGTCAGGTACGGGGCTCGTCCCACGTCACTGGTGACAGATTTTTGCTGCATATTTGCTGACAGCAGGAGTTTCTCAAATGAGAAACTGCAGGCGTTAACGACACGTATACTCGTTTAAAGTCGTGTTAGGGAAGCCTCATGCAAGTACTCATCGAGTCTCCGCGAACGAAATCCTCCGAAGTCATGTCTCGGGGGTGATATGTTAAGGTATCCTGGTGCTCAGAAAATCCGGCGCCACACCTACCGTCGCCTTACGGAAGGGTGGGACTTGACACCTGCAGGGTTGTTGAACAAGGCGACTTGGCCAGGCGTACGCGTGTACCCGGTCATTGACGTCTGCCAACGGAGGGACATGCCTCACCATACCTCGGAAATCCCTTCTAACAACACTACCAGGGTCACGAATTTGAGCCCTGCGCGGCTTGCGAGTTGGATGTGTTTTGGGGACCCAGGTACTCGTGTACGCTACTGAAGCCGGGTGCCCAGGTAACAGTGCGTGGTTAATCGTTGACCAGTCATTCGACAATTAATTGATAAAATTAAAATGATTTTGCCATTGTGTCTGCGATGGACGTCTTATGGGACAAGTTCGAACCCCTGCAGTTTGAGTCTTGGGAAATGTCCGCAATGGTTTTGCAATGTCACCTCAAGCAAAGGCCAAACAAAGTTGTCACAGACTCTGAACTGCTTGTTCCGCATATCGCATTCCTCCGTTGACAAAATAAATGTATGCACGCTAACTCCATTCATTATATAAATCACGTTATGCATTCCTGAACCATAGTGGGACACAGAGGGAAATAGACAGGGGGACGCGTCAAGAAATAAATGCTCGCATACTCGCGGCACAAGTCGGGGAGAGATGAGGGAAGGCCAGCAAACACAGCGGAGGGGCAGCAGACTGCAAACACACGAGGGCAGTGTCAGCAGCAAGCAGCAGTAGCCAGTCCCCGAGAACAGCCTCGGCCGTGTCTTCGGCATTTGGACAGCGGAACACTCGTGTCGTAGGAGGCGCCGGATGAAGTTGAAACGAGAGAAATGCAAACTCGTCGAGCCCGTTACTTTTTCTGCACTTGCCCGTAGCTACCGCTGAGGTCAGGGTTTCCATGTTTCGGTTGTGCGTTTTTCGTCGGAATAAAGCCAGGAAGTCTGACGGCGCATCTACATATTATATCCAGGTTTCGTCAAGTAGCGTAATTTGCATGAGTGCGTGTATATCTTCACAAACGAACAGCGAACGGCACATCAGCTAGTATACGACGTTTGACCATCAATTCATTTCTGTAGTGACTTTGGTAGGGTACACAAACACATTTGCAAAAGCTCCGGGCCGGGGGCACCCTTCTACATAATACCTGACGATGACCTCAAAAACCAGGGATGATACACGAGTACCCCATGGTAAATCATAACTGTAAAGTATAACTATTATTTTGACCGATTGTGGAAATAAATGTAGCTACATACAATCTAGTGTGGAAAAGCACGCTTCGTGCGAGAGCTATGTAGAACACCGCACACAACAAACAGGGTCTAAGGCAAAAAGGCTTAATTTTTGCGTTGCCATCAAGTATTGTGTCGCTTAGTAGGACGGACAAAGTTCTGTTCAATCACTGTCGACGATGTGTTTAGGTGCCCTCAGAGGCCTGATTTGTGATGCGGAGAGGTTCAAAGGGACAATCCATGCAGTGTTTCGCCAGCTAACACTCATCTGCGTCGGTTGATGTCCGAGAGTCGCTAAACCAGAGTGATCGGTTTGATTGCCAGTGCGCACGAAACGTAGGGTTTTCGCGTGTTGTGTGTGATCACCCGGACAGGCCGTGTCCAATATTGTCATGGGCGAAACACATACCGCCGGAGGTGAGAGTATAGCGAATATACTTGTTGAAACAAACTAATGGAGCGCGTTCGACCCGTACGTGTTGCGATCTAGAGGTAGCCCGTTTTAGCGACAACCATTTTGAACCGACGGACCTCCACCACCAAGAACCTAACCGAGCGGCGTTAGATAGTCTACGAAAACGGATAATTAGTGGATTTCTTAATGACGTAGACCATGGCGTTTCTTCAAGTTTTGTTTATGATTTATCCGACATACGATGAAACACCAAGCCAACGTGCAGGATACGGCAAGTGTGACACACCATCGCCAGGAAATCAGACCCTTGGACATCGAGGAACTCGGAAATTACCTATATTATGTATCGGGTATATCATACCAGGTTTATACGTTTGGACTACTCTATTTATACTACACTGTAGAAGCCTAGTATACATAATTAAAGATACATATTGCACACCGTGTCCTTCGAAGGGGAAAACTACCCATTCTTCAGGTCTCGAATTACATACAGTAGCATGAATGAAATATATAAATTGCGTTGTATCGTAGGCTTTTTGGTGAATGTTCCGAACAGGGGCCGGGTATTATTGTTCTCCCCCTTTTGAAAACAAAAAGTCAGCGAATGATTCCAATAAGGGCAGCGCCCAAAAACAGGTTCACCTGGTCCGCTCGGGGCCAAAAACAGGTACATATTAAATCAAACGCACCCCACGAACCTGCCGTTCCTTGCAACGTAGAGTAGTAGAGTTTTTCATGTTCTTCGTGCTCGCCCGGTGGCTACGTATACGAGTAGCCGCTATCAATAGTACGAGGAACGAACGCCTGCTGGTGTATTCTCCCTTCTCAGCATGCGACACCTCTGCTATTCCAAGTCAACCACAATCCCGAAGGGGAGCCTTCTGTCTCGTATTATTTCCGCGGAGGCGTGCAGTTAGATATGTGTGTCGCTCGAGTGGCGTGTGGTGCGAGATGCGAAGGGAGGAGGGGGTCTTCGCGTACGTCGGCATTTGTATAGGGGGCATAGGGTGTAACTATGAAGGGCCTCTGATTGGCTTAAAAACGACAAAAAAAAAGGTGAAAGTGAAGCAGAGTAGACTAAAAACCAGGTATACCTGGTTTTGTACAAATGGCAGGGCACGTGGAGTGCGTTTTGGACTTGCTTTTAAGTATGCACCTGTTTTTGGCCGCAAAGGGACCAGGTATACCTGTTTTTGGCCGCTGCCCCCACCATCCAATAATGCTCCTGTCGCCCTATTTTTAATCAATAACATTGACCGGTCGCCGCGGTAGACTAGTGGTCAGCCTCAAAAGCTACTAGCGTGGGTACCCAGTACCCAAGTTCGAATCCAACTGTGGTGAGATTTGGACTTTATTTGAAAACAATAAAAAGGAGCCAATTGCTGAGAGCGCCTTCGTGGCGTGGGTAGGCGGAATCCGACGCACGTCGACGAGGGAAGAAAGCGCTAAAATCTTCTCGCGTTAAAAATGCAAGGCACGTACCGTAGTGGGGAGGGGGGGAGAAGAGAGCCTACTTAGCGACCCCGGATCTGAGTTACGACTAAAGAGGGAGAGAGAAAAGAAGGGCGAAGATAATGGATGGGATGGACAAAACTAAATTATAAAATAGCGTGTTCCTCGAAGGTTCAAATAGATTTGTCTTGGATTACAGGTAGTATAACCATATTATGTTTCTAGCGAATGATGCATATATAGTGTACATAGTGATACGTGTGAAATGTCACTTACGAGGTACAATATAATATGTAGCAATATTCGGAATGGGCAAGGGGAATCTCCATTGACGCTGACATGGTACTAAACTCGTCTACACGCAGACGAGCTACGAGTATGAATACACACAGTTGTTCTAATATTTCCAAACTTAAAGGAGATAATCTTGCTCGTGTGCACTTGCCGCACGGCAACCTCTTGCTGCTGTACTTAGATTTGTATATATATGGTACTACATATTACATGAAATTCATTTTTTCACGAATACTTACTGTATGTATGTAATAATGAACATAATTATTTAGGTGACTTCGCCGACTATAAACTTGTGCTGCGTTGGCTTATATAGGTACGCTGCAGTGACCTATACATCGTATACTTTTATTCCCTATCTGACAAGGTGCAACGCTTATTCCACTACATAGTACCATCCACGTTATGAAAACGCTTAACTACAGTACTAAGACATGTAGGTTGAGTCTGAGATATGACATAAGAAATTTGGTATTAATAGTCATTATACTGAATTTTGTGTATTAACCATCCTCTCTCAATTAATACATCCAACCTAGACCCGATTTCCTGTTTCTTATCACGTGTCCTTGGCAGTATGGGGTACATCATGGGGCATGACTAGGTATACAAAAGCAAAAAACTACACCAACCAACGAAGCAGACTTTTGGCCTATAACCATACCAAACGTTTTCGTATACCCCATATATACCAACACACGATGCAGTCCCTGTTTGGAATACCTGTACTACTGATTACTCTCCTGACTGTGACCGCTAACCGGTACACACATACGTGTTGTGATTTCGTAAGGTTGTTGTGTATTACGGAGGACCATACATAGTAAATAGGACCAAACAGTGTTGATACACATAATAGGGAAATATAGGACCAAACAGCAGTCAGTGTCGATAAAAAACATGGAAATATAGAGGATTACTGTATGTGTATATCGTAGGTTTGGGTTTGCCATGGTCCCCCGTAATAGGCGTTTCCTCTGCACAACAACGCCATTAAGGTCGATCGTGGCCCTGTCAACCCACTGCCACCATTAAGGTCGATCGTGGAGTTTCCTAGAACTGTCCGCACGCAGCTAGTACGCGATGTCTCCATTTGTGCGTACGTGGAGTTCCTTACACTGCTATATAGCACGTACGTGGTGTTTAGGCGTGCGTGACGTTCCTTGTACTACTGCAGACTACAGATATGTCTCGCCTTGGACTTTCGGAGACGTTTTCTATACGTTTCCGGCCACAGCAGCAGCAAGCAGCAGTAAGTAGTAGTGCTTAGAGTGCATTCGATGTCGGCAGAGTAGAGCGTATCACATATATATCCGATAGCATCGTTGACGCACTCAGCAAGTACGAGACGAAGAGACAACATATCCTATCGATAACACATTGGTTGATTGTATCAAGGTCCCATTCTGGTGTTGTCGGCTAGTTGTATTCGTCTCGTTTGCGTTTTCATCACGCGTCAGAACGGCATTGCACCCAGGAGCGATGTCACCTGGTAATTAATGTCGAATACCGCTGTTTCCTTTGCACGGCACTTGCTGTTCTCGTAACGTGTACGATCTGGTTCCAGCGAGAGCCATAACATTTAGTCTTCGCACTTTTGCACATTGGTTTTTGAGAGTTGGAAAACGAAATTTGGCTGGGTTGTGCATCATGACAATCCAAAACGACTCAAAGTTGGTCTTTTTTTTTTATTTTTATTTTCTTTCTCCAGGTGCATTTTACCATTGTGTTTAATTTCTTTGGCGACTTCGACCCTCCCTGACGAAAGCATTTTTATTATTATTTTTAACAAAAAACAGGTTTGGGTCGGTTGGTATTGTTATGAAGCACCACCGTGCCAAAGTCGATTTCCAACTCTAAAAACCCAAGGTGCAAAAACGATTCCCGTGAAGAGTAAATATTCCCCTAAGGTGCCAAAATTGCTCCATACATTGTTCTAGTACTTTGGGAGGCGTTTCTTATAACAGCCCCTCACGGCTTGCAAATAAAAAAAGTGTCACGAACGTCTTCCTTTTGTTGATGCGATGTATGTCAACATGTCAACTGTAGTGTCGAATATGTCGACGTACTGACCGAACTATAGCCTGATTTCAAATTATATTAGTTTAACTATAGGAATATCATCCCTATGTGAAATAGCGCCTCCCGAAGTAGGACGACAATGTCCATATCTCGCGAACTACAACTCGCACTACAAAAATATCTTCACGGATGTGTCACCCTTGTTCATGCGGTCGTGTATTCCGTTTGTTATATTTCCCGAAGGTTGAATTTCACGCCTTTTCGTAGAACCAGCTCGTAGATGAACATATAACACGTGGTTATGTGGACGTGCGGGATGCTTGTCATGGTTGACACTGATATTTACCGGTAGTAAATTGAAACTGCAATATGAATATTCACTATGCTGTACCACAGTATATATCAACGGTATCTTACGATAACAGCCCGTTTGGATCTTGTTTGTCGGAGCACCTGTACGAGCGGTTCTGTGTGCTTTCTGCATGAAACCGCTCCTTCTTCCTGCCGATATCCAGCACACCTACTACTCGTGGTGAAGTGCTGATGTTCTTCTCTCTTCATATTGACTTGATAGGTGCAACTTCTATCGTCGGTACGATACACCCGAGATACCGCGTCGTAATGCTGAGAGGAGGGAGATCATACAATGACATTACTGATGTACGTGAAATGGGCTCTGTTACATATTTCCCCACGAAATACAGTAAAATCTCTTTGGCATGCAGAGCGTGCGGATATTTACGCGTACTTCTTACCCAGTGGTTCGAAGAGGTATGCCCCGTTAAAGGAAACGATGTTCCCCAGTGCTTGTCACGCGTTGGTCGCGCCCCCTACTGCTCAGTCTCCAACCCCCAACCTCACCGGTCATCCCAGGTGAGCTTAATCGCTAGGTATACGCTATTAGTCCTCTGCTAATAATGTCTACAGCAGAATCTGCGGTATCTATTGACTGACACAGGCATAGCTGTGTTGTTACAAGACCGAGGCATACATACGTAAACAGGGAGGGTGCCCTCGCCCTCGATGGTGGAAACCATGTTACTATTCTTGTATACCAGCAGGTACCGGCATTGATTGTCGTCTCGCTATACCTGCTATCGTCGTATAACGGCGTGAAAGTTAGATACTGCTCGGGCGAAAGTTGGTTTACCGCGAGGGCTCTGTATATACGAAGTATATTAGTATCACCAGGTTGGAAGATTTACGGTTGGAAGATTTATGTCCATCGCATGTTGCCTGGTTGTTTATATATCAACCTGCAGAGCGTCTGGCCAACCATGGCATGCGGAGTAACGGCTGTTTGTCGACGTATAGTTTGGACGAGTCTTTACGCCGCATGAACTGCTTGTTGTCGAAGTTACTCGAAGCCCACGGTGTGTTTGTGATCGGGTAAAAACCGACGCATTCTGCTGCGGTATGCCCCGGGTATTATGTGCGTGCGGTTACCATCAGCACTACAAATTATCCGCTTGTGTTTTCGAAGTACAAGCTGTTCCGTCAACGAATGCTGAGGTCGTGGTGACGATTGACCTTTTCGTGCTTCTTGCACGGCTACTTTCGTCGATCGCACAATATTATTTCACGAGGGCAGTACTCTATACCTCGTAGCAATGTCAACACGTTCCGAAAGTGACTGTGTGCTACACGGCGAACCGATACTTCTACCCATTGACATCCAGCACACGTAGTCTCCGGGCCAATGCGTCATCCTAGAGATGTACAAGCTCTGAGGTCACAGAACCACGACGTCGGAATTCTAATCAACGTTTGTATTGCAGCAAGAAAAGAAAAGAAAACATCGTGCCATGGGAATATACGATTCATGCGACAAGGATAATTTACGCACGCCACCAGCACAGGCACATTCAACCGCTTATCTGAAGTTGGTGAAAGTTGTCACGGCGATGTTTACTCAAGGACGGTCAATGCTGACTGCAGTGTATCCCAACATGGTTTGAGGCCTTGCTGATATAATTGTAAGCTTGGTTTAATGCCATGCCCAGATTAGGTGCTTGTTGTTTGGCGGGCCCCGAATTATTTCTACACATACCTATCTATACAGTAATAGGTGTTTCGTGGTGTAGCGCCAACACCGATAAACAGGGAGTTCTTCACCGTATTACAGCGTAGGGGGTGGGAGGCTCGTGACACGAGAACCATAACCTGGAACTTATCAAACTATTTCCGGAGCTCAGGCACGAACGGTGTACATCAGTCCTTACGTTTTTTCATTTTCGATTTCCCCAACGTACATATGTCACTACTCAGTTGACAGAAGGTTTGGCTAAGCGCATCGTATCTCGCGACCTATAGCCCAAGATGTTGCTCAAACAGCCTAAGTAACGTTGAGGGTTGTGGAGTGCGGGAGTTTGACCGAGAACCACCCAGTTGACCTATTAGTTTGCCTCGTAAAAGCATAAAACCACGTATTCGCAAATTTCTACTTGTAGTACTCGTACTGCTGTATAGCACTCTTATAAATGGACTGAAGGCTTTAATATAGACACATATGTAATAATGTTGTGTATGCTCGGGGGCACCCCGTATACAAAATGCCGGTAGATGGTTTGCGCGGTCTGCCTAACCAACATATACATCTTCCAACATCCGCATATTGACGCTTTCAAACGCCGTCCCGTTGCCCGTTCGGTTGCACCGCATATTCCGAAGACCACCCTAGGCCTGTAAAACGACCACCAACGCCAACAACACAAAGCGAAAAATGAAGACGAAGATGAAGACCGCATCCGCACTCATCCTGGCCGCTGCAATCTTCAGCGGCGTTTCTTGCGCACGTGTGCTGCAAGAAGATGCTCCTATGGTTGGCGTAGACCCCACCGGCCCCTCATCTGCGTCTTCTACGTTCGGGACACGGTCGACAACCATGACCGTTGCAGACGAGGAGGAGCTGATCGAGGCGCTGGAAGTCGACGACCACGTCACTGGTGAGTACATTTCAACACTCGCGATGGAAAGGCTTCATACCTGCGACAATTTAATACGGTAGTTTGGTGCCTCTTGGAATGAAGCCGAACGCGCATGGCGAGCCACCAATGAATGACCCTTGCTACGATAGGGGTAGCACGCTTTGGCTAGACTGTTTTCTGACTGACGGAGCTCCTTATACCGACACCGTCAGAATGCCGTCCTTTGCTTTACGGATTTTATTTTGCGTATACATTACTGTGTTTTCCATGGGGTTGTTTGCGTCATATATTTTGTTTTTTTTCTCGGTGAGGATATAGAGCCCCGCATGTGAGTGACTTCGGAATCAATCGCCTCACCTCTACCTTTGCGTGTGTCTCGGTATGACCACTAGTTTCCTTGCATCATCTGATTTACAGCCGGCGTATCGTTCTCGAACTACTGCTCTTGTCGTAAGAACGGGTCGCAGCAGATGCATGCTGCTCTCCAGTAAGCGACCGATATACTGGCGAATGCTCGATAAGAATATTGGAGAAAGTCTGTGTACAACCCTACTACTGTTCAGGGTAGCTGCTCTCGAAAGTAGTGTTTTGCCTCATATCTGACGCAGGGTTGTGTATACTTATGTCGCTGTCCCTTCGGATGTACGTGTTTCAGCCTAACGACAGTGTGCACTCGGTGTCCGTGCTGAGCTTTCAATCCTAGTGCGATAGATGGCATCATGGTGTCACAGACTGTGGGACACTAAACGCAAATAACGGCAAAAATACCGTGATGCATATTAAATGATGTACAATCACACCAACCACCGTATTTGGCGAGCGGGATATGCCCAGCGAGTATGATCGTGGTGGGGGCGTTCTGCGCAACCACTTGCGGTGTCGTTCTATCCACCAGTTTACTAATAGATGCAAAACATTGGCATTCGCCGTCCCGCCAGTGCCGAGTCGCATGAGCGTTTTTCATGCTGAAATGGTCAGGTAGAGTATTTTTTCCTCTTTTCACATTACACGTGTATTCTGATTTGATTATGACTGCTGGACAAACTCCCTCGGCCATGAACGCATAGAAACGTCAAAATCAATGTTTGTTCATGGCATGCCTTGATGTAGACATGAACCTCGCTTTTTGTTTTAATCAATTCCACATTTTTTCGGACTATAGTAGTGACTTTATAAGTGTCAGATTCGAAGGCTTAACCACGAAGTTGGTGCCCTGTCGCCGCTCATACACCGCCCCCCTGCCCGAAATGGTTCCAGTCGTGTCCCCGATCGAAATGGGAGAGCTGTTGTGCGACACCCTCGAGGAGGCCGAGGACTCCGATGCATTGTCCTTCGTTCTCCTGAACAACGAATCGGTCATAGCGGAGAAATCGTCCTTCACCGTCGCCACGGGTGACCCTTTTACGGACAATATCGGGCGCAAGGTATGACATGGGGGTCGGGTTTTATAGGACAGGGGCGGCGGCACAGTAATATGATTATGTGAGGAGTATTTTCCTTTATTTGGCGCAATCGTTGAACGCCGATGATGCAGCCCCTCTTGTCAACAGAGGAGTTAAGCTTCATCTTTGGATCAGATTTGTAACGTTAGTTCAGTACGTATTAAGCTGTTTTGTTGAATCCATGGAGAAGCCCAGCCGCTTGACGTCGTATGTTAGCAACCTGACGTTCTAGCCTCCGAAACAATTAGTTTCCTTGCAACCTCCGTAGCATAAATCCTGAACTAATTGTCTTGGAAAAAGCAACCCGCAATTACGAGAATACCCGTTTTCAGCAGTTCTGAGGAAGCGAGATTTTAAATAATTGGCCCCGTTGATTCGTGCGTCCATTCTTTGTGCTGGCCCTAATTTGCATGCAAGGTCTGGACGGGAGTGGTGGTGACTCCTGAGCAGGATGACGACGAGGCCCTTCCCAGGACGGTCAGCATGACATGGGGAGACGTTTGCAGCACCGAGGTGGGCACGAACGACATTCCAGGAGGGGTTAATTTCACCTTAAGTTTGTCACAGCGTAACCTGTCACGAGCACAACTCTATGCAAACCTATACATGTATTACTCAAGGAGAAGGAATGGCCCTTGGATCAGACGACGCATTTCGTTTCTGCAAAAGCCAAACACATGTATACCACCTGCGGTTGAACCATGAAGCGGTTAACCAGCCTTCAAGCATGTCCAACTGGTTAATCACGGCGTTTTGGGCCTACCGCTTTGATTTCCTGTACCCGATCGCAATATCTGTTGGTAGGACGTTTCAAGAGGTACACCTCTGTGTGAACACTCGATGAAGTTCTTTTCAACATGTTTCCGTCTGTGGGTCTACCTCTCGGGGACCCAGCCTGACCCTTCGTCGCGCAAGCACATCACGACCAGCCAACTACGATTTGCGGTAGTGGCTAGTCTCGGCCGGATCACAATAATAGCTTGCATGGCACCCATCAACATTAACAATACCAAACGCAACGACTGCGAGGGTCACCATTTTGTTTTTCGTAGTTTGGTCGTTCGTGTTTCTGTCGTTGTGGTAGCAGCACAGGTTGAGGTAGCTTCACGTAGTCCGGACAGCCCTCGTCGACGGCTGATCTAGCAATGTAGTTCCCAGGTACCGGTTGAAGCTGAGACGTTGGAGGGAAACTGTTTTCAAATAAAGGGGAGGGGGGGGCGTACATATTTGTTGCTTGCCTTAGTCAATTGACAATTGTCTGCGCATCCCTTTCGAGACGGAGCGGGCGTGCCATGAAGAGTAACCAACGTGGCGATAGGATGCCGGCGAATCAATCAGAAGCGTGGCAAAAAGACGTATTCGGAGGGCAATGTCGTATGGTGCATTTAAGTGTCTAAGCAACCAGATGTCAATACTTCAGGATTGACCCTATTTATTTTAATGTACGGGCCACGCACACCCGTGAGCCGAACACCACACTGATGGTTAATACATTCAAGGCAGGCAATCCCCTTGTCCTGAGCGCGACTAAACGCTGTTGTTACTCGTCGTATTGTTTTGTTCTACACACACCGTTGGTGTTTCGGCCAATCGTGACCCCGCCGAGGCACGTTGGGAGCTTCTAATGTTCCCGAGACATCTCCCTAGACCCACCGCTAACGCCGCAACGTTCAAATGTCGATCAAGGTATCGTTAGGCGCCCAACTCCTGAGTTGAACAAAACAACACACAGAGTGCACATGCATACGTAGTCACGACACGAGGAAATAGATAACACGTCATGTAAATATTTAAATTAACTCCATACCACCCTCCCTACGAACGTTCGGCACGCGGCGTTTTGACTTGTTTACGATTTGTGGTAGACTTTTCTTCTCACGGTCACTACGTGGAACACGGACGAGACGACGAACATCGTCAAGACCGTCCCCTGTTTCGGGTCGACTACGCACACGTGTCTGGTTGAGGTGAGACAATACATCTGTGCTAAACTTGAGCGAACAATCCGATTCTTGAATCGGATTTGCCCAAGGAAAACGAATACCTCGTTAAGGCGACATTGCCCATCGTGCTACAACCTGCTGTCGTCGGAGCCTGGTTTAGGATCCGGCGTGGATTTGTAAAGGGGAGGTATTCATTAGCTATCATAAATTCCATTCGTGACGTAATGCAGTATGCTAGCAGCACACGAACTCGAAGGAAACGTGTATTCGTGTGATCGAAAATACCGTAGTCTCTCCACATATCGTTTTCGTTGAGGTACAGCACGAGATCACCCAAGTAAGTGCGCGAGGCGTGCTACGATAGAGGTAGCACTTTTGGGCTGAAATAGTTTCCGTTTGATCGGGCTCCTTAACCCAAATTCCTCGGACTTTCATACTAGACTCAGGTACTTTCATTTTCTCCGATACCTATGTTTCGGTGACATACGGAGCTTCTCAAGTTAAGAGCTCAGAAACAACATGGTGCACCTCTATCGTAGCATGCATCGCGCCCTGCTATATATTTTCTGGTCTTTACTGTAGCACGAGGACGTCAAGACTATCAACCCTATTTGTACGCCTGTCGCGTAACCGTTGTGCTTCTACCGCTGGCAACCTCTTGAGACGTACCTTATAGCACTCCTCTCTTCTTCATCAGATGTGTAATGATATTCAAGCATCACGGCAATAAAAAGAACCAACGTGTTCCTCATTTGTACGATTACCTTTTAACCCGAACCTCTACTACTATGAGGTTTCCCTTTGTGCATTTCTTAGAACCGATCTACTGCGTTCCCCCCTACGCCCCCCTTTGCCGTAAGGCCTAGTTGGCGTGCTTGGATCTAAACAAACCGTATTCGGCCGGTATGTTTATCATGTCGGACGGCACAATCGGCCTGTTCAGCAGTGATGAGTCACGTGAAACATAGACTGTGTTTCGAATTTCGCAATCATTATGGAGTTATCGCCTCCAGCATCACCGGATATTAAGGGGTACTCCGGTTTGTCGTGTGCATGGGTGTTTTCACCGGATAAATGTGTGTTGGTGGACACCGATCGCTTTGAAATTCGTAGCACCAAGGACGAACGGCTTCTCGTAAAATTAATTGCTTTCCCGGCACATGTTTTCGTGCCCCTCCCCTGATGTTGTTGCACGCATTGGTGATCAGGTAACGGTAGAGTTTGACGAGCCGGCCAGTGCGCTCGTTCCACCGGGAGGCATCCCTCCTGCCACCACTTCCACCTCGGAGTGAGTCATGGTTCCAAGATATGAAGCAGTCGTCAAATAGGTTTAATGTACATAGCATGCTATAAGGCTGCGTGCTCCTGATTCAGATATACATTACATGGTTTCTGGCGCTGTGATGCTTGTCTGCTGTTGTGGTGCCCATTGTTGCTGCTCCGCTGCTGCGCTGGCTTACCTGTTGCAATATAGTATATTTTGCGTGTGTGCATCCATCAGATATAATCGATCACACGCATTTCGAAACATAGGATAGATGGATGGCGTATTCTTGACTCCTAGACATCTCCACGTCGCGATACAGGCCCCAAAGACACAGACCGGCTTAAGTCAATCTCGTAGATACCGACCTTCGGTCGCCCTACCAAGTACCGTGACAAGTGGGCATTAAAAGGGGATATATATACATAATTGTTTTCTGCCGTCTGCATCGCTCTCGCACGATGCAACAATTTCCACAATGTATCCAGATACTGTAGTTCCCCGCTGAATAATCGGTCGGCTTCGTAGCTATTTCGTGTTAAATATGATATATGTGGCTGCGACACAAATAAAGACTTTATGGCTCGAGCTAATGACAAGTTTGGGGTAATATGTAGGTGCTGATGCAAGAAATTGATTATTTCCTATATACAAGGCACGCAACGGGGTGAAACACAAGAGGACTTGGGGCATGAAGCGTTCATTGTTGCAGACCGTCGGGGGTGGGGTATTTTTATCCACAGCTTGTTCCGAACGAAACGGGCATTGAGCATGAAACATGTCCCGAGCTGGGCTAAACGTACCTGATATAGTGGAGTATTGCGTGCAACATGCACTACAGGTTCCACACTGCAATAGGCATGGCTTACTATGCGTAGTGTTGTCGTGTGGATTGGATAATATCAGTGTTGTTCGTAAAAATGAGGTCTGATGCCCGAGACGTTGCCGTGTACGAGTCGAAGTAGCTACGCAAATTGCGTCATGTGGCAGTCTCGATGCAGGCGGCGTGATACCACGTGACAACCTTGTGCCAAAAGTGGCTAGCACAAGACGAATACCACGGGGTCACAATACATGCACTATACTTAGCGCAGTATTTTATCACACATGAAGCGTAGACCTGAGGCCGAGTTTTAAACGATAGCACAAACAATTATTGTACCCTTGCGGCAAGCCGCAGGTGCTCTACTGATCTACGGTACATTCCAATCCCATACCTCTTAACTCCACGATCACATACACCACAGCAACGCCTACGATTGTACGAAACATGGCGGCGTTCCTTACTAAATCCCACGCATTCCTGAAAGTATTCACGTTCACACTGCGTTATTTCCTGCCACCGTGTTTGCAGTGATGCCGATGAAGGGAGCACAGACTCAAGTTCCTCTGAGCGCCGGCTTCAGGATGGGGAGATGACTCAGGTACGCGGTTGGGAGAACATCCCCATGCTCCGTGGTGCTAAGATGGAGGTAGAAATGATATGACAAACACATATGGTGTTGACGGGTTCCTTACCAAGGAGCCGCCCAATGTCGTGTCGTAGGAATGTCATTCGTCACATGCTACGATGTTTGATGTATACTTAGAGTACGGGATTGGAATTCTTAGTCGAAGTTCGTTCGTCAGCTGGGGAGTGAAGTAGGGAGCTCCTCAAGCTCAGAACCTCCTAACACATACTGGCAAGAGCTATATCCCCGAACCGTAAAACGTGTCCCATTATCAAGCGCGTGTATGTTCCGGACATAAGGTCGGTCGACGCTATCATGTGTCCCATTCACTAGTGTTGAGTCATTAGTGCGCCGGATCTAAAGCATGTGTGTAACGTGAGGCACGCACCAATATAGTCCGTATCCATGTCCCAATGCATTCCGAAACAACCACTTACCAGTGTTTTACTACCGATAGGTTCGAATATGTATTGTGTTCACGGTGACGCATTCTTCGACAGGGGGGGGGGGGGGGGGCTGCAGGCCTCGTGATGCCCCGTAGAGCCATAATGATTAACCAAAGTCGGCTGTAAGCAAAAAAAGCGCGCTTATCTCATCCAAACACGGCTGCGAGGGAAAAGTAGGCGTTTACCCCTGAATAGAAAACATTACCAGATAGGCCGTAACCCCTAACCGGAAACATTTATCACATTTGTTTAAAAAACGAAACTATATTGGCGTTTGCCACAATAGAGAATGCCCCGACAGTCTGCTAAATTTGGACACAAACGCAATACCATCATCACAACCTACGACCGTGTCGCCACCTAATGATTCCCGGCATCCTCCCCTCCCCTTGCATATTGAACATGTCCCAACGTGCCAGATTGACGTCATGATTCTCTACAGCAACCAGTCATTGCTTCTGCTCGGTGGGATCTCCTCAGAGCAGATGGAGACAAACATCATGGAATCCACCACGCGCACGAACGAAGCATTCGTCAACTCTGAGGTGGCGCTCTTCCTCAATCCTGTTCATATCGGTCCGGTACGTCAGTCTCGTCAAACAAAATATTCACGCGAATAGTGTGATTGATATATCAAGTACCAAGCTGAATCTAGGCATCTGCAAACATAGTTTCACATTCTCCTAGATACTTCGGGTCTTACAGTCCGCCAGGCCAAGAGGCAGTATGTGATCGAACAAGACTCCGTTGCTTTTGATACAAGTCAATTTCGCTGCGACATCAAGATACCAGGAGCCACAACACTTGAACACTCGCAATAGGGTTCAAACCGAGAAGGCTTAAAGCGACTTAACTGGTCCTGTACGTTTCTTACAGCACTCAGGTACTAAATTGGGACTCCGAATTCGATTATTCCAAGGACAGCAAAGTTATCGAATCGCAGCCAGACGACTTTGCGTAGAACATTGTTCTGTGTACTACGATATGTCGAAGACTTTCCCCAGATTGTAGTGGTATATGATTTCAAGCTACTGTAGGTTCTTCACCATATCGTCCTGTTTGTGTTAAATCACCTCATGCTGCACTGGTTCGCAAAGCAAACTCCTGACTAGTGGCGTTTTATCAAATTAAAACATTCGCAATATCATCCGAACGATATTTAAGTCGGATACATTAGTTTCTATTGGCCATGGGATTTGCAGTGTTGCGCGTCGAAAAACAGTCGGGCAGACCCCTTTTATGCATGCATCATGCACTACCGATGAACTCCCGTCTTAAGTATAGAGGGTAACTTGTAAGGATGTACTGCATCCCAATGGGTGGTTCGTCTATGCGAATCCCAAATGCCACGACATCCTACCGCCTCTTCGTGAAGCGCTCGCGGTCAAGCTGTCAAACACCACGGCTGTAACACAAGTGTGACCTCAGCACTCCACCCATCGCGCCTTCATTTGCAGCTCCCCTTCGAGCAGACATCAACCACCACAAACGACAACTTGATGGAGATAACTGACGACGAGGATGTGGGCAACCTTAGGGACCTAGTGGGAGCTGACCTGGTGCAGATGGTTGGCAACTTCAACGACGGGTTCTGTGGACGGGCGTGAGTTGAATTATGTCGTGAATGATCTATATCACAACTCAAATAAAACATTAGTATATCCTCTAGAACTATCCATCACCCCCCCCCCCGATACCATTATATCCCTAGTGTATACGGAGTTGTTTATCATTAACAAACCCAGGTGAAGGAATATGATTCTCTCTCATCCCACGGAAGGATCACGCTTTTTCTTTAAGGCGTTTGACCGGTTGATCTCCTCTAGTGAGAAACACACCGGGTATTGTTGAAGATACACAAGGGTATCTTACTTTTGCACACTGGTGCATAAATCTCTCAGTCGGGTAGAGCGAACAAAAACAGCCTCGAAGACATGTGTCGGCTGAGATATTTTGGTCTTCATGTGAGGGGCCCATGAAAAACGTCACAACCCCTTTACGGCGGCATTGCTCGTCTCCTGACGATGTACCACAAGGTACACTCGGAGGGGGGTATCATGTACAGCGTACCCGGGTGGTAACGTAGACCGGGGCATGCTTCTCGTGCATAATGTATACTTACGTCTGGAGAGCGATTTGCTGTTGAAGATAGGATATTGGGCCAAACATTTGCGGTGGTTTCGGCGTGTGAAGGTCGATAGGCGCATACAGGTACATCCTACTATAATAGTAAGTGATCTAGGTTAAACTGTTTTGGCGTGTTTATTTTTTTTTTTTTTATTTTTTTTTTTTTTTTTTTTTTTTATCTGTTTTTAATCTTATTTTTTTTTATTTATTTTTTTTTATTTTTTTTTTATGTTTTCTATTTGTTCTCTTTTTGTTTCTTTTTTTTATTTGATATCATTTCTTTTTATTTTTGTTTAATATTTTCTTTTTATTTTTTTTTATATATATTTTTCATATATTTTTTTTATAACATGATCGACGACGTTCTGATGGCGTGGTGTTGCTTTGGGGTCGGGAAACATACCGGAGAAAACAATGTTTGAACAGACCGCATGGCGGTCTATCCATGCACACAGCTATATGAGATCGTTCTACACGTATCCCTTGTATCCCTTCCTTCTCTCCTTTTCCTGTCTCTGTTCCTCGAAGGTGGGCTTTCGTCGGCAACTCCCGCTACGCCTTCTCCGTCGTCGCCGCTACCTGTCTCGCCGACACCACCGCTGCTCGCGAGTACGGGCACAACCTGGGCTGTTTCCCCAACAGGGAAGACTCGGAGTTCGCCTTCCCGTTCGCACACGGACTGCGCTACTGTGACGACCCTGACCCGTGAGTACACCTTGACTTGTTAACGGCTCGAGGTTGCATATTGTTCTTCGAAGTGTACCTTTCATCGGTTTGGACACCTTGACTTGTTAACGTGTATATTACCTTCATCGGTTTGGACACGTTTTCATGTATATACAGCTGACATCTTCGCGCAATATGTATTAGTTTTTGTTTTGTTTGGGGAGCTCGTGTTTCAAGCCTTCCAGCGGGGACCGCGGGAAACTCAGCATCCAGGCTGGGGTGCCTCAGACGAGTGTTACGACCAGGAAACCATTTGAAGTCGGACAAAACATTTCTGACTGGTTAAGTGAGTTGTTTACCTGAACTTGCCAAGGTCGTTTTCGTCTTGTCTCAAGCAGCAATGTATGGCCCTCTGTAGGCCCTAGGTTTCTGATATGAGGTTCTTCATTTGATGAGGCGTTAAGGAATGTTCGCGAAGCTTCCTCAACGCCACTTGCACAGTATAGACGCATGCTTGGATTGCTGTAGGTTTGAAGACGTTTTGAGTTACTTTATGGCAGGCGTTTTCTACCTTCGTCCGACGACTTTGGGAGAAAAAACGATGCTCAACATCCACGAGGCGGCAGAAGGGCAGCTCGTATTGGCTGCAGTTGTTCACTTGACGAGGTCTATTATGCCGATTGAGACAGACGTTAAGTGAAGTGAACGCCCCACCCGCAGATAACTCGCTCTGTCTGAGTGGTACGTACCGAACGAAGCTTTATTTTAGAGGCAGCCTTTTTAAGATAGCTCCGTCAGTCGGGAACATGTTTGGAACGGCACCGTGATACCCTTAATGTAGAACAGAGAACGTGTCGCAGCCCGAGATCGACCATGTCACGCCATTGATTTAAGTTGTTTAGATGCATCGTAAATAATACATATTATGTACGTACGGCAACGACATCAAGTGTTTCTTCGGTTGAGAAGCACGCCCGCGTCAATCGTAACTTTGTTGTTTCAAAGCATTCTCCCCCCATCATGACAGAGTTATTAGTGATGACGCGAGCTACGGTAGAGGTAGCACGTTTCGGCTGAATCGGTTTCTGAACGTTCGAGCTCCTTAACCCAAATTCGTGGGACTTTCGTTTTGTGACGACGAATGCGTCAGACTATACCTCGGCCAAGATGTTTCTCATCCGGCAGCACTTTTATTTTGCTCAAAAAGTATTGTTTCGGTGAGGTATGACGCTCCTTAAGTGAGGAGCTCAGAAGAAACATGGTGCACCTCTATCGTAGCAAGCGACTGATGCACCGCGACAGAAACAAAAGGGATAATACCAGCCGCAACTACCATGGGATACGTTTTACCCTGATCGTCGTATTCCGCTGTCATAATACACGATATATAGTTATGACGTACACACGCCCCCACCAACGTCTGTCTTCCGAACCACTTCTTGTCTAACACTGTTCGTAACAATAGGTACCGAACGATCATGAGCAAGACCTGTGGATCACCCGGCGTTAACTACTTCTCCAACCCAGACGTGGTTGTCCTGAACAGACCGACCGGTACGCCGACAGAAGACAACGCACGCGCCATAAGGGAAAACATGGTGAGAGGGACAGGGGGGTGTATTTTCGCATATGTCTCCAAGCAACAAGTGTTGCGACACCATAGGGGTACTGCTGTACCTTATATTGTTTAAACTCGCTCGTACCGACGGGGGTTTAGTTTTCAACCGTTGCAACTGAAGGAACTACTCAACATAGTGGACTCCATTCCTGTTTTATACTGCGTGTAATTCGAATACACCCACATTATAAGCTAAATTCAAGCGTTCAATGTTTCGCCTGACCAGTTTGCGGGCAGAAAACAGAGCTCCCTCAAGTAAGGGCCCTCGTAAACAAATTGGACAAGACCTTACCGTAGCACAGCATGGTGTGAGAGAGAGGGAAGTAGAGGACGTTCGGTCTCCGAGCGTGCAATATACCCAAGAGGTAGCAACTGCAGCACGTGTTCCGGGGCTCCACACTTGAAGATCTCTGTGAGAAACGAAACAGGAAACCAAGCTCAGTGCTCAAGCCCATGGTGTTAGGTGCCGAGACAAGTGCTACGGTAGCCTGCACGCAGGTGCACCATGTTGTATCTGAGGGTGGTCACTTCACGAGGTCTACACCTCGCCCGAACACTCTCTTGAGATGAAAAATAAAGTGTTACCCGATCAAACATACCATGGCCTTAAGTATAAAACGAAACAGTTCCGACGGATTTGGGTTAAGGGGACCGATCGTTCAGAAACAATTTTCCAGCCAAAATGTGCTACCTCTATCGTAGCACGCGTCCCCATCGACCGATTATTTTTTCCATTTTCGTTTCACTTGTTGTTTTCGAATCAGACATAATTCCGGAGGCGTTTCACTCTTTGCTGAGATATATGTACATCATAGCAGTTTTTCTAGAATCACACGCAAACTTGACCAGCCGTGCTGCGTTTTCAGCCAAAACAAACTTCTTGAACTGCATTGCCCTCGGAAGAAGGTTGAGTCCTGTTTGAATCAAGCTTCATAGGGCATGATGGGCGTGGCACACCTCATATTCGGCTCTATTTAGCAAGTCAACATGCACGACCCATCTTAGATCCCGCACTAGGACGAACCCAACCCTCCCCCCTCATATTCGCCCATGTACAGGTCGCTGTCTCCAACTTCAGGGACATCGTCATTCCCCCTCCCTCCCCCGCTCCTACGGCATCCCCAACGGCGGTTCCCACCGGAACCCCCACTACGGACTCTCCTACGGGATCTCTCACGGCATCCCCTACTGTGTCTCCCACCGCTACTCCTACTACAGACTCCCCTACAGGATCTCCCACGGAATCTCCTACGATGGTTCCCACCGCTATCCCCACCACGGACCCTCCTACGGAATCTCCCACGGCTTCTCCTACATCGGTTCCTACCGCTATTCCCCCTACGGACTCTCCTACGGAATCTCCCACGGCATCTCCTACAGCGGTTCCCACCGCCATTCCCACTACGGACTCTCCTACGGGATCTCCCACGATATCCCCTACTGTGTTTCCCACCGCCTTTCCCACTACGGACTCCCCTACGGGATCGCCCACGGCATCTCCTACGATGGTTCCCACCGGTATTCCCACTATGAACCCTACTACAGAATCTCCCACGTCATCTCCTACGGCGGTTCCCACCGCTATGCCCACTACGAACTCTCCTACGGGATCTCCCACGGTATCCCCTACTGTGTTCCCCACCGCCTTCCCCGCGACGGACTCACCTACGTCGTCTCCCACGGGAACACCTACAACCGTACCCGCCATGCCTATCCCCAGTACGGCCTCTCCTACGGAGTCCACCGTGGGGCCAACTATCGTCGACACTCTCACCCCTAGTCCGACTACATCGTTTGCTACGGCGTCCCCTACTGTATCTCCATCTACCCCTGCACCTTCCTCCACCCCACCTCCCACCACGTTTACCTTTGAGGCGTGTTACAAGGACAATGCTAGACACCGTGTGCTTTCCGGAGACTCCATCAGGGGAGACGAGACAATGACCACCGAGGTGCGCGGGACGAGTCAGGCTAGGCGGCTGAATACTCAGCACACCATTTCAAAGAAACAAGATGAAGTCGTCGATGGTGTAGCTTTCCTCATGGGGGGGGGTGTGATTTCGACGAAAGCCCGTTCACGTTTGGTTGTTCTTTTGGTGGTGGTATTTGGGTGGAATTAATGGTTAAAGCACATGCCAACAGAGGTTTTTTGTCAACATGTTACGCTTGTCTTGTTATGTGTATCGGGCGAATTCCGGAACGCAGGACCATTCAGAGACCGGAAATCATTCGCCGACAAACTTGTCTGCGTGCCCTATTTACTGTCGAGGAATATATCGCTATATTCGGGGAGTGTAAGATCGGCCTATGTAAATGGGCCATCCGTAAACAAATCGCTCATTGATGCTCAGTTTTATTCAGAAAAGTGAGGTGTACCAAACGATTCAAGAAAATCACCGTTGCCTTAGGCCCTGGTTTGCCCTGCACCCGGGGTGTGCAACTCAATTGCTTGTATTTTGAGCTTGGTCTAATTTCTACAGTATGATACTTGACTCCGCTGTGGACTTACCGATTGCAGGTGTGCGCCGCGTTCTGCCAAGGATCTCCATTCTTCGGGACGGAATTCGGCAAAGAGGTAAAGTTTTCATACACCTTCAGGTCACCTAGGCGGGGCCAAAAATGCGAACGAAAACATAAACAACAACTGTGTTTTATGAACAAGCCTTACGCGTATGAACACTGTCTGGTATTTCGCCAAGGTACTCGGTCGGCAACGCCGATCTGCCACATGATGCAAAGCGCATAAGCTCCCGCTTCATATAGTGGCTTCCACTTTGTATGCCACACACGTCGACTGGAATTGCGTATCAACTGTGTGGAATTGAAGCGACTGGCACCCCAATGTCGTTCGATCAAAACTTGCACTGTATGTAGCATCTCATTCGTAGATTCGCTCTCTTCTGCACATCTCAGGAAAATAGAAAGTTTGAAATGATTAACTTTTGTTTCAAGCCGTCGAGTCACTGCGGTCCTTCCACACATAACGGCGACGCTCACACCCCCGTCGGTATAGGAACATCGCTCTGGTCACTTGCATGTGGGCCGGTCCTTGTGCACAGACAAATACCGGGTGACTTGAAACCGTATGGCCACACTCCGCTCTGATCGTAGCCCGAGACTCCGATCCTGCACCAAATACTAAATAAAAAATACTTATACCCTGTATTGAATTACCACCCCCCTACCGCCTACGTTATCTATGTGGTCGCGCTGCGTATGGCCAGTGCTTCTGCGGTGTGGACTCTGACGACCCGGATCGGCTCGGCAAGGGAAGGTGCGACTTCAAGTGCGCCGGAGACGCCTCACAGACGTGCGGTGGCCGGAACGCGATCAGCGTGTACACGTTCGACGGGCTCGTTACCCCCCCGGAGTTCCTGGGGTGCTGGCAGGATACCAGGGGCAACCGCATCATGGATGTATTTGAACCCGACTCCGAGATGACAATCGAGGTGATAAGTTTCTGCGCTCACTTCTGATGCAGTCCTACTGTAATCGGTATTTCAGCAGACGCAGTGACGCAAGCTTGAGGGTAAGGGGGCACGTACTAGGTATAAGAACGCTGATCGTTTAAACACGATGTAAGCGGTAACCTAGGTAAGCGTATATTTGCCTCAAATATCATCGTATAACCACTGTTACAGGCGACCCTAGTAAACATAACCTACGGTACACACACACAAAAAACTATTTATTTCCTCGTTTTCACAACGCATATTTGTTCCTGTTTACTATGGTCCCACCTGATAGTGGTGTTCCAATTGAAGCGGGTTGAGAAACCCGGTCGGTCGGAAACTTATTTCTCTTCAAAGCACCAAATGTTCTACCCCTGTCGAATCACTCCTACAGTCGTAGTAGAGGAACTTTGCCAAACAGCGTTTTCGAAAATGTCGCGCACGTTTTGCCAGTAAATTCCATCGAAAGCGCCGTGCGAACTCCACAAACGGATGGCCATCGTTCCAGGCGTCGTCAACACGAGATGTATCATACTTGTCAGTGTTATCTATCGGCCCTGATCTTTCCAGAAGATATTATGGGAATGGAGGATGGTGATTTCTATTTTGTGATTTACTCAAATTAAAACCAATCTTGAGACGGCACGTGAACCTTCTACACAGCAGCTTCTCGGTGGATAGTCGCTGAGTGCTGAACGACGTAAACAAGACGGCGCATGATTTTTTTCTTTTTTTTTTTCCCCTTTTCTTTGTTTTGTTTTGTAATTTTTCTTTTTAATCTTTTTTCTTTTTTTCTTTTTTTTATTTTGTTCCTTTTTTTTTTCTTTTTTTTTTCCTGTTCCTTTTATGTTTTTTTTGTATTTTTTTTTTGTTATTTTTTTATCTTTTTTATTTCCTTTCCCCCTTTCTTTTTTTTTTTTTTTTTTTTGTTTTAATTTTATTTTATTTTTTTTTTTTTCCTTTTTTTTTTTATTTTTTTTTTAGTATCTCACTATCATCGTCCTCACCGGCCGTTTGGTGTCTGTTTCGAATGATGTGAACTACAGCTCTGCGAGGACATCTGCAGCGCCTACCCTTTCTTCGGAACGCAGTTTGGTCGTGAGGTAAGCTTTCATGCAACGTTTGGAAGCACATTAGAAACACAGTCTGTGCCCCTGAGGCTGTGAGCATCCCTAAGCATCGAACTCTCCGCCCCGTCCTAAGGTTTCTGCCACCTGAGCTTGGTATTGCTTTGCACTCTGGCAGTGCTGTTCGGCTCAATACAGTAGTGGAGCCTGTATAAAGCGGCACGAGTAAGGCGGCCGTTTGATATCCGGCGGTCATATTCGGCCGTCATGACCGGACAATTAAAGCCACACTCTGGAATCTATAAGGCAGACACTGGATATACGGCGGCCAGACTCTCTGTGCACAATACCGTCATACCAGGTATATGTTATGACTCATCCCAAGGGTAAGGGTTGCCTTGGTTTGCCCAACATGTGTGGCAGGTTTGTCTCCTCACAAATTTAACGTCAAATTGTTTCAGGACTAGCGCGTAAAAATGTAGGTCGGGTTGCGATGATAACTGTCTCAGAAGTCGTGATTGCGGGTGAGATGTTGAGCGTGTCCGAGGAGCTCAGACAATAAACTGCCACCCCTACAAGGTGGCTTTGCACCACTCTATATACGGCTGCCAACTTCTCGGTGCACTATGTCGCCGCATGTAAGTCCCACTACTACTGTAGTACTCCTCTGAACCCTTGTAGCGTTGGCCATCGTGGTGAACACGTTTTTTGTACTCCGAGCGTAGCCTGAACCACGTTCTTCTCTCAACTTACCGCGCCCCCTACACGTACGTGTGTAATTTGTTGTCGCAGTGCTGGTGCGGTGATGACGACACGGACCACACGATCCACGGAGAGTCCAACTCGTGCAACTTCAGGTGCGCCGGAGACAACGCGCAGAGGTGCGGCGGCCGCTTCGCCATGAGTGTCTATCAACACCAACCGGTGGAAATGTCCTCCCAGTCCCTGGGATGCTGGAGGGACACCAGGGGTGGACGCATAATGGAATTCGCGGCATCCAGCACCTCCATGACGAACGAGGTGGGAATACTATACCTACCCCGAGTCATCCCACGGTAGGGGTGCAGCAGAATTTCCTGAGCTCCTCACATGAGGGGCTTAATATCTCACCCGAAACAGGACCTCGGAAACATTCGTTCGCCCAACCCGACCAAACCTTCCAATGCGATAGTCCTAAACCAAATATACCAGTGAAATAATTATAGTATCCGGTGGTTACTCACGTGAGGAGCGCAACCGGTCAGAAAATAGTGAGCCTAAAAGTGGTACTCCTACCGTGGGATGACTCTCCCCGTTGTTGCACAGAAAAATTGACACTGGGTGTTTCTATGAGAAAACACCCCTGTTACGCAGGGGCATAGTAAATACCCTGGTAGGACCTAAGGTACACACAAAAACCCATATATATTTCCCTTTTATTCCTAACAATATTCGGTCCGTTTTACTATGGTCGTCCGGAATGGTGGCCGTGATCGGGGATCTACTCGAAAGGTATGTACTTAGCACGAGAAAGATACGCGTGCTAGCAGTCCTAGATCTACTCACAAATATGATCTTGTTCGAGAGCACAAGCATCTTTCTATTCACGGTATACTCGCGAATACGAACGTGTAGGACAAACCAATGTGTAAACGCGATCGGATATGTCCCGTGAGAGGACTATATGTGCCTACGTATCTACCGCAAAATTAGTTTTTGCCACTGGAAAGCCTGTCATCCCTTCCGCAGATATATTCCAGCGACGAAAACGTTTTACGCGTTTGACAGTTAGTTGTTGTGTGGCGAGTCTTCGTTAAGGAACTTCCAAGCCCTGCACGTGGTGGCCGACACACATGCCCAACCGAATATTAATATTCCCACCTAATCGTGAACGAGCATTATATCTTAAAGCGGCGGGGTCCATCAATAGTTTGTGCAGCACAAGTCTAACGTTGTCCACACCCGCCGCCCGCACGCGAAAGCGCGATGGTTGGCATAAAAGAAACAGAGAAAATTCAAGCCTTGGTTCGTCACCCCCTGTCGCCTGTACCGCCCACTTTTAACATTTTCGTTGTTTACATGAATACAGGTCTGCGCGAGACGGTGCAGCAGCTCGTACGCTTTCTACGGAACGCAGTATGGACGGGAGGTAAGGCCATAATATGACGACTGTCAAACAGATGCCGTGGGAAACAAAAGGCCGTCTGTTCGTTGAGGGTGACATATCTGACATGGGAAATTCCCTGTTGCGTGCGATACCGTGTGCCTCGTGTGTGTGGGTTTCAACCTTTCAATGTCTTCAACATGTGTGATATGTTGAAGGTCTATGATATTGGCATAAATACGTATAAACGTACCACTCGGATCAGAAATGTAAGGACCCTTTCGATCAAACAGTCACAGCATCCCGACTAAGAGTCGTCTAGACGAATGCTACGAAAAAGGTACACCGTGTTCTTTCTGAGCTCCTCACTTGAGGAGCTCCATACCTCACCCGAAAACCGATTTTGCAAAAAAACAAAAGTGCTACCCGACCAACATCCCCATGAGCTAGGTATACTATGGAAAAAATGGCAACACAAGAATGAAAATCCGACGAATTTGGGTTAAGGAGCCCGACCATTCAGAAACAAAATCTGAAAAAAGTGCTACCTACCTCTATCGTAGCACGCGTCTCTATTAGTACGCAATACGATATGTACACATTTTAATTACTCAGTACATCACCTCTCAAGTCGGTGTTCTGTGAGATCATTCGGCGTTTGGACCGTTTATCCTGGACGACCCGCATGAACACGCCGCTCCGTTTTGCTGCTATCGTTGCCCCCACGTCCTGCTGTACGTTCACGGTGCGCACAGTGCTGGTGCGGAGACAATGACACCGACCACACCGTCCACGGACGATCAAACTCGTGCAACACTGAGTGCACCGGCGATGCCGAGGAGCTCTGCGGCGGTAACTTCGCCATGTCTGTGTGGCGGTACAACTAAATCCCACTACGGGATACGCTCACGAAGTCAATCTTCGAGCCGTCGTCTGCTGCTATAGGGTTTTGCTTGAAAGGGTCAACACGTCAATAATAGGTGTCTTGTACGTCTTGTGTCTGGCTGTTTGCCGGCTGTTTCCACGCAAAGATGGTTAACGCGAAGTTCTTGGAATGTTGTTTCCAAGCTGCAGCGACAGGACGATTGGCGTGTTGAGTCATACGATATTTGTGGATTGTGCCCGAGATGGACTTGGAACATCAATTTCACCTTGCAGAAGTCACGCGACAAGACGAACTTGTTGTTTGTGTGAGTGGTCCAAATTGACTTGAACTTTGTGCGAAGGCCGTAAATTACTTGAGTTCAGTGTGGGCTTCGATTGACTTCGTTGAGGTGTGGGTGGTCAAAATGTAATTTATGTTTCGTGTGCGTGGTCTAAGTCCTTGCTGGTGTTTGTGTGCAGGCCGAAGATGGCTCTTGTTTTACAGTAGTGTGCGTATCCAAACTGACTTAGTTTTTATGCGGCTAGTCGGAGTATACTTGTTTTTTGTGTTGGTCGAAGGGCCGTAAGGCTATATATTATTTGTGCCTGGGGCGGCATACCTGAGAAAATACTATATACTGTAATTGGCTATATCATGTTTTGTGTACCGTGTTGAATTAGTATATGCGATCGAGCATCGAGTTGTGCGTACACTTCCTCTAGCAATCGGGTCCTGTAGACCTACGACTAACTGCGTGCCCTGTGCATCTATATATATGCCGTGACCCTGCTGCATGAAACTGTAATGCACACTGTTTGGTCGTTGAAGCCTATATATTTGTATGCACGTAAACATTGGTTGGCAGCGTGCCAGGTGGCCCACGCAGCTTAGGGAAAGGCCTGGTTGTGATCGCCGGTTGCTATCTGTATGAGACTACTGCAACTACGCGTAGGTGCTATTTCTCGGCGTGCGACATGGACGTACCGAAGTTTCAGGCCATGACGTTCAATGTAACCAACGTTAGAGGCGTCTACTCAACAGTAGTACCCCGCGTCAGAAAAATCACAATTTCAAACGTTAGCGATTTGAGTGCGCTAGGTCCGTTTTGCAATCCTCATCAAAAAGCCTAATCAGACACTGATTATCAGCTGTGGTATACGACGTAGAAACACGCGTCGCGTTTTTTGACACGTTTGCGTTTAAGACAGCCGGGGCGTCGTACGTTGTACCATGAAGTTCTTGATCGTCAGTACATCTTCTTGGTGCAAATGAAATACCACCGTCGGCGTTTACCGTGAAAAACATGCTCGGTAACAGCACAGGATGTATACAGGCCGGGTCTCTTGGAAGTGGTAGGATTGCACAGCGTGATTGCATTGCACAATTATATGTACGAGGTGTTCATTCCCGGGGTGAATGCCATTTGCGTGGCACGTGCAGCACAAAACACAGGTCACGCATGGTTAGGACCGAGGAACGGATTCCAGCTGTTACAGACAGCAAGGATCGAGACGGGTCCGAGGTCAACAGTCGTGCGACAGGAGTTAGTTGCTGTCGCCGTTTGTATCGATCAGTGCAGATATATATACCTGATAAGTATTTGCGTTTGACGGTTGGTTGGTGAGGGCGTTAGGACGCTAAATGTATGGATGATATTTGTTATGTACAATGATCTGACACATTGTTGTATGTTTCGAGGAACACCCCAAAGGCGATCTAAACCAAACTCTGCCAGTCGCTCCGGGGCACCCCTTAGTGAGTGTAACCCGGGAAGGGTTTCTAGTGGCAGTGTCCCCTGTTCCCCGTCAAACCACGCCGTAAGCGTGTGGGTGTAAACCACGTGCAAGGTGTTTTAGGGGAAACATTCCGGAAGCCATTCGTTACTTTTGTATTGGCAGCACGTACGGGGGTATGTTGTACGCTTACTGTAGTTTATGTCTTGAATTACTGTAGTGTTAAATAATAAGAATATAAAAAACAATCTGGCGTTGTATTGTAATTTTTTGCGAATGTTCTAAACGGGGACCGGGGGTCGCAGCAATATAATATAACTTGCTTCCGCCGGGAGGTCTTGAGAATCGTATCTTTCGGAGGTGATACAAAACCAGTTCATGTTTTGAGTTATAATTAATTAATTAGAACGTGTATCTCGAATGTGAACCCCAAATAAATGCTCCTTTTGATTTATCTTTTTGACGTGCAAGAAGAGGGGTAGTGTTGCTTTTGCTCGTACTACCATGTGAATATACAGTTCCGCACTGTGTCATAGCTCATGTATTGAAATGATGCATTCCATTCACTCCTTCCTCGATACATACTACCAGCTGCAACTACCCTTAATACGTCGATCGGTGGAATATGTACAGGGGATACGACCAGACACGCACGGAGACGGTTCTGGCAACACGTTGTGAACGCAGGAAGCACCTGTCTATCTGTGATATACACCGCTGTTGCGGTAGGGTGGTACACTCAACGCTCCACGGTCTGGGGTCCAAGGGGTAGGTTCCTACCCGTAGCCCCAGATTGTTTTTGTCGTGCTCAAAGGCTGATAAAATGCCTTCATTCTTCGCAGTATTGACACTGTCCTGCAGCAACGATGGGTGCCTGCTTATAAACTGCATATATATGTGAATGTCAGCTGGTGTTTCTCTTGCACCCGTCCTTCTGAAGTCGTACACTGGTGGTCCTCGACGTGGAAGCGCTGGGTGCGTCAATTCGAAAGTCCCCACATATGAACCCCGGTGTTTCTTACTCTTCACGTTCATCGGAATAGTTTCATGGAATACGTTGTCCTGAATATCCCTGTGCATACATGACACATGCTACGATAGAGGTGCACCATGTTTTTTCTGAGCTTCTCACTTAAGGAGCGTCATACCTTACCGAAAAAATGATTTTGGAGGGAAATAAAAGTGCTGCCGGATGAGAAATATACTGACCGAAGTATAATCTGAAACAATACTCGTCACAAAAATGAAAGTCCGACGAATTTGGGTTAAGGAGCCCGATCGTTCAGAAAACGATTCAGCCATAAAGTGCTACCTCTACCGTAGCACGCGTCACATGTCGCGTGCACAACGCCGCACGTCCATCGTGACTCCGGCGAGACTAACATAAAATGCGCTTTCTTTCGTGGATGCAGAGAGTCCAAAGAAAATGTTGAGCGGTCGCTGGTTACTTTGATACATGTGTGCCGCTACGCGGCCGCTTGTGAACGGGGACTATGGCGCGCTCGCGGGGAAAGCAAGTCACTCACACCTCCACACCCACACTCCTGTACTCAGCAGGAGCCCGAGGCCAGCATAGCTGTAACACCCGGCTCAGTGGATGGACCCAGATCAATAACAGTGTCATTATTATACGGCGTAATCGTCGACGTTCCCATAGCGGTTATATGTTGCGGTTCACGCAAGTACATGCATGCTTACGTATCAGTAATAAACCCGTGGATATACCAGAGAGCAAAGTGCCCAGACGCCACATGGCGACGAAGGAGCATTGCGGCAGTGGAGAGCGCGTCGGACCCACGTATAATAGTTAGAGAAACTGAATATCTCACGACCATTCAGAAACGATTTCGTTGAAAACATGCTGACTATATCATAGCAGGCGTCAGGTACATGTAGTTTATGACGTCGTGGACTATATATGTATGGCGATTTTAGGGGTTGACGAAGCATCGTCTAGCGTGACTGTGCCCCCAACAAAGCAGGGGCCGTGTTTCGGACAACGCAAGGCGAGGGCCGAAGCCAGAAGCTATCGCCAAAACGTCAGGGCTTTGGTCGGTCGGCGCCTCCGAAAACAAAGTCGAAAACTCCAGAAGAGGACTCTTCTAAGCGCTGGCCGCGGTTAGCGGGACAGGCGGCGGCGCTGTGGAAATCCCGTCGGTCCTGGTGCTTCCGGTGGGAGTGCAGTATTGACGAGAGGAGGCGGGGTGTGCTTGCCCGTCCTCGCTTTCGCGAATTATCTCGCGAACAGCAGAAAGCGCCTGACCGAGCAAGTTTGACCCTCTCCACTTGTGGGGTCACTGGCCCTTGGAGCGTCCGCCCGGAGATCAATGCCCCAAACTGGGTCCAGAGGGCTGGCTTCAGCCAAACGTTTGGTGCCCGTGCTCCAAAGGGCATTTTTCATGGCTGGGTTCTGGGTACATTTAGCATAGGTGCCAGATAATACGGCTCCTTGCTTCTCTCGATCCCAAACAACAGAGTCAAAGTTGCGCACGCCACGACCGAGGCGTTTGTGCGTGCGTGGGTCCGGTGAGGACATGATGCGTTCAACCGCGTGGTGATCTTTGAAAAGCCTGGATTTTTCGACCATCATATTCTGCTCCGCGCAAGAATATGACACGTCGTCGACGACAAACGACAACGGAGACCACTGCGAACAATACGAAGGGGGCTGCAAGAACAGCACCATGTTGTCTGTTGAATATCTGAGAGTAGGGTCAATGACCGACGGTGTCCAACCACCGGTGGCCGTATTGACAGTTCCGGCCGGAAGTGTCCCCGTTTGAGGGCACTGGGTCTCGGAAGTTTGAGCCTGCGGTGTTCCGGCCTGCAGTGTCCCCGTTTGAGGGCACTGGGTCTCGGAAGTTTGGGCCTGCGGTGTTCCGGCCTGCAGTGTCCCTGTTTGAGGGCACTGGGTCTCGGAATTTTGGGTCCGCGGTTTTGCGGCCTGCAGTGTCCCCATCTGAGGCCACTGGGTCTCGGACGTTTGGGCCCGTGGTGCCCCCGTGTGTTAGCATTGGGCCGCGGCCGTTGGGCCTAGAGTGCCCCCGTCCGAGAGCACCGGGCCGCGGCCGTTTGGGCCTGCGGTGCCCCTCTCAGGGGGCACCGGGCCTCGGCAGGTTGTGCCTGCAGTGCCCCTCTCAGGCGGCACCGGGCCTCGGGTGCGCAAGGCGAGTCCAAACCCACGGTTCCTGGCCTCGCGTCACCCACGCTCATTGGCGGAAATTCGCAAGAAGGGGCTCTTCTTGCCCTCAGAGGGGCAGGGGGCTCTGGGCCCCCTGTGCTTGACGAAAGGCGCAAATCGTCCGTATGTATACGGGTATAGCGTCCAGTTGATCTGACTGGAGGGCGTGGTGTCACCACTGGCCCGTCGGGCAGTGTCGGATCTGCTTCCGGCTCCACTGTTGCCGACGGTGCATGCTGCACGTGGGTTAACCTGCACGAAGACGAAAGAGAGTCTGCAGATCCTTGAGGTGTCTCCGAGAACGGGGCTCGTGAGGGCGGCAACAAAGTTACCACCCGAGTAGGTTCTGTCCGTTTTCACGTCATGGAGAAGGGGGACGAGGTAGCCAATATTGTCGCCTCCTCCTTGATGAGAAAAAAGGGTAGAGCACCCGCTGCTTTCGCGAGGGATCACCGAGTCGAGCCTAACCAAAGGTCTCGATGTTTTGGCGTCCGCCTTCCCACACCTCAAGCCAACCGCCACTATACGGTCAGGTAGAGGGGGTGGCGGGCGTTCTCGCGAAGTATAACATAGCGCAGGAGCAGCATTCTGAGTGCTGCTTGGCGCTTGACAGGGAGGAGCCGCGCGTGAAGCGCTGGCTCACTTGCCCCGAAGGGAGCAGCCGCCGTAACACCGCCCGCTCAGGCGAACTTGAAGAACCTGACCGCAAAACAAAACTCGTGATTCCCAGTGGAAACCCTACATAATTTGAAATTGATCACACAGCGAATTTGCACACACATGTACCCAGCAACACACAAGCAACTACGCTGCTACTACGGCTGCTGTACACACGACACCCAGCAGCACTGACATTCAGCGGGCACGCAGACACACCGCTGGCGCTCATAGCATCACACTTAGCAGTTAGTTGGCAGTTGGGTTGTTTTAGTGTTTGCTGGGCTCTAGACGTTTCCCTCGTACTACGTACTCGTACTGTTATTTGACCAACGGTTATATTATTTGCATTTATGTACTCTTATGATCCCACAGCGAATTTGCACACACAAGCAACCAGCAACACACAAGCAACTACTCTGCTACTACTGCTGCTGTACACACGCCACCCAGCAGCACTGGCATACAGCGGGCACGCAGACACACCGCTAGAAGTCATAACATCACACTTAGCAGTTAGTTGGCAGTTGGGTTGTTTTTGTGTTTGCTGAGCTCTATAAAATTTCCCTCGTACTACTCGTACTTGTATTTGACCAACGGTTTCTGCATTTATGTACTCGTATGAAAAGCACCGCAGTAGCAGTACGAGTTTAACCTGCTGGCATTTATTTAGAATGCTGGCATTTATTTAGAATGCGTGCTTTTAACTCTAAATTTGCGTGCCCGCTGGATGTCATCGCTGCTGGGCGTCGTGTGTACAGCGGCAGTAGTAGCAGCGTAATTGCTTGTGTGTGCAAATTCGCTGTGTATTGATTGTGCTTGCACTCGATACAGCAGGTACAATGACGGTTTCATATATGAGGGAGTTCATATATGTGGTGAGGCTTTATTGAAGTAGAATGCGTGCCAGTTCTATCCGATCGTCTGTCGCGTGCTCTCTGCTCGCCACTTCGAAGTCCTATAATATATANTACTACCCCATCGTATAACAATGCCTTTAATACTGCAGTGGGTATGGTGCTATGCTGGTGACCTCATACCACCCTCTTTTATACTGCAGTAGGCATGGTGCACACACCGACCTTATATAATGCAGTCAATGGAAATAGCTTTCCACGCTGCATAGCGTACTGCCGTTCAGACGGATACTGTCCGTTACTGTTCGGTTGGTGCACGCGCTGGCCTTACATCATTCAGTCAATGGAAATATTATTCTACACAGCCCTGCGTACTGTTGTTCAGACGATAACTGTCCGTTACTATTTGGCTGATACAGACCCCGACCTGCTATAATGCAGTCAATGGACTAGTTAACCACACTACATTGCGGCGGGGTGCTGCCCTTTTATTACCGAGGGTGCTAAAGCTGCCTTACTACACTGCTGTTGCCATGTGTATAGGCATTTATACTACAACTTGATGTGTACGAGGCCTGTTTGGGAGAACAGCCATACATACTACTGGTAGGGGCGCCTCCGCTTTACTCCTGCCCATCCTTGACGTGTAGCACCTCCCCCCCCCACCCCGCTCCACGCCCGCCTTCAGTGTTGCACTCCGTTCCGGCTGCCCCCCCGCCCTGCCTCTCCCTGCCGCCCTCTCCTCAAAGATGGTGTCATCTGGTGATGAGCAGTCTTCGCCTCGCAGGTTGTGATCCCATGGGCGTTCCCGTCAGAGAGGCCGGGAGTCCGTCTCCTCTTCGCGTTCCAGATCGCGGGATTCAGACCACCAGGCCCCTCCTACGGTAGGGCCCCCTGGCGATAACGTCTCGGAGGGCACGTTAGAGCTGACAAGCTCGAGCCCGGCTCAAGAGCAGTCTCCTTCGGCGGAGGAAGTGCGCCCGCAAGCAGAGGCGGAAGAGACACGCCATGCTTCTGACTCGGTTTTGCCGCCCTCGCAACTTCCCACGGAGCCCCAGCACCGCACCTCACTGGCCTCGGAGACCAACGCACAGGGGTCGCCCCACAACCGGGACGTCCACGCTCCTCTCAGCACACTCGCACGCTTGGCGCAAGCCGAACGACGAGCAAAGGAGACGGAGCCTCGTCGACGGCAGCGCCTTCGCACCTTGCAACTGGAGGTGGAAGCGGCGGACCGTGCGGAAGAGGAGGCTGTCGCTGCTACCGCTAGGGAGCTCGCGGTCCTTGCGCGGACGGAGATGGCTAAGACCGCCAATGCCGCCCCAACCCCGCCCTCTCTCTCGCGCCAAACGAACACGACTTCGACATGGCTTGGTGATGACGCCTTCCTGCATGGCAGCGTGTTGTGCATGGCACACTTGCCGAGAGCGTGGTTCGATCTCGGGTTGGCACAAGCAGTCTTGAAGAGTACCAAAGCGCTACTGACGGCGACCGAGGCGAGGCCAGACCACCTCTCGGTCGACAAGGTGTGGGAGCGCATGCCTATTGCCGATTTTGATCAACAAATGCGGGAGGCTCCGTCCCGTGCGCTCATCGTGGCCCTTAGAAAGGCCCACGATGCGGCCTACCATAAAGTCGTCTAGCCGACCCTGGAGCAGGAGCTGCGTTCCCGCAACAAAGCACGTGGCGACAGCCGCGACCGCGGGACGGACCCTCGCCGTGGGGATGGTGGCTCTGGTGGTGGTGGTTCCGGAGCTGGTGGCACTGGTGGTAGCGGCACCCACCATCGTCGTTGAGGTGATGGCGGTGGAGGGAGCGGACGTGGCGCGTTTTGGACTGATAGTGACACGGGACGCCGTCGGAGCGGCGGCTATTGAAAAACCAACCGCGAAAGCGGTGGACGCAGCTCTGGCGGACGACGGGACCACGTCAGGGGCCGCCAGCACGGAGACGCCTCATCGACATCCTCCAGCTTTTCTGAGAGCTCCTTCATCGACTTCGGTGGCGTTGCCGTGGTGCCGAACCCGAGGCGAGTGACTTCTTCTTTGGTGGATGTTGCGTCCTCTGCAGCGCAGCTAGGTAAGCTCTCCGTGACGGATGACCGCGCAAAACCGGTACCTTCCAACTTAGCCCACACTCGCGCCGCCGCGATCGACACCGCCGATGCCGCCGCTATAGCCAAGCATGCCGCCTCTGTTTATCGAGCGTACATCCATTTTGGCAGCAAACACTTGACTCGCATTTTCCCTCTACCATTTCCAGCGTCTGTCAGCAAGACCGATGGTGCACAGCAGCTCCTTTGTTCGACTAAGTTAGCGACGACATACATCCTCATACGATGCGACGACCGTTGCACCGATGGCTTGCTTGAAACCGACTGGGTGCCTGGTTGGCAAATACCTCTCAGGAGCGCGTTTACACGCGCGATAGTACCTGACAAGCCCATGACCGCCAAAACCACCCAATTGATCGACAAATTATTTGGACAGGTGTCGCGAGCACTTAAGTAGGGAGCATAGGGGCCCGACGCCTTCAAATTGCTGCTACGCCTTCTGACGTCACATTATGATAGCGCCGACACGGGGGAATGCTGAACTATGTTGCATATTTTTGGAGTCTGCACTGGCACCCCCGTTTGCGATTTTAGTCGGGACGTTCGAGTGCTTGTTTCGACAGTTACGGGGAGAGAGCGTTTCCTGGCTCCAGGCACAGATGTGGTGTTGGAGGTGGTTCGTATGGCGGTGAACGAGCCGTTTCCCACTTTGATTCCTACTTTGTACCCTGGTTCGTTAGCAACGGATCCGAGACCGTACTCCTCGTTGGATGACATGTGGAAGGCTTTTGCTGAGTTGGAAAATAATAATACACCTGCCGTTAACGGCGAAAAATATTTTTACATGCCTGTTTCTTCGACGGATGCGCGATCATGCGCCCCGTCGGGGCCCACCCCCGCCAGTTATGGTCGCGGCCAGGGCCCAGTGCCGTCCCAGTCGCCTTCATGGCAGACAGGGGCGAGCCATGATCCCATTGTTTTGACCGTGGATAGCGCCTCTGACCCTTGGTTGGATAACTCTTACAACTGCTGGCCTTTGGTAGAACACCATTACGCAGAAGCTTTCGCTGTTAGTTCGTCCTTCAATAACGAGGACCCTCCTCTCTGGGCTTACATTATTTCAACCACCGCCCGTGCCCAAGCATTCCGTGATACCTAGGGGCACTGCCTAAACTGCCACGAAGGCACACACTCTTTCAAACACTGTCGACATCCGTTCATTAATGCGAGCGAGTTATTGAACCCTGACCTTCGTAGCCTTGGCGACGATAGAGCTTTCCGACGATGGCAACCATGCATGTGTTGTCACCGCCGCGGTGAAATACCCTCCCGTTCCAACTCCTACAAGCACAATCGCCGCCATCGTTCAGGTCCGTCGAGAGGACATTAACAGGGACGCGGCCAGACAAGTAGTCACAGCACATCTTATGAGACCCAGCACACGTCTGGTTTTCTCGGCGGTATCCCGCCCTCGCCTGCCTACTCTGCCCCCGACACTGTTCCGGCTGTGCGTTACGGCGACGCCCACAACACGAGTGGCAACTCAAACGCGCGCCAGCCGGGCACCTTTCGTTTAGGATGACGGATCGACGGCGGTAGGCTCAACCCGCCCGTTCGTCGTCAGCAATGACTGGAAAACCATTTCACTAGATGCTCGCGTACCTCAGGCCCGTACAGTCAGCAAGACGAGTAGTGTTACCTCGGTCAGGAGCCCACGGGCTCTTCAGCCACCTGTTAATAATACTCACGGTGGCGTACCGACGACGGGAACACACGCTTCGAGCGTAATTCGACAAAGGGAACCCGCGCTTCGAGCGCTGTTCCCCTCGGTCATGGTCCTCACTCGGCAACGGGAACGCGCGCTCCCAGCACTGTTCCCCTCGCCCGTGGTCCGAAATTGGCAACGGGGGCCCTCGCTTCAAGCGACGGACCCTCCCTTCGCAGCCGCCGTAAGACCGCCCACTCAGGCGAACTTTAAGAACCTGCCCGCAAAAAAGAACTCGTGATTCCCAGTGGAAACCCCACACAATTTGAAATTGATCACACAGTGTTGATACGACCTCAGGCGGCAGACAGGTGCTTGCGCAGACAGGCGAGCTCCAAGTGCTGTTATTCTCCAGCTGTAGACATAAACCACATATGTATATATTATAGGACTTCGAAGTGGCGAGCAGAGAGCACGCGACAGACGATCGGATAGAACTGGCACGCATTCTACTTCAATAAAGCCTCACCACATTATATGAACTCCCTAATATATGTAACCGTCATCATACCTGTTGTATCGAGTACCAAGCACAATCAATATCCTCCCTGCTTTGTAATCGATACTGTGCGACACCACACATCCGCAGTATGCATACCGAAAAGGTGTACAGTCCCATCAACTAGTATCCTCCCTGTATAGTGAACAGTATGGCAATAAAGCATCACAATATCATAGCATGCTCACACCTCATAGCTGTCCCGAAAACCACAAATCATCATCCCGAATCAATATCACACATTCCAAATTCACGTACCAAATGTGGACCACAATGTCCCAAAACCTCAAGCAAATTCGAAGTACCGAATACCACAAGATTAATAAAAACCTCAAGCAAATTCAGAGTGCCGAATACCAGAAATTGAAGCAAATTCATTCAAATTCAGATACCAAAATCTAAACCATACTGGCTCAAACTTCAACAATCTTCCAAGAACCTCAGCTGCCGAAACTAGGGCATAAGGCCTCGATAATCAGACGGCCATCAGCTCGGTGTTAATAGGTCGATACAAGTGTATCCAGTAGTACGAACTTCAGATACCAAAATCTAAACCATACTGGCTCAAACTTCAACAATTTTCCAAGACACCCAGCTGCCGAAACTAGGGCATAAGGCCTCGATAATCAGACGGCCATCAGCTCGGTGTCAATAGGTCGATACAAGTGTATCCAGTAGTGCCAACTTCAGAATCACTGCACGTTGCAAGAATCTCGAAACCTGAAAAATCCTCAATACAAATCTCAATACCGTACAATGTATTCTCGGAACTACCAGACCAGCCGTTATTATCATTGAATTTCTCCCTGACAATCAACAATACAGCTCCCGATCACGGTTCGACCAAAAACGGTATATCCGCACAGCAGTATCCACTATTTAAATCAGTAAACAGGCAGAATTTTCAATGCCCGAAAACCATCAATCAAAAACCACAACCCAACCTTAACCCCATCAGCCCAATCAAAAACTCAATCAAAATCCTCCATTCTCGAATCCTCGTTCAATCAGTCAACCAGTCAATCAATGTATTTTCCGAACTATCAGAATAGCCGCCCAGACCAGACAGCCAGAGACGGTATCACCATTGAGATCGACTCTAAAACTAAAAATAATAATAAATCTGCCCAGCTCGAAACCTGATCACATATTCATCAGAAAGTTCCGGTTAAAGCAAAAAGTCTCTCTGTTGAGTGGTTTTGTCAGGAAATCCGCGTGTTGTTCCGCAGTCGGTACATGCACAATGGCAAACTCTCCCCGAAACACAAGTTCTCTCAGAAAGTGGTGTCGCACGTCGATGTGCTTTGAGTTCTGTACGAGTGATTTTGGTATTACGTTCGAGAGGGGAGGTGGGCTCAAGCTGGTGGCTTTTGCGGACGCGAACTATGCCAGCAAGGCCACCGATAGGAGGTCTGTTTCGGGTGGGGCTGTGATGTGTGCGGGTGCAAGTGTATGTTGGTTTTCGAGGACACAGAAATGCGTCACGCTTTCTACCACTGAAGCCGAGTACGTTGCACTCGCTGACACCATCAAGGAAGCAATGTTTTTGAGGTACGTGTGGTGCTTCATCTTTCCAGGTCTTAGTGCACCGTGCATCACAGTTTTCGAGGACAACGAGGGGGCGAGGCACCTGGCACAGAACTCAAAGCACATCGACGTGCGACACCACTTTCTGAGAGAACTTGTGTTTCGGGGAGAGTTTGCCATTGTGCATGTACCGACTGCGGAACAACACGCGGATTTCCTGACAAAACCACTCAACAGAGAGACTTTTTGCTTTAACCGGAACGTTCTGATGAATATGTGATCAGGTTTCGAGCTGGGCAGATTTATTATTCTTTTTAGTTTTAGAGTCGATCTCAATGGTGATACCGTCTCTGGCCGTCTGGTCTGGGCGGCTTTTCTGATAGTTCGGAAAATGCATTGATTGACTGGTTGACTGATTGAACGAGGATTCGAGAATGGAGGATTTTGATTGAGTTTCTGATTGGGCTGGTGGGGTTAAGGTTGGGTTGTGGTTTTTGATTGATGGTTTTCGGGCATTGAAAATTCTGCCTGTTTACTGATTAAAATAGTGGATACTGCTGTGCGGATATACTGTTTTTGGTCGAACCGTGATCGGGAGCTGTATTGTTGATTGTCAGGGAGATATTCAATGATGATAACGGCTGGTCTGGTAGTTCCGAGAATACATTGTACGGTATTGAGATTTGTATTGAGGATTTTTCAGGTTTTGAGATTCTTGCAACGTGCAGTGATGCTGAACTTAGTACTACTGGATAAACTTGTATCTACCTATTGACACCGAGCTGATGGCCGTCTGATTATCGAGTCATTATGCCCTAGTTTCGGCAGCTGAGTGTCTAGGAAGATTGTTGAAGTTTGAGCCAGTATGGTTTAGATTTTGGTATCTGAAGTTCGTACAACTGGATAAACCTGTATCGACCTATTGACACCAAGCTGATGGCCGTCTGATTATCGAGGCCTTATGCCCTAGTTTCGGCAGCTGAGTGTCTTGGAAGATTGTTGAAGTTTGAGCCAGTATGGTTTAGATTTTGGTATTTGAATTTGAATGAATGTGCTTGAATTTCTGGTATTCGGTACTTTGAATTTGCTTGAGGTTTTGGGACATTGCGGTCCACATTCGGTACGTGAATTTGGAATGTGTGATATTGATTCGGGATGATGATTTGTGGTTTTCGGGACAGCTGTGAGGTGTGACCATGTTTGCGATGCTTTATTGCCATACTGTCCATCATGCAGGGAGGATATTAGTTGATGGGACTGTACACTTGTTCGGTATGTATACTGCGGATGTGTGGTGTCACACAGTATCGACTGCAAAGCAGGGAGGATATTGATTGTGCTTGCACTCGATACAGCAGGTACAATGACGGTTTCATATATGAGGGAGTTCATATATGTGGTGAGGCTTTATTGAAGTAGAATGCGTGCCAGTTCTATCCGATCGTCTGTCGCGTGCTCTCTGCTCGCCACTTCGAAGTCCTATAATATATACATATGTGGTTTATGTCTACAGCTGGAGAATAACAGCACTTGGAGCTCGCCTGTCTGCGCAAGCACCTGTCTGGCGCCTGAGGTCGTATCAACACTGTGTGATCAATTTCAAATTGTGTGGGGTTTCCACTGGGAATCACGAGTTCTTTTTTGCGGGCAGGTTCTTAAAGTTCGCCTGAGCGGGCGGTTTTACGGCGGCTGCGAAGGGAGGGTCCGTCGCTTGAAGCGAGGGCCCCCGTTGCCAATTTCGGACCACGGGCGAGGGGAACAGTGCTGGGAGCGCGCGTTCCCGTTGCCGAGTGAGGACCATGACCGAGGGGAACAGCGCTCGAAGCGCGGGTTCCCTTTGTCGAATTACGCTCGAAGCGTGTGTTCCCGTCGTCGGTACGCCACCGTGAGTATTATTAACAGGTGGCTGAAGAGCCCGTGGGCTCCTGACCGAGGTAACACTACTCGTCTTGCTGACTGTACGGGCCTGAGGTACGCGAGCATCTAGTGAAATGGTTTTCCAGTCATTGCTGACGACGAACGGGCGGGTTGAGCCTACCGCCGTCGATCCGTCATCCTAAACGAAAGGTGCCCGGCTGGCGCGCGTTTGAGTTGCCGCTCGTGTTGTGGGCGTCGCCGTAACGCACAGCCGGAACAGTGTCGGGGGCAGAGTAGGCAGGCGAGGGCGGGATACCGCCGAGAAAACCAGACGTGTGCTGGGTCTCATAAGATGTGCTGTGACTACTTGTCTGGCCGCGTCCCTGTTAATGTCCTCTCGACGGACCTGAACGATGGCGGCGATTGTGCTTGTAGGAGTTGGAACGGGAGGGTATTTCACCGCGGCGGTGACAACACATGCATGGTTGCCATCGTCGGAAAGCTCTATCGTCGCCAAGGCTACGAAGGTCAGGGTTCAATAACTCGCTCGCATTAATGCACGGATGTCGACAGTGTTTGAAAGAGTGTGTGTCTTCGTGGCAGTTTAGGCAGTGCCCCTAGGTATCACGGAATGCTTGGGCACGGGCGGTGGTTGAAATAATGTAAGCCCAGAGAGGAGGGTCCTCGTTATTGAAGGACGAACTAACAGCGAAAGCTTCTGCGTAATGGTGTTCTACCAAAGGCCAGCAGTTGTAAGAGTTATCCAACCAAGGGTCAGAGGCGCTATCCACGGTCAAAACAATGGGATCATGGCTCGCCCCTGTCTGCCATGAAGGCGACTGGGACGGCACTAGGCCCTGGCCGCGACCATAACTGGCGGGGGTGGGCCCCGACGGGGCGCATGATCGCGCATCCGTCGAAGAAACAGGCATGTAAAAATATTTTTCGCCGTTAACGGCAGGTGTATTATTATTTTCCAACTCAGCAAAAGCCTTCCACATGTCATCCAACGAGGAGTACGGCCTCGGATCCGTTGCTAACGAACCAGGGTACAAAGTAGGAATCAAAGTGGGAAACGGCTCGTTCACCGCCATACGAACCACCTCCAACACCACATCTGTGCCTGGAGCCAGGAAACGCTCTCTCCCCGTAACTGTCGAAACAAGCACTCGAACGTCCCGACTAAAATCGCAAACGGGCGTGCCAGTGCAGACTCCAAAAATATGCAACATAGTTCAGCCTTCCCCCGTGTCGGCGCTATCATAATGTGACGTCAGAAGGCGTAGCAGCAATTTGAAGGCGTCGGGCCCCTATGCTCCCTACTTAAGTGCTCGCGACACCTGTCCAAATAATTTGTCGATCAATTGGGTGGTTTTGGCGGTCATGGGCTTGTCAGGTACTATCGCGCGTGTAAACGCGCTCCTGAGAGGTATTTGCCAACCAGGCACCCAGTCGGTTTCAAGCAAGCCATCGGTGCAACGGTCGTCGCATCGTATGAGGATGTATGTCGTCGCTAACTTAGTCGAACAAAGGAGCTGCTGTGCACCATCGGTCTTGCTGACAGACGCTGGAAATGGTAGAGGGAAAATGCGAGTCAAGTGTTTGCTGCCAAAATGGATGTACGCTCGATAAACAGAGGCGGCATGCTTGGCTATAGCGGCGGCATCGGCGGTGTCGATCGCGGCGGCGCGAGTGTGGGCTAAGTTGGAAGGTACCGGTTTTGCGCGGTCATCCGTCACGGAGAGCTTACTCAGCTGTGCTGCAGAGGACGCAACATCCACCAAAGAAGAAGTCACTCGCCTCGGGTTCGGCACCACGGCAACGCCACCGAAGTCGATGAAGGAGCTCTCAGAAAAGCTGGAGGATGTCGATGAGGCGTCTCCGTGCTGGCGGCCCCTGACGTGGTCCCGTCGTCCGCCAGAGCTTCGTCCACCGCTTTCGCGGTTGGTTTTTCAATAGCCGCCGCTCCGACGGCGTCCCGTGTCACTATCAGTCCAAAACGCGCCACGTCCGCTCCCTCCACCGCCATCACCTCAACGACGATGGTGGGTGCCGCTACCACCAGTGCCACCAGCTCCGGAACCACCACCACCAGAGCCACCATCCCCACGGCGAGGGTCCGTCCCGCGGTCGCGGCTGTCGCCACGTGCTTTGTTGCGGGAACGCAGCTCCTGCTCCAGGGTCGGCTAGACGACTTTATGGTAGGCCGCATCGTGGGCCTTTCTAAGGGCCACGATGAGCGCACGGGACGGAGCCTCCCGCATTTGTTGATCAAAATCGGCAATAGGCATGCGCTCCCACACCTTGTCGACCGAGAGGTGGTCTGGCCTCGCCTCGGTCGCCGTCAGTAGCGCTTTGGTACTCTTCAAGACTGCTTGTGCCAACCCGAGATCGAACCCCGCTCTCGGCAAGTGTGCCATGCACAACACGCTGCCATGCAGGAAGGCGTCATCACCAAGCCATGTCGAAGTCGTGTTCTTTTGGCGCGAGAGAGAGGGCGGGGTTGGGGCGGCATTGGCGGTCTTAGCCATTTCCGTCCGCGCAAGGACCGCGAGCTCCCTAGCGGTAGCAGCGGCAGCCTCCTCTTCCGCACGGTCCGCCGCTTCCACCTCCAGTTGCAAGGTGCGAAGGCGCTGCCGTCGACGAGGCTCCGTCTCCTTTGCTCGTCGTTCGGCTTGCGCCAAGCGTGCGAGTGTGCTGAGAGGAGCGTGGACGTCCCGGTTGTGGGGCGACCCCTGTGCGTTGGTCTCCGAGGCCAGTGAGGTGCGGTGCTGGGGCTCCGTGGGAAGTTGCGAGGGCGGCAAAACCGAGTCAGAAGCATGGCGTGTCTCTTCCGCCTCTGCTTGCGGGCGCACTTCCTCCGCCGAAGGAGACTGCTCTTGAGCCGGGCTCGAGCTTGTCAGCTCTAACGTGCCCTCCGAGACGTTATCGCCAGGGGGCCCTACCGTAGGAGGGGCCTGGTGGTCTGAATCCCGCGATCTGGAACGCGAAGAGGAGACGGACTCCCGGCCTCTCTGACGGGAACGCCCATGGGATCACAACCTGCGAGGCGAAGACTGCTCATCACCAGATGACACCATCTTTGAGGAGAGGGCGGCAGGGAGAGGCAGGGCGGGGGGGCAGCCGGAACGGAGTGCAACACTGAAGGCGGGCGTGGAGCGGGGTGGGGGGGGGAGGTGCTACACGTCAAGGATGGGCAGGAGTAAAGCGGAGGCGCCCCTACCAGTAGTATGTATGGCTGTTCTCCCAAACAGGCCTCGTACACATCAAGTTGTAGTATAAATGCCTATACACATGGCAACAGCAGTGTAGTAAGGCAGCTTTAGCACCCTCGGTAATAAAAGGGCAGCACCCCGCCGCAATGTAGTGTGGTTAACTAGTCCATTGACTGCATTATAGCAGGTCGGGGTCTGTATCAGCCAAATAGTAACGGACAGTTATCGTCTGAACAACAGTACGCAGGGCTGTGTAGAATAATATTTCCATTGACTGAATGATGTAAGGCCAGCGCGTGCACCAACCGAACAGTAACGGACAGTATCCGTCTGAACGGCAGTACGCTATGCAGCGTGGAAAGCTATTTCCATTGACTGCATTATATAAGGTCGGTGTGTGCACCATGCCTACTGCAGTATAAAAGAGGGTGGTATGAGGTCACCAGCATAGCACCATACCCACTGCAGTATTAAAGGCATTGTTATACGATGGGGTAGTACCGTACCCACTGCTGTATAAAAGGGGTATTATTACGCCACCAGCATAATAAAATGGGGTGCTGCAGTCCAATGGAGATTGCGGGCGTGTAGTTCAGTTATGGACACGCATAACATGCTGTAGGGATTTTAGGTGTACATCTTCGGACTTGCGTATCCTTTCCCTGCTGAGTGTGCGTGTTCTTTAGGATTCTCTGATGGCTCTAGCACTTTTGTGACCACGGGCTGTCATCTTTGCTGGGTCAGACTATAGGGATTAGCAACTGAAACGAGTTTAATGTGAAGACAACAACAACAACAACCATGGGGAGAATCGAACCCTCGACATCCGGCCCAAACGGCTTCGTCGCTACCAGTTAGACCACCGGGCGACGGCTCCTGTTCTTGGTTTATTTTTTTGTCGGTTCACCGGCGCTTTTACGAGGACACAAGAGCAGTAGGGGGCACGAAATTAAAAGCACGGTATGATTTCATAGCGAAAAAGCCACTCTGATACTAACCCTTTTAGAACTGCAGTCCCGTTATGGGGACAAACTACTTGGAATTAGAGCCAAATATAAGGTTATGAGCACTGGAGTACTAAAACGGTTACCCCCTTGAGAACTGGTCCACAGATTTGGGGACAAACTACTTGGAATTAGTGTGGGATAGGTTTTTCCGTTATGAATGGGTTAACATTATGAAAAATCCTGCAACACAAGAATCAAATTCCGACGAGTTTAGGTTACTAACTATCCATTCAGAACTGAATGAACCCCTTAAGAACTGAAAAATATATCCCACATTAATTCCAAGTAGTTTGTCCCCAAAAACGGGGCACCGGCTCTTGACCCATTCAGAACGCAAGAAAAATTCCCACAGAAATTTGTTATAGTACTGCTGGCATGATGTGGAAACGTTTGGTAAATACCTGGTATCAGGTATAAGAATCGTATTGGTAGTACTTGGAAGGCGGTATCTTAGGTGGGAACCAGGGATGGTTCCCGATGGCTTTTAGCCATCTCACCGGCCTTCTCAGTCGTTCATCACGGATAACGGAATTAAGCTGCTCTTCTTCTATCTTTAAGCAAACAACACACGTGAGTACCAACGAGTACCCGTTCCATAGGCTGACCTGGCTAGGGATACCCTGTCCTCTTATACCTAGCTTCCTCACATTTGGCGTTGCATTCGGCAGGACTAGCCTAAAACGGAGAAAGTTCGTAGCCTTGCCGTTCAGAGGTGTGGGAGTGGGTTTTGAGGAGCCGCATCTTCGACTCATGTTTTAGTTCGTGGAATCGGGGTTTTCACGAATTTCTCATATTTCTGCATATACGGCTCATCAGGGTTGGCTAGTGTTATGGTACTGCTCGCATGATGTGGAAACGTTTGGTAAATACCTAGTATCAGGTATAAGAATCGTATTGATTGGTAGTACTTGGAAGGCGGTATCTTAGGTGGGAACCAGGGATGGTTCCCGATGGCTTTTCGCCATCTCACCGGCCTTCTCAGTCGTTCATCACGGATAACGGAATTAAGCTGCTCTTCTTCTATCCCTAAGCAAACAACACACGTGAGTACCAACGAGTACCCGTTCCATAGGCTGACCTGGCTAGGGATACCCTGTCCTCTTATACCTAGCTTCCTCACAAATTCCAAGTAGTTTGTCCCCAAATAGATGGGACCAGTTCTTAAGGGGTTAAGAGAGTATAATAAATTCGAGATTCGTTTATACTGAATTTATTATTATTATCTTTGCCATCCGACAATGTGCAGCATGATCTTCAGCGTTGATCACTCATAAAATTCCCAAAAGCAGAAAACCACGGAAACCAAGGAAACCTATGCGTACAGTAGTCTAACCAAGGGTCTCCGAAAAAAAAAACCCGACACCACACTCCAAATTTTATTTTTGGGATACCAAATATAGGGGGGGGGGGTGTCAATTTGTTTATTTAGGCACCCTCCGGCGTATAGGGGGGTACATACCATACTAAATCCTATATAAACTAAATCAGACCATCCATAAACCGCAGTACCATACTATTTTCTATATAAATCAAAATCATACTAAAACCTATATAATCCAATGGCAGGGGATGTTGGTGAATCGTCCCCGCATTCCCAAGCGTAGGCAAGGCCTTCAAGACAATACAACACCACCCAGCGTTTCTGCTTGAGGTTATAAACGAAATCAAACCATCCATTAACTGCAGTACCATACTATTTCCTATATAAACCAACTCCATACAAAACGCTATACAAACCGATAGCAGGGGATGTTGGTGAATCGTCCCCGCATTCCCAAGGGTAGGCAAGGCCTTCTAGACGATACAACACCACCCAGCGTTTCTGCTTAGGGTTGTGAACCAAATCAGACCATCCATAAACCGCAGTACCATACTATTTCCTATATAAACCAAATCCATACTAAAACCTATATTCACCCATATCAGGGGATGCTGGTGAATCGTCCCCGCATTCCCAAGGGTAGGCAAAAGGCCTTCTAGACGATACAACACCACGCAGCGTTTCTTCTTAGGGTTATGAATAAAATCAGACCATCCATAAACCGCAGTACCATATACTACTTCCTATATAAACCAATTCCATACTAAAACCTATATAAACCAATATCAGGGGATGTTGGTGAATCGTCCCCGCATTCCCAAGGATAGGCAAGGCCTTCTAGACGATACAACACCACCCAGCGTTTCTGCTTAGTTAGGGTTATTAAACAAATCAGACCATCCATCAACCGCAGTACTATACTATTTCCTATATAAACCAGCTCCATACTAAAACCTATATAAACCAATATCAGGGGATGTTGGTGAATCGTCCCCGCATTTCCAAGGGTAGGCAAGGCCTTCTAGACGATACAATACCACCCAGCGTTTCTGCTTAGGGCTATGAACCAAATCAGACCATCCATGAACTGCAGTACGATACTATTTTCTATATAAACCAACTCCACACTAAAAACTATATAAACCAATAGCAGGGGATGTTGGTGAATCGTCCCCGCATTCCCAAGGGTTGACAAGACCTTCTAGATAATACATAATACATCACCACCCAGCGTTTCTACTTCTTCTAGGGTTATGAACGAAATCAGAAATCAGACCATCCATAAACCGCAGTACGATTCGTACTATTTCCTATATAAATCAACCCCATACTAAAACCTCTATATTTAAACCAATAGCAGGGGATGTGGGTGAATCGTCCCCACATTCTCAAGGGTAGGCAAGGCCTTCTCGACAATACAACACCACCCAGTCAGTGCTTCTGCTTTTCAATCTTGATACGAGTGGCTGGTGAGGCGAGTGTGGTAGCCGTTCCCCAACTCCGACCCTCCCGACAGCAACAACACATTCCTTGTACAGCAGTATAAACCATTGTGTACACAGCAGTGTACACCCAAAGCCAAATAGTATATATAGTAGACGCTAGACACACGTACGTAGAGCAGCGTCTGCAGAGGCGCGTGAGACCAACAAAAAACGCACGGAAAAAAAAAGTTTTTTTTTTTTTTCCCCTGGGGGGGGGGTAGTGGGGTATATGGGATTCAGTTCTGCGCACACCCTGGTTTTGTAGAGAGACGCGGCAGAGATGGCGCGGACACCCCGGGTGCCTTCATTGTGTGCCTGATCGTGGAACACCCCTTCAATGTGGAACGATTCCTAATCAGTGTCGATGTTTATAATGCTGTGCCTAACACAGACCGTTCAGGATAGATTCGGGTAATTGTCAATGGACATGATGGCTTTGGTTGGCTGTTCTTTTTCACTTTGTGCCCGCGGACTGTCATTCTGGCAGCACTTCAGACAGCAGCTGAGTGCTCCATCTTGTTCCCACGCCTACCGTTTGTTTTTGTACAGACAGCACTTCAGACAGTAGTTACGCTGTAGTCGGCAAATTCATTGGTAAAGAGTGGGAGGGGGGGGGGGGGGGGGATGCTGCTGTAGTCGAATGGAGATTGCGGGCGTGTAGTTCAGTTTTGGACACGCATAACATGCTGTAGGGATTTTAGGTGTACCTCTTCGGACTTGTGTATCCTTTCCCTGCTAAGTGTACGTGTTCTTTAGGATTCTCTGATGGCTCTAGCACTTTTGTGACCACGGGCCGTGATCTTGCTAGATCAGACTATAGGGATTAGCAACTGAAACGAGTTTAATGTGAAGAAAAACAACAACAACAACACCCTTGGTCTAACCCTTCTATGCCTTCTTCCCGCCAAGATGTATCCACAATACTCCATTTGTCCTTGCTCCCTCCTTCTTCCCAATATGCACTCTTTTCGTTCAATTCTTTATAGCGTTGAGAGCACCCTGTCTTGAACAAGAAATGCAGCTTTGGCCAGCTTTCCTGTTTTTTGTAAGGTGTCCTGTACTACAGCTGTACAGGCAGTACAGGACACCTAATAAGAGACAGGCTCAAAAGAAAGCCAAACTGATATTTAAAACAAGAATTAAGAAATTCGGGATCGTTATGTTGAAAAAAGTGTAGAAAGCACCCTCTCTAGAATAAGAAATCCAGCCTGGACCAGATTTCATATTTCTTACTATCATAGGTGTCCTGTACGGTATTGGTATGGAAACTTTGCAATATTGTTTCTGTAGGTTACGTAGAGAACCACATACCCGGGTTTTTTCCGGGTATTACTCCCCTACAAAGAACTTCTATGAGTTCTGTGCGACACTCATACCCGTACCCGGAACTTCTGTTCGTTCTGTACGCTCGTGACACAGTATACCCGGGGTTCGGGTACAGCGTATTTTTACCCGTACGGAACTTCTGTGAGTGGTACGCCCGCGCCACAATACCCGGAACTTCTGTGAGTTCTGTACCCCTCTCATACCCGTATCCGGAACTTCTGGAAGTTCTGTACGACATCTATACCCGTACCCGGAACTTCTGTATGTTCTTGTTCTGTACGCCCCGTGCCACAATACCCGGAGTTAGGGTACAACAATTTTTGACCCCCACGGAACTTCCGTGAGTTCTGTACGCCTGTGTCACAATACCCGGGACTTCTGTGAGTTCTGCAACGCTTTCATACCCGTACCCGGAACATCTGTAAGTTCTGTAACACTCCCATACCCGTACCCTAAATCCACGAACAACCCTACGTACATTACCTGACCTTGCAATACTAATATATATATACTCTGTCTGTGGTAGCAGCAGCTGCGCCACACGTTGTCCAGATTTTATATCTGAGAACCGCTGGCGCGAATTCCGGTGGTAGTAGTTTGTCACACCAAGAATTCCGTGCTTTCCGCGTCAATACAGCCCGCTTCTTCGGTAGTCCGATCCTCGTCCACGAAAAACCACTTTACCACGTAACTTGTACCAGGCATAAAGCCGGCCGCCCCGGTGTTCTAACGGGTCGATCTGGTGGTTTAACATGTAGCCACGAAGCATGTTAGCGTTGGTCGGGGGTTCGATTCTCCTCGTATGGAGATTTTTATCCTTATAATGACACCAACTGTCGAGAGCGCATATTACAGCGTGGGTAAGCACAATTCGACGAAAATTGACGAGGGAAGAAAGTGTTGAAATCCTCTCGCGATAAAAAGCGAGGCAAGCGCCGTAGTAGGGGAGGAGGGAGGAGAGCCTATACTTTGTGACCCCGGATCTGAGTTACGACTAGGAAGGAGAGAGAAAGGAAGGGCGAAGATAATACTCGTAAATGGGATGGACAAAAAAAAACAAAAAAACTGGTACGTAGCCACGAAGCCTGTTGGGTCGGATGTCGAAAGTTCGATTTTCCCCATCGAGGTTATTATTCTCTGAATGACACCGACTGTCGAAAACACATATTAGCGGTTGTAAGCTAAATTCGACGAGAGTTGACGAGGGAAGAAAGAGCTGAAATCTTCTCGCGATAAAAATGCAAGGCAAGAACCGTAGTGGGGGAGGAGGGAGAGGTGCCTACTTTTTGGCCCCGGATCTGAGTTACGAATATTAATAGGGAGGGAGAAAGACGGAAGTGCGAATATAATGAATGGGATACAGGTACGTAGGGAAAAAATATATATATATATATCTGATTAAGAATCGACATGGAGACTGGGTTTTGTGGAAGTCGACGGGAAGTATTAAGTATTAACGGTTTATCACATAGAACGCACAACATTTCAATGTTTGGCCGGTTGTCACAATATATACCCCGTTGGATTAAAAGATGTTCCTCGGTGTGTATATACGTATGTACGTATAATACGTATGTACGTACGTACGTACCCCAGTTGCAAGCGCCCCGGGCCCCATGCACCCAGTCTTCACGAACACCGCGAGTTCACACCGCTCGTCCCAGGCAGGTGGGTTTTTCGCGATTTGTATCTGGGTGCGCGGTGTAAAGCAGCGCACGCTTTCAATATTCGGTGGTAGCACTAATTACTACAGGTATATACCAGTACCAGGTATCTCTGTTGTAGGTGAATGTCTCCAAGACAGATTGGTGGGGAAAGCCTTGTGTCGAAGCGAATACGTGATGAACCATTAATAGTCATAATAATGATAGTGTGCTTGCCGTGAACATTGAAAATACGCTGATATGATACACTTTCCTATGATCATTCTTGAACGCTCAATTATCTCACACAACACCGGCAGCGTGAAACACTCCTTTCCTCGGTCCGAACGCCTTCACCAGTACCGGCCCGCTCATGAAAAAAAACAGAAATCGGGCTTAGGCTGATTTTCGTATTTGAGAAAGGTGTGTGTCCTCCTTTGTGTAGGGTTTTGGCGCTGCAGTAGTGAGGACTCACAACGTTTCGCGGGGCTGGCACACGTGCCCTATCGCGCAGAGTTCGGAACGCATGCGGATTGCTAGGGTTGCTAGACTTGATGGGTAAGACGTGCCCGCCGTACATGGCATTGCATTGCCCTCCGTGCTTGGTACGACCTATCAATAATATATATACCGTGGTTCTGTGACCACATGATACTATTAATAATATATATACCGTGCTTCTGTGACCACATGATACACTACGGGCCCTCTCATAAGAAAGTGCCCCACAAGAAACTCAGCCTAAACATTACGGGGGAAATAAGAAAGTCGACAGCTATGATTCTGAATTTAGTTTGGGACACACCCCTTTCTCAAATAAGGAAGTCAGCCTTCAAGCCCGATTTCTGGTTTCTAATGAACGGGCCGGTACTGTAGGATATTAAGTGATCGGCACGTACACCGGGTGTGCTGGATTTCGACGGGTATTAATTAACAAGAAAACACAAGCACTGCTGCTGAAGTAGCACAGGACACCTGAAAATAAAGCAGGATAATAAGAAATCCAGGCTGAAATTCGAAGGAAATATAAAGTACGTAGGAAGTTCGGGTGGGTGTTGTTATATTGAAATTAGCGTAGAAAGCAACCCTCTCTCAGACCTCTCAGATAAGAAATCACGCCTGGGCATGATTTCTTGTTTATTATTATTAATAGCTGTCTTGAACTGTACCAATATCACATATATAGCATGACATGTTTTGAATTTTTCGTTTTCTTCTCTCCTATTCGCTGCCTTTAGACTCGAAAAGTTTTTCTGTGTGGGGGTGGTCCTGCTCACGGAGAGAGCTGTAATGCCCCTGAGATTTAACCCATTTAGGACTCCAGTCCCGATGTGAGGACAAAACACTTGGGATTAGCATGAAAGAGCTATTTCTGGACAGTGCAGTTCTAAAAGGGTTAAAATCTAACCGGATACTGGGTGCTTAGTGTGCTGCTGTTGGGAAAACACGTAGTTGAAAATATGTATCGTGAAGCGCAGAGCGCCTTTTTTCGTTCCTGCGCTCAATTATCAATGTGAAGAACACACACGCTGTAAATGCTACTCGTACTAGAGCGGAGTACGTGTACTTTAAAGGCATGTGTGTGGTGTTGACATTTATTTTCTACAAATGAAATGATATAATATGATGTATACCCGTCCACATCCAGGACACACAAAACAGGTGTCCGTGCCGATTTTTCAGATATACCAGGTAGGTACTACTGTATATACAACTTATGAGTGACAAAACGACGACACAGATAGCCGGTCGCCCCGGTAGACTATTAATAGTGGTCAGCTTCAAAGACTACTCACTGGTACCCAAGTTCGAATCTCACTACTACTGCTGTGGTGAGATTTTTACTTTATTTGAAAAAATAAAAAGGAACCAATTGCTGAGAGCGCCTTCGTGGCGTGGGTAGACGGAATCCGACGCAAGTCGACGAGGGAAGGAACTGCTAAAAGCTTGTCGCGTAGTGGGCAAGGGAGACAAGAGCCTACTTAGTTATTTTGGATTCGAGTTACCACTATTGAGGGAGAGACAAAAAAGGGGGAAGATGTATAAATGGGATGGTAAAAATAAAAAACTACGTTACACAATGCAGTAAAGCATAGCAGACAATACAATGTCATAGAAGACATTCATGACCTATGATATGTACGTGTATGTACGCTGTTATTAATAGCAAGTTCAGATGCGCGAACGAGAGGGGAAAACAAAAAAAAACTTCAAGGAAAAACAAACAAAAAAGTGTCGTGCTTCCACTGGGGATGTGAATAACACTCTAAAGTGAAAAATGAAACCAAAAATACGCAAACACGTGGACAGGGGAACACTGAAAAGAAAACGACCGCATAGGAAACACAAGAAGCACACCAAGACCGCCCTCCAGGAAGCTGAGGCAGGTGTGGGACCGGTGTCTGTTCTACACATTAAACCTTCCTTTCTACATATCATACCTGTGTGGGACTGGTAGTTAGTGCAGGCAGGTGATACCAACTATTATTAGTACGTAGCTCTGGTACATTGCTACCCTGTCTGCCGTCACCTTCCTTCCTTATTTAGCCGCGGTCGTCGGAGAACCGTTGCCTCCCCCGTCTGCATACCGTTGTGCGCCACCTATGCGACGGATATCTGGCGCTTCATACGCTTCATCTTCGTGGCGAACGCAGAACACGAGGACAGAGAGGAGGGAAATAAAAAAACAGGAATTCGTACATAGGTAAAAAAACAATGTAAAAAATGTAATACGTACGAGCTGGGCCAGCCTAAAAACGGACAGTGCGGTGGGTGGCTATGCCCCGCTCAATATTACGAATTTGGACGTGATGTTTTTACACGATGTTGATCATGCATCAGCCAACAAACGGAAAGCCTGCCTTTTTATTTTTTATGTTTCATTCGAGAGATATGATCGATATAAATAGTCGAAAAAAGTCCAAAGGTGGCCATAACTTTCGTGAAGAAAAAAAAAGGCAGGCTTTCCGTTTCAGTGCACATGCCATTCAAATACGACGTTAAAATTTCAGATCGAACTTTACAAAAATGAACGGGGCATCGCAGTAAAACCACTCACTCTCGCCACTACTTGTTTATTGTACAGGAAACTTTTTTCGCCACTATCTCTTGATGGGTGCCGAATTGACAAGTGCAACTGATATCGATCGTCTCCTTGGGTATTCTGTCTTGATCGGGAAAAACGTTTTTTTCGAGCCGTCATACGGTATCGATTTTATGTCAAAATGCTCTCCAAAAAGAGGAACTTTCGAGGTTTCTTGGATATCTCGGCGAGATCGAGTCGGATTCCAAACACGTTTGAACCTGCCTATCCGTTATGGTGTCAGGGTCAGTGCGTCCAGTTTTCAAGTCCAAACATCGAGTGGTTCACGCGATACGAGTTTAAGAAGCTTTGTCCATTTTTTGGCTGGCCCAGCTCGTACGTATATACAATACGGAAGAAGAGAAAAGAGCAGTGGCCAAAATCAGGTTAGGTATTAGGTATACCCGATGGGTTCGTGGCCAAAACAGGGTACCATTGTATTTTGGGCTTTAGCCAAACATAGGTATACCTACGCACTTTGAGCCATTTATAGGTACACTGCGCAATGTACACCGGAAACGGCTTCCGGGCCCGCCTAATATTGGGCCTCGCTCTATTGTACCTACAATTGGTCAAAGGGCGCAGGGAAACCTATTATCGGCTGCTCAATGTGCGTATCACCTTTCTTTGGGTTAAAATATACCTATAAATGGCTCGAACGATTACTTTTTGGCAACATGAAATATACACAGACGGCCACATCAGATGCCGGGACTGTCAACCAGCCGACCGTACCAGTACAACCACTGACACTGCGGAGTTATCACGCATTACCTACAAGCGAGAAATCGTATCGGGATCAATGCTGTACGTATTCAGTACGACACCCCTCTTACGCACACACATATAATTATACGATGCGGAGAAACAACAATGACGAGTGTTTCCATGCCGTTATGCTGAAAGTACAATATACATACTGTAATGCAGTACATAGTAGGAGATATTTCGGTATATTTATACGTGTACAGAGTAATACCATACGGCTACGAGGGGGTTGAAGTTACACAGCCGTTGGCGCGGTCCTAAACAACATTTCATACGTAGCAAACGTGGGTGAATGTGTGGTCGTCTGTCTATATTTCAGTTGCCAAAAAGTGATCGTTTGAGCCATTAATAGGTACGTTTGAAGTCAAAAAAAGGTGAAACGCACACTGAGGAGCCGATAGTAGGTGTACCTGCGCACTTTAAGCCATTTATAGCTACAATGGAGCGCTGGCCTAACACCAGGCGGGCCCGGAAGCCGTTTCCGGTGTCCATTACGTAGTGTACCTATAAATGGATTAAAGTGCGTAGGTATACCTATTGTTGGTTAAAGCTCTTGAATTTTAGTATTTTAGTGACCGCGACGACCTCAGGGCGCCATCTCATTGGCCAGCGCCGGCCACCACCCAAAGGCGGCCACAACCCCCCTGGGTATACCCGAGTTTAGCTACTCAACCCCCAATAGGTATCCAATTATAAGAATGGTGGGAATGAGGAGCGTGACAGACGCCTTCCAGTGGCCAAACTCCTAATAGCATTAAGCTACTGCGTTGGCGGAATTCCATACACATATAATACGGAGACTCGAACCCTCGACCTCGAACCGAACAGTGTTCATGGTTACGTGCCAGACCACCGGGGCGACCGGCCTGTATTCTTGAAAGAAATATCGTGAATAAACATCTGGAAGACTGATATATCGTGTATCGTATTCCATCGGAAATAGGAGTCTTGACCAGTAATCCTCCAGCCATTGCAACAAAGACCACGCCAGCTGTTAGAATTGGCGCTTCGCCCGCCCTGTCGTTGACTATTATACAAAATAATCATGGATTTTCGCCCACGACAGCAAGCACTACGTACGTACTTACTGGTACGTCGTAGCGATACATGTTATTAATAGTATTAATAGTATTATATACGTTAAAAATATAGATTTTCTGGGATCCTCGATATCTTGAGACTGCCGATGATGATTTCCTTTTTTTTGTCATCGACGGGTGTCACAACTGACAATGTTTACAGTGGAAAACATTACTTTAAGGGAAGTACATTTCTTACAAATGAAAAGCCAATATTTTCGATTTTCATTCTCATCCGAAAGGCAATTCTCAATTAGGAAAATCGGCTTTTGTCAGCTGTGAGATCGTTGTTTTTCCTGAGACTCATCTTTGCAATCTTGTTTAAAGAGCAGTGGCCAAAATCGGCTATACCCGATGGGTTTGTGGCCAAAACAGGGTACCATTGTATTTTAGTGACCGCGACGACCCTAGGGCGCCATCTCATTGGCCAGCACCGGCCACCACTCGACGCTAGCCCCAAACCCATCGGGTATACCCGATATTGGACACTCAACCCCCAAGAGGTACCCGATTATAACACCCGCCTACCCGAAAATGGCCGAGCTGTTCGACCACAACGACTCAACAGCCCACCACGCACCAGCCGACGATTACGACCAAGTTCGTCGAAGTTCATGTCCCCAGCCAGCCCTGTTACCGACGGAACCATCTGCTTAATATATATCCATCCACCTCAAAAATCGGCACAGCAGTAGTAGTGGTTGGTTCGCAGTGCTCTGTCTCCCTCTCCGAACCAAAAGCCACCTCATCACGGCACAGCAGTAGTAGGAGTTGATTAATTTGCTCCCTCTCCCATCCAAAAATCACTGCTCTCTCTCTCTTCCTTCCAAGAGCAGGCCACCTCTCATCATGGCACAGCAGTAGTAGTTGAATCGCTCCCTCTCCCACCCACAGAGCACCGCTCTCTCTCTCCCTCATCTCCGAACCACACGCTACCAGCAACCTAAGCACAGCAGTAGCAGTAGTAGCTGATTCACAGCGCTCTCTCTCCTTCTGCTCCCAACCAGAAGCCACCTCATCACCCCTCATCACAGCACAACTGTACGAGTAGAGCAGCAGTAGTAGTACCAGCCATCTCACAAGAAACCGGAAATCGGGTTCAGGCGGACTTTCTTATCCTGGGCTCGCGCGAAAACTCACTTTTTAATGCTGAGCTTTCTTATTTAGGGCCCCGAGCCAATCAGCCGAAGCAACAAAACGCCAATCACGCAATTCATGGATATATATCAAGTAAATGGATTCGTCGGTAGCAGGTTGGAAATCGGCTGGATACGTCGTAATACGTTGTGATACGCATGCTGGCATGCTGGGGCGTGGTACGTCAAAATCGTCGGCTGGTGCGTGGTGGGCTGTTGGGCCGTTGTGGTCGAACAGCCTGGTCATTTTCGGGTAAATGGGTGTAATAATCAGGGATGCGTATTTTCCGGTAGCGGTAATTACCCGAAATTAATAGGGCTCGAGGTAATATTTTTTTTCAGAGGAAATTATTTTTGCGTCCCCTATCCCCGAGAAAATAACGCCTCCATATCGAATGGAAACCCCCGTTTTTTGTTCTTCTTTTAAACGCTGCTATATACGAGTAAGGTGTGCAGCAGAGCAGATCGTTACGTAGGCGCCCACAGGCCCCTGCTATTATAGCACACAGATATCATACAGAGGACTTGGATGTTATGGCGAGCGGAATCATCAAAGGAGTATATATAATACTAAACAATATTATAAAATAGAATCATATATATGAGCTAGCATATTCGAATGCAAAGAAAGGGTGCACTCGGCGCAGATGCAGCTGGGACGCTGGGATTTCGTTGATCGCTTTCTGGTCGCGGAAAAAGGTCGTGATCGCTACACGCGTACGAAGCAGCGCACTGGTTTAAATGCTAACAACGTCCTGCTTTTCCCTTGTGCTGCTGATTTACCTCGCGACATACGTAAGTATATTCTCTATCATCAGCACTACGGCAGTAGTAGTCCTAGTATTCCAGTATCAAATGGCTGCGGCTGCAGGACGAAATCAAACGAAGACATGGACAAGTGAAAAATCAATTCAAACCGATGCACGTTTATTTACTCAACAAGAAGTACTTGCATTGTGCGCAATTGCTACTATTATTAAATGCTGTGTACCTGGTGCAGGTAGAGTGTAGAGTGAAAATTATCGAAAATGACTGTCCGAAGGCCTGAACGCATCTTATACTTGTGCTTCATGTAGTGCATTGGCCACCCGGGGATGATAAGTTTTGTCCCCCCCCAAAAGTCACGAATTTTTTCCCTCGAATCAGAGGAAATAGGGGAACATTTTCCGAAAAGCTGAAAAAGGCTGTTTCCCGGAAATTGTCGGGTTCCGGGCGAGGAAATATGCATCCCTGGTAATAATCGGGTACCTCTTGGGGGTTGAGTAGCCAAAATCGGGTATACCCGACGGGTTTGTGGCCAGCGTCTGGTGGTGGCCGGCGCTGGCCAATGAGATGCCGCCCTGGGTTCGTGGCAGTCACTAAAATACAATGGTACCCTGTTTTGGCCACAAACCTATCGGGTATACCCGATTTTGGCCACTGTTCTTTTTGAAACCTTGATCGTGCGTGTGTTCTTCCGTCCTTTCTACCCGTCTACATCCAGCACACCCACAGCAGTGTCCGGGCCGATTTGCGTACTACAGTACCGGCCCGCTTACAAGAAACCGTAAATCGGGCTTAGGCTGTCTTTCTTATTTGAGAAAGGGGTGTGTCCCACACTAACTTCAGTATAATACTTGTCGACTTCCTTGTTTTCCCCGCAATGTTTAGGCTGAGTTTTTTGTGGGGCACTCTCCACAATACTCGTTTCAATTTGATACGCGAGGACGCAGCCCACTATTTTCAAGTGCTCGGGTAACACGACCAAATAATTACATACGCAGCGAACGAACTCGAAAGACAAAAACATAAAATAGCTCACAAACACGATAAAGCACGACCCCGAAAATAAAAAACAGCTTATCCCAGACCCCAGACGCACTAAAGTTGTCATGTCCCACATAGGCGCCCAAGGGAATGGAGACGGAGGGTGGGGGGGGGTCGTAGGGAAACCGCGGCGGACGAAAGCAGGAAAGAGACGGCAAACAGAGTAGGTACCAGACCGACTAGCTGGTAGAACCTGCCTGTACTACGAGCACAAACCTGCCTCGGCTGGCTGGAAGGTGCTTTTGGTGTGCTCCGGCTGCCTGTCTTTTCCTGTCGTTCTAAGTCTTGCTCTGTTGGCGCTGCTTTTTCGGTCTATTTCATGGTGTTTATCACTGGGGATACGTTAGATAGCACACCCCTCCACAACAGCACACCCGGTGATAATATTATTAAATGCCAAATGTTACAAGAACGGGTTGAATGAGTAGCGTGACAGACGCCTTCAAGTGGTCAAACTCCCAACTGCACTAAGCTACTGCGTTGTTGGCGGTTCTTCTCTTTTGCTGTGTTCCTACAATAATCAATCGTGATTGATTGGATCGTTTTTTTTAAGCGATTTGTGTCAGCACAGAAACCTTTTTTTTAGTGACCGGCAAGTAGTTGATGGGTGTGCGTGGTGGGTGAGAGAGTTACTGGGTGGGTCGGTTGGTCCCTGGGCTGGTAGTCCCACCATCGCCAACACCACCCACCAACATTTCTTGTTAAGCGATGCGTGTCAGCGCAACAACCTTGTACAGTGGGTATTAAGTGGATCGCTGGGCTGTGTGTGTTGGTGCATTATTATATGGAAACGACGAAAACTGGCAGGGCATCATGTATGTATGTGTACTACTACAATGCTGTGTACTGGGCAGGTCAAATACGTACGTAGGTGCAGGTATAATAATAAAAAGAAAAATGGTACAATGGTTCCAAGATCAAGTTATCGTAAAAAAATGAAACAAAATTAAAGAAGAAAAAAAAATGTTTGCAAAAACCGTACAGGTATCAGCAGCAGCAGCAGCAGATAATAAATGGGATGGACAAAAAAAAAAAAAAAAAAATGCTGCTGCTGCTGCTGTACGAGTACGTACCAGGAATATGAGCCCAGCGGTGGTCTGGTGTGACTTATCACCTATACCATGCATCGAGGAGGCTGGGAGCACGAACTATACGACCAAGCTTAGCCATCTTAAAACCACGTTCACCAGCCACCACAAGCAACAAGCTTCTCGTGCTCCTGTTGCTCGGCTGGTGGCGGTGGTGTTTGTGGTGTTCGTGGTGGTGGGGATGGTTGCTGGTACTACTGTCGTTTTTCCGTGTTGCTGCTGGTGGTACCTGCGTTCCCGAGAAAGGAGAGCACAACAAGGCAAGCCACACCATCACACCACCACACCACATGCTGCCACGACACCAATACCACCAGGACAGAGCTATTGCACGACTGCGCATCTTCCATATAGCTACTAGGTGGTAGTGGCGGTGCGGGTGGTGATGGTGTTTGGTGGTGGTGGTGGTGGTGATGGTAGTGGTGGTGTGGTGGTGGTGTGGTGTTGGTGTGGTGGTGGTGATGGGGTGTTTCGTGTGTTTTCTTGTGGTAATGCTCATCGTTGCTATTAATACTGTACAACTGCTATTAGTAGTTGCTACGCATTAGTTATACCGCGTTTTACGTCTTTTGAGGACAGTCATCGAAAACGGAATAATGCATTATTTCAGAGACTCGTCTGTATTGTCATTGCTGTGGTACCTATTATGACAGTCACTACCGCCTAGCTCTCCGATCTCGGCACGGCTTTCGACACGAGCAGCACAGGACGGTCGGCACAAATAGCGGGCCTCTATCAGTCCCGAGCGTGTCTGAATCGGTTGAGTGTACGCGTCGCGCGCCAAAAAAAAGCAAAGCGAACGAAGTGCGAAGTGCGAGGGACGGACAAACCTCAATATTAAGGATTCTTTAAATAAAGCCACGCTGTGGCAGCTTTCAGAACTGTTTTTTGTCTGTTTGTGTCCGTTCGCGACCAGGGGGGTACACTCCCACGGGCAGATACCCAACCCATTAGGAAGAGCATCTATTGATGCTCGAAGGGCTAGCGCCCTTCTCGCATCAATAGCTCCTCATTATCACCGTGGTGTTCGTTTTTCCGTGTTATACGGTAGCTCAGATGGACAAGATAAAATATCGCGTCGTATGACGACTGTCGAACCTCTATTCAGCAACCTTAGGAAAGCAGATACTCAAGCGACAGACTGTACTAGCTCTAGTAGGAGAGTGCTTGCGCAAAATACTTTTTAGAAAAATACTTTTCCAAAAATTGACCCGCGGTAAAACTTAGCGGTATTTTTCTGAAAAACACGACCTGAAAATACTTTTCAGAAGTAACGATTTGGCCAAAATTTGCGGTACTTTTTGTGCTCTCTGTTCATTGGCGTACAACGTACCGATATTTTACCCGACGCACTGGGTCTCATCGACACCACCGGGAGCCGTACCTTGCACACCCGACAAAAGCGCTGCTACTCACAACACGGCAACTAACCGCGGAGCGCACCGAGGCTCAAAAGGTGTAGGCTGGGGTATGGCACGGACGAGTGGCGTTCGGCTGTCACGGCGGGCCGCTGCTGCGGCACCCGCCCACTTAGTGTCGTCGTGAAAGGTGCCTCGTTCAGAAATTGGTACTCGTACGTGCTGCCTGTATACCTCCCTATGATACAGCATGAAAAGTCTTGTGTACCATCTCCGTAACACGACCGTGGTGGTGGCAGCACAGCAGCTACAGCTACAGCAGCAGCAGCAGCAGCGGCGGCGGCGCGGCGGCGGCGGGCGCGGAGGCGACTGCGCCGATGTGGGAGGGGATCGGGCGTGCTTGAATCGTAGCATTGGCACGCGTAGGCTGGAACAGCGAAGCTCAGCAGCAGCACAATAATAAGAAAAAACAGCTGATCCCATGCTTTGAAAGTTGCAAAAACAGAAGCCGCTTGCTGCTGAGCTGCTGCTGCTGCTGAGCTACTACTGCTGTTGAGTTGCTGCCGCTGCTGCTGACCCTAGCCACCCCTAAGACAATACGAGTAGCTGCTGCTAACTGTGCTGCTGCTGCTTCTGCTTGCTATCTGGGTATACAGCGGCTGCCGCCGATGCTGGGTTGCTGTTGCTGTTGATATATACGCTGGCTTGTATTTATTGCTGTTTTTGCTATAGGATGCACCTGGTACCTGGTACCACGAGTCTTACGTACATACGTACGTTCGTACTGTGCTGGTCTAAGAATTCCTTTTTGTTTCTTCTTTTTTGTCTCCCCGTGCTCACCCGCTTCGCTGTTTCATACGGCATGAAGGGTTTGCAAAGTCTTTTTTTTTATTTGCTTTTGCGCAAACACTAAGAAATCGTGAGGGAAAGGAAATTCACTTGGGCAATGGTCATTTGGGGGTATACCCCCTGGTTTTACGGCCATTTGGGGGTAGGGTCAAAATGCGCCCGCGGAACGCGCTCCCGCGGGCCCAAACAGGCCTCAAACGCCATTCCGAAGCCCTGGCGAGATGCCCGAAGCCCATGCCCAGCACGCACACAACTTTTTTTTTTTTTCAGGCACGTCCTTGGGCCTAACGGGACGGCGGCGCACGAGGGAGCAAACGAAGTCCCCCCTTTGACCACCTCTTGGGGGGGGATAACCCCACGTACCTACTAAATTTATCTACTCCCCCCGATTGACCACTTTTTTCACCCCGTTTGACCGAAACCATACCCCCTTTTGACCATCTGTGACAGCTTCAAAAACGACTACAGCAGTACGTATCCGCGTCGTCATCGCCCAACAGCCCGAACAGACCACGGGACGGAACATCCAGAACTTGCGAGTAGTCGGGATCGTTTGCGTCCCAAGAAATAAATTTCGGCACAACTATACAAATCACATCTTTATAGACGATATGAAGATATCGGCTCTTCTGAGAAAACATGACGGTGATGGGGGAATCAGAACACATACGAGTACGTGTATACTCGGCGTATGGGTCGTGAGTTGCTGGGTGCTTGGTGCTTGGTGCTTGGTTGCTATGGTGATGGGGGAATCAGAACACATACGTATATACTCGGCGTATGGGTCGTGGGTTGCTGGGTGCTTGGTGCTTGGTGCTTGGTTGCTGGGTGTGATCCTGGCGATCTGTACTCGAACACACCAGCCTGCCGTCGGGGATGGATACGTTGGGGACAGGAGGAAAGCACTTCTCAAGAAGACTAACGACCGTCGTAGCGCCTGATGTTGCTCGTGTCCCAAAGAACCCTCCCGTCCAACAACCCAACACCGCGCACCCATGACCCACAGCACCCAGGAACGAAGCACCAAGCACCAAGCACCCAGCAACTCACGACCCATACGCCGAGTATACACGTACTCGTATGTGTTCTGATTCCCCCATCACCGTCATGTTTTCTCAGACGAGCCGATATCTTCATATCGTCTATAATGATTTGATTTGTATAGTTGTGCCGAAATTTATTTCTTGGGAGGCAAACGATCCCGACTACTCGCAAGTTCTGGGTATTCCGTCCCGTGATCTATTCGGGCTGTTGGGCGGTGACTTGGATACGTACTGCTGTAGTCGTTTTTGAAGCTGTCGCAGATGGTCAAAAGGGGGTATGGTTTAGGGTCAAACGGGGTGAAAAAAGTGGTCAATCGGGGGGAGTAGATAAATTTTGTAGGTACGTGGGGTTATCTCCCCCCAAGATGTGGTCAAAGGGGGGACTTCGTTTGCTCCCTCGTGCGCCGCCGTCCCGTTAGGCCCAAGGACGTGCCTGAAAAAAAAATAAAAGTTGTGTGCGTGCTTGGCATGGGCTTCAGGCATCTCGCCAGGGCTTCGGAATGGCGTTTGAGGCCTGTTTGGGCCCGCGGGAGCGCGTTCCGCGGGCGCATTTTGACCCTACCCCCAAATGGCCGTAAAGCCAGGGGGTATACCCCCAAACGACCATTGCCCAATTCACTTTGTTTAGCGTCCAGAAAAATATTTTCTGAAAAGACTTTTGCGCAAACACTCTATTAATAGTGTCATAGGTTCCCTGTAGATGTAGGAGGACCAGACGTAGGTACCCAAGTAGGTTTGCAGACTGCGACGGCAATACCAGTGTTAATACAACCAGAACTGAAAAACACAATCCACACTGTCCCCAAATATGTGGCACGAGTTTTTAAGGAATTAAGAAACCAGTGCGCGGCTCAGATAAAACAAATCTCAGCATCACAAAGGCACGGCTTCATCAACAGCAGGGAATAAAAAATAAAACAAGTGCGGAGCTCAGAAAATAAGAAAAAGAAAAAGAAAAACTTTGAAACGCACGTTTTCTCCTGCAACGCTATTATACATGTTTTTACAGGAACGGTCGACAATGACGACCATGGCCGATTAATATTAATAGAGCCACCTGACTGCTTTCACACATAATACTTTAGTGGGTATACACGATATAACCCGCTGCCCCGAGAACCTTGTAGACAATACAAAATACAATGACATAAATATGTGTTCAAGTCGTTTGAGTCTCCCCAGAAAAAAAAGCCGCAGCAGACGGTTGATAAAAATTACAATCGGCAAAACTGCTGTGAACGTCCATTCATTCGTTGTACCAAAATTCGATCGTGTTCACCCAACGTTGGACGAATCTGTACAAATCGACAGATTCCTCGCGGCGCTATCAATTTTATCAGCGCAGTACGATAAATCTTCTTCCAGAAGTACTTGTACCCCCCCCCCCCCCTCCCTGGGCCGTGCTAACGTGTTGCTTGACGATAGCGTTACAGGAGCCTTCGGTGCTGTGCTAAGTTGGCACAGGGAAGAGATACCCTTCCAAGAAAATATACATATCTCAGAAAAAAAAGTAAAAGCAACGTATCGCTATTTTCAACCCTTTCAAGCAGACACTGACGCAACAGAATGCTCTGTGGTACGACTGACTGGAGATGTGATATCGGTACATGCTTTCCTGAGGAAAACAAAAGCTGTACGCACACCGCCATGATGAGACATGAAAAGGTAGTCGATGCAGACACAGCAAGAAGGCGCCAGAGAAAAAATAAAACTGCCGCGCTTAGAGAACCGTTCATTGTGACAAGCAATGACGCTCAATCATCAAAGGGGGCAGGATTCCCTCACAACTAGAGGTGGGCACCGGTAAAAAAAAAACGGTTTAAACCGGTTTTTGGAAACCCAGCAGGCGTGTACGAGTATCCGGTTTTGGAAAAACAGAATCGCGGTTTTTTTCGCCGGTTTAAACCGGTTAACCGAAAACCGGATGAAACCGAATAAAACCGGTTTTAATCCGTTTAAAACCGGTTTAAAACCGGATAAAAAACGGATAAAACGAATAAAAAACGGATAAAACGGATGAAAACCGGATAAGACCGGACAACTTTTTCACTGTTTCTGTACCGAATGAAACCATCACCAGTACTATTAATAATAATGGGATACACACAGCAGTCGTAGTAGTAGTGTTATACCTGGTATATGGTATCATGCATACATACGTGTAAGTGTGTGCATCAACCTTGCTCTAAACAGCAGATTCTCTGCTGACGTGTTATAGTTGTCATACTAATCAAAACATATACCATGCCAAGGTATCAAAACTTGCACGTACGGCAACTGTATAATATACTTTCACTTGTTTTACACTTTAAAAAAATGTTGATTTTAGTCTGAAAACAAAATATATTAAAAAATAGTGGGGATTTTTATCTCGAAATTAGTGTGGATATTTTGACTTGGTTTTAGTGTAGTTAAAGCGCGCGCAGGAAAGCCCTCCTAATACGCTGATCTGCAAGGCATAGGAAAAAAAGACAAGAAGCAAGTAATCGCGAAGAACGCCCTATTAATAGTAACCAGTAGGTATACGTATAGTACCTGTGCACCGGCAATGTCTTCTTCACAACAATGTTTTATTCCTTGAAATCACGCCACCCCGTATGCTATGGTTGTGGCCCGGAATCCACATGTAAACAGCACGTTTTTCACCCAAACATGCCGTCGTGTTCAATGATTTGGAGGCGTTTCACGTTACCATCCGGTTTTAACCGGTTTTCCGAAAACCGGTTAAAACCGGCTGAAAAAACCCGGTTTTATCTGGTTTTCTGTTGTGATAATAACGCCTCGTTCTCCGGTTTTCGTTTTTGTTTTTTCGCCTCCCGGTGCCCACCTCTACTCACAACTCACTACGTGTTGAACAATCTGCCTATCGCACAAACCCATGTGTACAAGAACAGGTTATCGACGAAATTTAATGGGATAATTACATGGAAAGGACCGGATTATTGAACAACGTCCGAGCCCATTGGGTTAAACAGTATCAATAGTGGCAAAATCCGACAGAACCTTAGTTCTGCGTAGGAAATAGATCCACCATCACCAAACATGATGCGCGCAAATCTTGTCCTATGCCAGATATGACAGCTCATATCGATACTGCTGTATGTACCAGACTCGAAAATCATGACGGTCTGTGATGTGCGAAACGCCCACCACTAAATACCGGTAGAACCATCCGAAGAAGACAAAATCACCTTCAAAGTTCGTGGCGCGGAATGGTGAATGGGTTTTAAAAATACACCCTTTTGGCATTCATTGCCAGTACGCCTGTTCTCTAGCTCGAATGGTGTCATTGTCAGCGTTTGCACACCTTGGTCTTAATATTAGTCTCCTCGTCTATATTGACGACAGCATTCGTTGCTTATCCACTTTGGAATACACTGACGAAAGCTTGTTCAAAACTCCGCAAGAAGCAGGTCTCACCTTCGAACCGACTGCAAAATGCAGTCGGGACCTAAACAAGTAAATTGCTTGGGCCACGTCCGATCTGCCTACGAAATTCGAGTCGGTGACGGCCGTATAAAAGCTACGACACTAGTAGATCTACCAACGCCCAAAACAAAACAAAACAAAAATATTTAGTAGCTACGATCAGTACTTGGCATGGTTAACTTCGTGAGAAAAACAAAAAACAAACAAGGCGGCTATGAACATCGCTCTCGGTGGATCTCACTTAATACAAAGACGCAATTATAGAAATTGCGGAACGTTGGGGTCCCGGATACGATGGAGTAGCTGTTACACGAGTGAAATAAATAAACGAATAAAAAACTACTGTACTCAGTAAAGCCCTGTACTGCATTTCCCGGAATTCCCCAAAGAATTTGCGAATTCATGTCGATGTACAGTAGTAACCATCTGAGAACGGTACTTTTTTTTTGTGGGTTCTGCCGATGGCTGTACTGAAATAACCAAGGCGACAATTCACACGCCGGTTGTGTCCAACAATGCCCTGAGTGAAAATGAAAATTCGCGTTCGCGTCGATTTTTATATTTTTCAGTTTTGCTTTAGTTATAGCCTTGAAAGGCTATTTTTGGTAAGGATTGCAAATGGCCAATTTTCAATATATTTAATTTCGGCTGGCTCAGGAAACCATATTCTAGACCCGATATTGAAAATGTGTTCCCGGAGGATTGTGGTGATTAGCTATACGATCATCATACAAGTTGTATTGTAGTAAAATATCCATTTTTGATGGCGCTGAAAATTTTTTCCGTTTTGGGGTTAATTCCTTACTGTCAGTAAGGAAAAAAACCGAAAACGGAAAAATTTTCAGCGCCATCAAAAATGGATATTTTACTACAATACAACTTGTATGATGATCGTATAGCTTGTCACCACAATCCTCCGGGAACACATTTTCAATCAGTAAGGAATTAAACCCAAAACGGAAACATTTTCAGCGCCATCAAAAATGGATATTTTACTACAATACAACTTGTGTGATGATCGTATAGCTTGTCACCACAATCCTCCGGGAACACATTTTCAATATCGGGTCTAGAATGTGGTTTCCTGAGCCAGCCGAAAATAAATATATTGAAAATTGACCATTTGAAATCCTTACCAAAAATAGCCTTTCAAGGCTATAACTAAAGCAAAACTGAAAAATATAAAGATCGACGCGAACACGAATTTTCATTTTCACTCAGGGCATTGTTGGACACAAACCGCGTGTGAATTGTCGCCTTGGTTCTTTCAGTACAGCCATCGGCAGAACCCACAAAAAAAAAGTACCGTTCTCAGATGGTTACTACTGTAGCAAAACGTACCGAAAAATACCACGGGTGCTTCCAAGTTATAGTAAAACCCAAACCAGATGGTCACATCCAATAAAAATTATTGATGGAACCACTCAGTTCCAGACATTTATCTTCAAAACCCGACCGCCAATATTTGAATATAGATAGAAATACACCCGAATCAAAACCGAATATATACGAATTTCAAATTCAAGTACCAGGTACAATTTTGATTCATAATCAGGCCCTAAACCAGAGTATAAGCGGCCATATCTACATTCTCCTCGTATGGTTGGGTGGGTCGCGGTGAGTTCATACAACGGAGTTCTTGGCGGGACGAACAGATGGAACCTACACTATGTTCGGTATGAGTGTTGTTGTATGAGTATGTGTATGGTGCCCATCCTCAGTCCGAGAATGGTTGGCAACGAAAAGGACCAGGGATGAACAAGCACCTGTTGGATAACCATCGTCACATAGAGTACACGAGCATACTCAACACGGACAATTGTTTGGGAGATGCATCATAGGCAACACGCGTAAGATCGTGTTCGTTGGGAATCCAAACCACACTCTTGCAACAATGCAAAGACTCACGCGTGGTGCACATCGTAGGGAAAAGACGCTCAAGAGTAGCGACGGATGTGTAGACTGGACGCATCGATTGCTTGTGATGCGAGGTATGCCTATTGGATGGTGTGATGAAGTGCAGCCGTAATATAACACCACTATGGCCCTAAACATAAGGACCACTTCGATCAACGTTTGGAGTACTAACGGTTCTTATACTCCGAGTCAGAGTGGTATTACAGAAGGTGAGGATTGGTTTCGATACGATCATCCAATTTGTTTTGCAGTAACCACAGGAAATTCACATGCCCTGTCTCAGTGTGTCGTAATTCCGATCTTCAATCCTACAAACAAAGTGTACACTCCGGACTTGGTTCATGCGGTGTTAAGTATTGCTATTCGAATAGGGCTCGGTACACACTCAGTGTTAGCCAAGTGTTAGCAGAGATTATTGTGTTTCTACATTTGGAGTAACCTTCGAGAGGTACTGAAGGAAACAAAAATCATTTTTGAAAAATACGTGTATGCCGAGCTCGACCTACACAATACCAGGTATAAGGGGCATAGGTAGGCGAAAAAATGTTACGTTCACCGAATTTGTTTCGCTACCAGATGGCTCCGGCACATTTTGCAGCACGAGAAACGCTGTAAAGGCGGATGCTATACGAAGTATATATTGTTGTTGTTGTTGTTGTTGTTGTTGTTGTTGTTGTTGTTGTTGTTGTTGTTGTTGTTGTTGTTGTTGTTGTTGTTGTTGTTGTTGTTGTTGTTGTTGTTGTTGTTGTTGTTGCTGTTGTTGTTGTTGTTGTTGTTGTTGTTGTTGTTGTTGTTGTTGTTGTTGTTGTTGTTGTTGTTGTTGTCTTCACATTAAACCCGTTCTCTCTACTCAACCACATCAGTACACCCAGTGCCTGTCCTGATTCCCAATCCTAGAGAGATACAAATTCTGTGGTCACAGACTGTGAAACAGAGAAAAACCAAAACAAAATAAACGCAAATTAATGGGTAAAGCAAGTGAGATGCGTAACGTACCGGGTACGAGAACACAGCGACACGAGCCGAACCAAACAATACGAACAAAACATACAAAATAAAAAACAAGTTCTGAAATGAAACATAATACAAATGACGCAGGGAGACAGAAGCGCCCCTAGACGAAAAGCACACGTGCCCAAGAGGAACAGATAACTGCTGCACGAGCGAGGCAACACGAAAAAAGAGAGAGATACCGGCATAGGGTGGAAACAAAGGGAGAAACATATATACATGTGTATATATGCGTATATATGAATCAGATGGACTTGTTTTGGATATCGGCCACATTTTCTCTTACGGCCGAAGGTATTTTCTCGCGCTCTCGTTCAGGGGGCAACGGCCGAGGTTAGTGGCGGGTGCTCTGAGCGAAACAAGTGCCGATAGCTGTGGCATGAAGCAACCGGGTTGGTTTCCGCCGAGCTAGAGCTTGACAGGGCAATACAAACCCCCGTAATTCCAGGTTTATTTCTGCCCTGCTGCTGATGTATCATGTCCGAGTTCACCGTCCATGGAACTCTCTACTACCTGTTATGCAGCCACAGAATGACAACAGTCGTACATCAAGCGCTTCTTCCTGTTGTGACGGCTACGGACGGTGCACATGTGTGTCTGCGTGTGTGCCGTGTTTCCTGTCCACCTAGCTAGGAAGTAGGAACGAACACGTATTATAATCAATCTCAGCAGGGCAGGAGAACGATGATTCGAACGCATACTTGCTCCGAATTCCCTAAGCAACCGCGCAGCTACTAAGTGGCGATTTTCCTAATTGACAACTGCCTCTCCGATGAGAATGTAAATCGAATATATTTGGGTTTGTAAGGTTAGAGATGTACTTCCCTCACAGTCAAAATTTACACTGTAAACTATTGTCATTTGTGACGGTCGTCGATGACAAGAAAAAAAAATCAGCATCTGCATCGGCAGTCTCAAGATATCGAAGATCCAAGAAAAACGGAACTTTTGGGTGAGGTGCCTCGCCCCTAAACACCAACTAACTCCCTTCTATCCTCTGTCTCACTACCTGTCAAGGCTGATTTCAATTTATTTTTTGTGGATGATAGCTACCATCGATGAACATCTATTCAAGGTTACGTTTTGATTGTGAGCAGAATACAACTACTCTTGAACAACAACAACAACTAAAATCGATTATCACTTTCACCGGAAAGGCAATTCTCAATTAGGAAAATCGACTGTTTACTGTACACACTACCACTACACTGGCGGTGCAGAAGTACCTAGCTCTTGACATTCATGCAGGCCTTTGTGGCAGCCACGGTGTCTTTGCGTTGGTATGTTTGTGATCTGCACTAATGTTATTAACATTATGTCCGCGTACAATTTCATTTCCAAGCGCACACAAGTCGTCAAACATGATCCTGTTACACAGGAGTAACATATCATACAGACAGGACACGGAGGCATGCCTTGTGAAAGCAGAATAGGGACGCCTGATGGCGTTGAAGCTCCCGCTTTTCAACTTGCAACACCCCCGGAATTCCAAGCCAGCAACACCCGCAACGGGAGCCTTGTAATAGAAGACACTAGAAGACACTACGTTATGTTTTTGTTGATATTCTGTGCCTCGAAGGTTGGAATCTAGCTACGCCCTACCGTGAATGTCTTCAATGCCATAGTAGCATGGCGAGTCATACTTAGGGAGGGTGCATCGTACGCTTAGGGTTAGGGTAAATGTGTCCTACGGGGGTCGGGGTTTGCAAGATAATGCTTAGCTGCTCTCGTATTCGAGGGGTTTTCTTTCGCCATCAACACCGCCGAGCGTGACGCATACATGCACGCATGTTGTACGTGTTGCAAGCGGTCAAATGCAAAGTGATCAACCGTCGGCCAGGCGGTCTCTTGACTGTTAGTTTCCCTCTTATCTGCATCTGATATACATTATTTTCCCCCTTTTGCTAAATTAATTAAATAAAATATAATCCACACTATAATTGAAATATATTCCACACTACAACAGTAATATACTCAAACACATACTACCTGGTATATAATCTACCAGTATCGTTAGTGGTCACTATCCAATAGTCAGAGTAGAGCCTGGTATTGTAAAAGCCTATACGTACGCAAAGCAAAACCCAGGCTAGTCGGTATCTTATATTATATACCAGATATACAGCAGAGTGTGTCATTATACTTGGTTGGTGCAGACGCCTGCTACGATAGAGGTGCACCATGGTTTCTCTGGGCTCCTAACGTAAGGAGCTCCACACATCGCCGGAAAATAGGTTTTGCAGGAAAATAAACTATTAATAATAGACTACCCGATGAACGGTTCCATGACCTGAGTCTATTACAACACGATGAGAGATATTACAACACAATGAAAGTCCGACGAATTCGGGTTAAGGAGCCCGATCATTAAAAAAACATTTTAGCCAAAAAAAGGTATACCTCTACCTCTATCGTAGAACGCGTCTGCTTATTAAGCTTATTAATGCTACCCTAGGTTAGGAACATGCTGAGGTAGCATATATATGTTGCGTCATTTTGTTTCAATCCACACAAACTCGACTATTTGTATCCGCCCCTTATCAGCACAGCAGCACTGCCTGCTGTGTATCGTTTGCCTCGAAGGTGATAACAAATCAACGTCTTGGATTAGCATGGATTAGTAAATAAACCGACCTTGTATCGTAGGCTACGAAGGCTTTGGTGAATGTGCCAAACGGGGGCCGGGTTTCGCAGCTTTAAAAAAAATTGCTTCCGCAGGGAAAAAAACAAGTTAATCATAATAACGGGTTGCAAAATAAGCTGTCACCAAATAGCCGGATTGCGTCAATGGCATAGTAGTCGTAGTAGTAGTGTGAGCCCCCTGTACGAATATTAAATTCGTTAGCTAGGATCTTCATAGGGCCAGGCTGCTCACTTCCCGCATTGCTTTGCGAGCTAGGAAGCACTTCCTGGTGGGATCAAGGTACGGGCGTAGACAAAACCCAACCCCCAACCCTAACACTCACTATTATTCTATTATTGCGCTGGTATCATATGAACCCCGCGAAATGATGTATACCTTGTTCTTGAAGTACCACTACTTGTCGTACCCAACAGTACATTATAACACATATATACCAGCCGGGTTGTTTGAACTCAGGATATTGATTGGCTGGGTTGTGTCGTCAACAACGGTTTTAGTGGTACAGTAGTGTACAGTGTACAGTATCAAGACCTCGAGATGTTTTCCCCAAAATCTTGCGTGGCGACTATTACTACTAATATACTATGCTATTTGCCCGGTTGCTTGCGAACGGTCCGGGGGCGTGCGACTATCTTGTGTTGTTGCCGTTGTTGCTACGTAGGGTTCACATGTTTGGATCGGGCGGGTGCGTTTTGTTCGGGTTATTCGCATCTCCCAATTTTTGTCATTGGCCAGATATACTGTAATCGTATATTACACACTCCAACTTGTCAACAGTAGTGTATTGGTATTGGTCTCGGTACTGCTTGCCGCACAGGGCGGAAATTCACGTCTGTGCTCCCCCATTCCTCAGTCGACCACAGCTTCTCCTGACCACCCTCTCTTGCCAGCGCTCGGCACACATCTTGGTCACCCACCAGCCAGCTACACAGGCTCAAACATCAGAACAACCAACCTCAAGCCTCCATGACGTTGATCGTTCTACGTAAATCCGTGACCGGGAGAGTACGACGACGACTCGGCATCATGTCTTCGTCCCTCCGTCGAGATGTTGAGCGGACTTCTGTATCCTTTTGACTTTGGGCATATACCGCATGACTCGCGAGATATCACCGAGCCCTACGGTATATACAAGAACGGTGGGAATGAGGAGCGTGACAGACGCCTTCAAGTGGTCAAACTCTTAACTGCATTAAGCTACTGCGTTGGCGGTTCTTCTCTTTTTGCTGTGTTCGTGCAATTGTCATCGATTGGATCGATTTGTATTATAAGCGATTTGTGTCAGCACAGAAACCTTTTTTGGCTCATGGGCAAGTATATAGGTTGGTGGGTGTGCGTTGTGGGTTGTATGATAGGTGAGAGAGTAACTGGATGGGTCGGTGGATCCCTGGGACGGTTGTCCCAACACCACCCACCAACATTTATCGTGAAGCGATGCGCGTCAGCGCAAAAACCTTGTACAGGAGTGGATCGATGGGGTGTTCGTGGTCATTTTTGTTTTCGTTTTGTTTTTTTTTTTTTCCATCCCCATTATTATCTTCGTCCTTCCTTTCTCGCTCCATCCTATTAATTGTCGTACCTCAGATCCGGGGTCACAAACTGCTCTTCTCTCCATGTCTGTGCGCTAGTCATCGTCTGTCTGCTCGTTCTGTCTGTCTGCTCGTCTGGTCTGTCTCTCTGCACTTCGTTCGTTTGCCTTTTTTTTTCGCTTGCTTTTTTTGGCGCGCGACGCGTACACCTCGAAACCGATTCAGCGACCACCCTCGGATTAACTGATAGAGGCCCGCTATTTGTGCCGACCCGTCCTAGTGCTATTCGTCGTAAAGTCACGTGCCGAGATCGGATGAGCCTCAGGCGGTAGTGACTGCCCCTAACTGTTGCCATTAGTGGGACGGTTAAATGTATCATACTGGTATTCGTCTACGCAGTAGAGCACAGGCAGTAGTAATAGGTAGCGCAAACGATGAAGGACACATGTTCACACGCAAAGGAACAGAAACATTGCGCCGTTCAAGGAGTGTAAGGGTGGCGTTGTTCCACACTAAAAACAAAAAAAGAAAATAAAAAAAACTAGATTGTTTGGGTGACAGTCACGGCAATGTCAAGGCTGTCCACAAGGGTTGAAAACTGAAGACATCACATTTCTGGCCCGGCAGTAGAGGCAACAACGGTGATGCAATCGGACGAGATAGAGGAGACCTATCAATCGCAACAACAGCAGCACACACGACTCATCTACCCAAATAACATAGCAAAACACACAACGATACGACGCATCGACACAAACACACGCCGACCACTCACTTTTCGGGGGACCTGCCTTTGACCACGAGCCGCAGGAGCAAACCAGAAGTATGTTGTTCAAATGCTGCTATGGCTGTGTGAGGTTGGTGGTGGCTTTGTCGGGCCCGTGGTTGGTGTGTTCCTGGTACGCACTCGTTTCAGCAACACAGCATTTGGTTTTTTTTAATGATCACACCAGACCAGCGCTTGCCAGAACACTGCTTAGCTGCTGCTGCTGGCTGCATATCCTTTTTTATGTCGGCAGAGACATCAATGGAAGGCAAAACATGCGCTGTCAAGGGTGTTAGGTGAGTGTTCCACACAAAAAACTAGTTTGTTGGTGACAAAGTCACGGCATGTCCAAGGAGTCAGGGTTTGACAAACTGAAGACCACATTTCTCAGGCAGTAGAAGCGGCAACAACGGGAAATGATATCGGACGAGAAGAGAATACCAATTCATCGCACACAGCAACACACACCACCATCACCAGCAAACACCACAACGACGACCATCACCGACCTACCCGTTACAGCCACCACCCCTGCCCAACGAGCCGCAGGAAGCACCAGAAGTTGTTTGTTGCTCGTAGTGCGCTGGTGGTGGTTGTGTGCTTCGTCCCGTGGTTTGTCGGTGGTTCCTGTACGCCTCTCATTCACGGTTGGTTCAGGCAGGCAGCAGCATTTTGTTTTTTTTGTCCATCCCCATTTCATTTAATCTGGGCTTGGCTGCTGGAGATAATGCAACAAAACAAAAAGACAATAAAACACGAGTTCTGAAATGATAGCGATTTACGAAATGACGAGCAAAAAGACAATAAAAATAAAAGAATTCTGAATGATTCAGATTTTTAGTTTGCATTTTTCTCTGTAAGCAAGGTTTTTGCGCTGACACGCACTCCTTTAACAATAAAATGTTGGTGGGTGGTGTTGGTGATCGTGTAGGGAGCTACCAAGCCCAGGGACCAACGCGACCTGATACCTGAAATAAAGTTTTTACAAAAACGAAGCAAAAAGATGATACAACCAAAAACGAATTCATCGAAATGACTTCAGTGATTTGTTTTTTACTGGTACATTTTTCTCTGTACTCGTAAAGTTTTTTGCGCTGACCAGACGCTGGCGCAATCCTAAATTTAACAGGTCAATGTAGTGGATGTGCGGGAGGGGTGAGATTGCGGCATACCAGCCGGAGGACCAACAGAGCTCAACCTTCAGTAATATTCTCAGTCACGCCACCAGCACACCCATCAATTACCTCCGGTCCAGTAAAAAAAGGTTCTAATGTGCTGACCCAAATGCTTAGAAAATCAAAAAACGAATCCATCCAATGACAATTAATTGGGCAGGAACATCGCACACAGTCAAAAAAAGAGAAGAGCCGCAACGCAGGGTAGCTTAAATGCAGTTAAGGAGTTTTGACCAACTTGAAGGGCGTCTTCACGCTCCTCATTCCACCGTTTCTTGTAATGAGGAAATATTTGAGCGGAGAAAGGCGCTACCCTTCGAAGCATCAATAGATGCTCTCCTAATGGGTTGGATATGGCCGCGTGGGTGTACCCCCCTGGTTCGCGAACGGAACACAAAAGGACAAAAAAAAGCAGTTCTGAAGCTGTCACAGCGTGGCTTTATTTACCGGATTGCTAATATGTGAGGTTGTCTGCCTGCAACTTCGTTCGCTTTGCTTTTTTTGGCGCGCAGACGCGTACACTTCAATCCGATTCAGAGCACGGCTGCGGACTGATAGAGGACCCGCTATTTGTGCCGACCGTCCTGTGCTATTCGTGTCGAAGCCGGGCGGAAGAATCGAGAGCTAGGCGGTAAGTGACTGTCATAATAGGCGGCCAGTAGAAAAGACAATAAAACAGCAACGAGTTCTGAATATGGGCGCGGAGTCAACAGCCTGCAGCAGCCGATCACAAACCACTGGCGAGACCGAAGACCACCACACACAGCTACCGACGATCACAACACAGCGCGAACACCACCACACACCGAACCAGTCACCACCACCACTACGTACGACCTACCGCCACCGCCCGGGGTCCCACCAGCCGAAGAGCAGCGTGGAAGCTGTTGTTGCTCCGCAGTACCGTGGCGTGGTGGGGGTCTTGTCCCCGTGGTCTGTGAAAAATTGGTTGGGGGAAAGTGGTGAACGGCGTGATGGGTGCTTGCAGCTTGCGCCGATCGTCCTCTGAGAACAGTCCCAGAATTTGTACCCTCAACAAAAGAAGCAACCGGACGTCACGCAGGAGCCACAAAACTTCCACGACATACCACCACCACTCGCAGCCGAGAGAAGCAGCTGGAAGCTGTTGTTGCTCGTATGTGGCGTGGCGTTGTGGGGTCTTGTTCCTCGGATCTGGGTGATGGTGTGTCCTGCTGCTGCTGCTGCTTCTGTGGCTGACTGGTACAGTGGCAATTGTCACTGGATGTTTGCGGCAGTAGCAGAGGAAGATGCATCATCACACACAACAGCACAGATTGCAGCCACCACCACACCACCACCGCCACCGACAACCCCCACTGGCGAGCCACAACCCCGACCCCATCCGCGCCCATACCACCGAAGGAGCACTGGAAGGCTGTTTGTTTCCTCGTAGTAGCTGGTGGGCGTTGGTGGGTCGTTGTCCCCGTGGTCTGGTGAATGGTGGGGTGGTGACGGCGTGATGGTGGCTTGCCTTGCGCCGTCCGTCTCTCGAGAACAGTCGCAGATTTGATACGCTGCAACAAAGAGAAGCAAGCCCGGAACCAACCGCCGACCAAACTCACCACTAGCCACCGACCAACCATCACGCCACCCCCGCCCCTCCAGCCGAAGAAACACTGAACTGTGTTGCTCGTAGTGGCTGGTGGCGTTGTGGGGTCTTGTTCCTGTGGTCTGGTGATGGTGTGTCTGCGGTGCTGCTGCTTCTGCTGCTTCTGTTGCTGCTGCTGCTGCTGCTGCTTGGTGGGTGTGTAATACTACATGTAGGTATAATGTCAAAGCGATTTTATATGTAACTGATGTACCAGGTGCGCGTTGGCATTGGTATATCAATAATATTAATCGAGGAAATTATATATACGAGTTTTAAATGTTTTGCCCTGCTGCTGCTGCTGCGCTGTGTATATACGATTTTCACAACAACGCACTCCCATCACTTTTTTTTTTTTATACTCCACTTTGTTCAATGGTTTTTTCTTATGCATTTTCTAAATGGCCAATATATTCCTTGTTTTTTCACAGTATACCTACGTACAGTATTTCGTGTATTTTTTATATTATTATACCTGCGCACTACGTAGGGGGGGGGGGGGGGGGGGGGGGGGGGGGGGGGGGGGGGGGGGGGGCGTATTTGACCCTGCCAGTACATCAGCAGTACGAAGCTGGGATACTCCCACATTGTAGAAGACATAGAATTTACTGGAATATTCTTTTGCTCTATATATAATACACTATATACGTACGTTGCGAACTAAATGCTCCAAATTCTATTGAGGTGGCAGGTGGGTGGTGGTGGGATAGTAATATGCTCTCGCGGTTCGGTGATGGCACAGCTTCATAGAATATGGCGCGGTTCGGATTCCC